>PVJL010002558.1:0-191746 GCA_004026885.1 Lyroderma lyra | reverse complement strand
GCGGGACTTAAGACGCACGGGCCGGAGGTTGAGTTCCCACGTCGTAACTTTGGAAAAAATAAAATTCCAAGAGAAGCTGTTGAGGTTTAATTAGCCAAAATCCAGCTAAAATACATCTGACCGCAATTTGGTCCGACAGAGTCCCAAGTCCAGTCCCTGGGTTGGCGTCTCAGCTCTGGCACCTGAGAATGACAGGCGGGTACCGGCTTCCGACTCGTTCATTGCTCCACATTCCGTGCTGCAGGTCATATAACCCTACAATCTCCAAAACCAACCTGCTCCCAAACAAAGTTGGACACGTGGAACGGTCGCGGACTTCTGTGGGATGCTGTCAGAAAACCGCAAGCTCTGGGGCGGCTGCTGGGATTCCAGGTGCACTTTCAGATGGAGAGCCCGAGCCCTGAGGGAGACTGGCCCTCGTGGTCCCCGAGGGCACCGGGCACTAAGGCAGGGAGAAGCCCTCTTTCCTCCGGTAAAAAGGAGGGAAGAAACCTTGTACGGGGTCTTATGGAGGGGGAGGGTGGCGTGAGGGAGGGGGTAGTTTGTTGTGGCTCCAGAGACAAAGGCAGACTGGGCAATGCCTCTTGCTTCTTTTGCGGGGGAGAGGGGAAGGGAGATACTATTTTAAAAAAGGAATATCCTGCTGTGTCAATTTAACAATCAAATATTATTACGCCCGATCCATCTCTTCAGATTTACAAGGTTGGAAATACTGCCTTTGGGCTTTCCTTTTTTAAGGGCTCAATGAAGTCTTATTGTAAATTCTGTTCTTTAAGATTCCCTGACATTTTATAACCCCTACAGATGTTTCATTGCCAGATTGGGCGGTAAATTAAAAAATATATACGAGGGCTGTCGGGAAGGTATCCAGCCATGTAATATGAAAAATAGAGACATTTATGGCTGGATTTTTTCTGGACAGCCCTCGTATATGGAAGCTGACAATAAGCCAGGCAATGTGAGAAGTCTTTTTCACATGTGACCCTTAAAAAAAATGCTGTGAGCTAGATATTTCAAATTTACAACCTGGCAAAAGTTTAAAAGATTTGTATATTCTATATTTAGGAGAGTACTGAAAAGGCTTTCTCCTATATTGTTGATGAGAGTATAATTGACACTGTCTTTGAAGTTGGCATATCACTTCTTGGCCTTTTGGTTAAGATCAAGTGAAGATAACTTGGTAGTATCTATCAGAATTTTAAATACGCATTAATTCCCTTCTAGCTGGCAGTTCCTTTCTGGAAATGTATTCCAAAATATACAAATTAACTTAGATGAAATACACAAATGTGGGAAAATATACAAGTGCTTTCTGGAAAAAGCCAATGCCTCCATTTTTCATACTACATGGCTGGCTACTTCCCAGACAGCACTCAAACAGGAGGCTGTTGATCACAGCTTTATTAATAAATGAGAAAAAAAAAAAGAAAAGGAAAAGCTGAATGTGTATCTAAAGAGAATACCAAAAAAATTGATATATGCATTTTATGGCTCCTTCATCACTAATGATCTCATATACATGCAAAACAAAATCAGTAAAAATCTGCATGTGGAGGTACACAAAGTTTCTAAATGTATGGCTAAATATGAAAGGATACTATCAAACAGTTCACAGAAGTTACCTCAGTGAGCGGAGTTGATGGAGTGAAACAAATGTTTTAAGAGGGACTTCTTAGTTTATAGTCTTTATATACTTCTGTGTTAATTTAATTTTTATAAAAAGCTTTAGTAGTAGTTATAAAAACCATGAATTTTAGTTTGGGTTTTCAAACCATTGACAAATTCTTCCTAAATTAAGCTACAAATTTCCCAATGAAAGTCTCAATAAAATACTTTTTAAAACTAGACACACTGATTCTAAGATTTATAAAGGAAAATAGTCTAAGAATAGCCAAGAAAATTCTGGGGGGGGGGGGAACTAAGGCAGCCATATCCCTAACAATTACAAATATGTTTCATAATGCTTTATTATATTTTTTAAAAAATGGGAGAGAGGATTCTGCAAAGACGGCAGAGTAAGAAGCACCAAGATCTGCCTCCCCACCAGATAATTTCAAGGACAGAAGCTATCTAATGTAACTATTTTGGAATTCAGAAGTCTGTTGAAGGCTTGCAACTTTTAGGGAAAGGTTTGAATGGTAAATTGCAGTTAATTTAATTTTGGTCAGTTAGCACAGGAGAAGTCACCCACCCCACACCCTTCATCCTCATGGCAAGTTGCTGTGCATGGGTTCTTGGAGCAGCTTGTACCAGCTTGTGGGAGCCAGAGTGGACAAAAATGACCCTGTCCTCCAACTATCTGAAATTACTGATTGCTGCTTTACATACATGCAGTTGAAGAAGCGTGGTTGTTGCACCTCCCCTTCATTGTTACAAGCCCTCTCCCTCCTGCTGAAGTGATGTCTAGAGGATTTTGGAGCCAAAGCTCACAGAATTGAAGGGAGAAATGGATAGTTATTCAATAATGGTTGGAAATTGCATTACCACACTCTTAATAATGGATAGAACAACCAGATAGAAGATAAGTAAGGAAATAAAGAACACAATTAACCAATAGATGTAATAGACATACAGAACACTCTATGCAACAAACACAGCATACACATTTGTCTCAAGTGCACCTGGTACATTTTCCAAAATAGACCATATGTTAGGCCACAAATTACGTCTGAAAAGATTTTAAAAGATAAATATCATCAAAGTATCTTTGACTACAATGGGATGAAGTTAGAAACCAATAAAAAGTAAAACTGGAAAATTCACAAATTTGTGGAAATTAAACAACACACTCTTAAATAATCAGTGGATCCAGTTAGAAATTACAAAGGAAATTAGAAAATAATTAGAGATAATGAAAATGAAAACAAAACATTAAAACTTATGGTACACAGCAAAAGCAGTACTAAGGGGGAATTTATAGTTATAAATGCTTACATTAAAAAACAAGGCCTAGAAAAAATAAACTCAAAGCTGCAGGAAAGCAGCGATAAATAAAATAGAGAATAGAAAAACAATAGAGAAAATTAATGAAACTAAAAGTTGTTTTTTTTAAAGATCAACAAAATTGGCAAAACTTCAGCTAGATGGACCAATAAACAAGGACAGAAGACTAAAATTACTAAAACCAAAAATGAAAATGAGGACATTACTACCAATTATGTAGAAATAAAAAAGATTATGAGAGTACTATGAATAATTTTATGCCAATTATTGGATGACCCAGATGAAATGAACAAATTCCTAGAAATACAAAACCTACAAAAATTAAGCCACGAAGAAGTAGAACATCTTAATAGACTTCCAACTAGTAAGGAGATTGAATTAGTAATAAAAAATCTGGTCAATAAAATCTCTAGACCTGATGGCTTCACTGGTGAATTCTGCCAAACATTTAAAGAATTAATAACAATTCTCTCAAACTTTTCTAAAAATATGAAGAGGAGAGGATACTTCCTCAATTCATTCTATGAAGCCACCATTACCCTGACACCAAAGCCAAAGATACTATAAGAAAATTACTGACTTATATCACCTATGAATATTGATGCAAACATTCTCAACCAAGTATTAGCAAACTGAATTCAACAGCATATTAAAAGTATTATACCCCATGACCGAGAAGAATGCAAGGATAGTTCAATATACAAAACTGAGCAATATAAAACACCACATTAAAGAATGAAGGGAAACACTATATCACCTCAAGTGATGCAGACAAAATTTGACCATATTCAACACATTTTCAAAAACACTCAATAAACTAGAAATAGAAGGAAACCACCTCAACATATTAAAAAACATGTGAAAACCCACAGCAAACATCATACTCAATGGGGAAGGACTTAAAGCCTTTCCTCTAAGATCAGGAACAAAACAAGATGCTTGCTTTCACAACATGTAGTGAACATAATATTAGAATTTTTAGCTAGAGCAGTTGAGCAAGAAAAAGAAATAAAAGCTGTCCAAATTGGAAAAGAAGAAGTAATATTATCTCTGTTCACATGTGATGTGATCTTATATGTAGAAAACCCTAAAGATTACACATAAATCTGTTACAGCTAATAAATGAATTCAGCAAACTATCAGGACACAAAGTCAATACAAAAAAATCAGTTGTATTTCTATATACTAACAATGAACTACCTCAAAAGGAAATTATGAAAACAATTCCATTTACAATAGAATAAAAAAGAATAAAACACTTAGGAATTAACCATGGAAGTAAAAGGTTTATAAATAAAAACTACAAAACATTACTGAAAGAAAGAAGACACAAATAAATGGAAACACATTCCATGTTCATGGATTGGAAGACTTAATATTGTTAAAGTGTCAGTAATACCCAAAGCAATGTACACATTCAATGCAATCGCCATAAAAAATTTCTATAATGTTTTTTGCCAAAGTAGAAAAATCCATCCTAAAATTTACATGGAGTTTCAAGGGACCTTAAATAGCCAAAACTATCTTGAAAAAGAACACAGCGTGAAGACTCACATTTCTTGATTTAGAAACTTACTATGAAGGCACAGTAATCAAAACAGTGTCATAAAGACAAACATGGACCAATGGAATGGAATAGAGGGTTCAGAAATAAACTCACACATATATGATCAAATGATTTTTGACAAGGTGCCATGATCATTGAATGGGGAGTCTTTTCAACAAATGGTGCTGTGAAAATTGGATATCTACATACAAAATAATAAATCAGACCTTTAATATCATTTTTAAAAACTCAAAATGGATCAGAGACCTAAATGTAAGACTTAAAACTATAAAACTCTTAGAAGAAAACATAAGATAAAACCTTGACATTGGATTTGACAATGATTTCTTGGATATGACTCCAAAGGCATAGACAACAAAAGAAAAAATAGACAAACTGGACTTCATGAAAATTTTAAAATGTGCATCAAAAGACAATATCAACAGAGAAAAAAGGCAAACCACAGAGTGGGAACAAATATTTGTAAATCATACACCGGATAAGAGATTAATAGGATATGTAGAGACTAAAACTCAACCAGAAAGCAAATGTAACTCAAAAATGAGCAAAGATTTTGGATAGGCCTTTCTTCAAAAAAGACATACAAATGACCCATAAGTACATGAAATATCTCTGGTCATTAGGGAAACACAAATCAAAACTACAATGAGATATCTCTTCACACCTGTTAGGATGGCTATTAGCAATGAATTAAAAATAAACAAGTTTTGGCAAGAATTTGGAGAAACTGGAACCCTTCCTTATGTACTGTTGGTAGGAGTGTAAAATGGTACAGCTGCTATGGAAAATAGTATGGTGGTTCCTCAAAAAAATTAAACATAGAATTACCACATGATTCAGCAATTCCATTTCTGGATATACACCCAAAATAATTGAAAGCAGTGTTTCAAAGAGTTATTTGTATACCTATGTTCATATTAGCATTATCCATAATAACTAAAATGTGGGAATGACCCAGATGTCTATTGATAGGTGAATGGATAAGCAAAATGTGATATACACATACAATGGAATATTACCCATCCTTTAAAAGGAAGGAAATTCTGTCATATGCTATAGTATAGGTGAAAGTTGAGGACATTATGTTAAGTGAAATAAACCAGTTAAAAGAAGACAAATACTATAAATTCCACTTACATGAGGTACTTAGAGTAGTCAAAATTATAGAGACAGACAATAGAATGGTGGTTGCCAGAGGCTTGGTGAGATGGGAATTGGAGTTATTATTTCATAGGTATAGAGTTTCAGTTTTACATATGAAAAGAGCTATAGAGATGGATGGTGGTGATGATTTCACATTATGAATGTATTTAATTCCACTGAAATGTGCACTTAAAATTATTAATATTGTAAGTTTTATGTTATGTGTATTTTACCACAATAAAATAAACCCTGGTACTGGCATATGAATAGATAGATAATTTAGTGGATCAAAACAGAGGGTCCAGAATAGATCTAAATATACAAGGTGTTCATTATTGTTGCATGTTTTTGTGTGCTGTCACAAGAATGTCAGCTTGAATTAGAGCAATGAATAAAACATTAAATTTCTTGTTAAACTTGGCAAGAGAAGTGAAATCTGGGACATGTTAGTCCAAGTTTAAGGGGATAATGCTGTGAAGAAAATGGCAGTATACAAATGGATTGAACGTTTTTCTGAGGGGAGAGAGTGTCACTGATGAAGAGAGGTCAGGGCAGCCAGTAACAAGCACAACTGATGAACACATTGCAAAAACTCATTGAATTGTGTGTCACAATCATCAGCTGACTGTGAGAAGCATAGCAGACCAAGCAAACATCAATAGAGAAACAGGAAAATCTTAACAAAAAATCATAGCATGAGAAAGGTGTGTGCAAAAATGTTCCCAAAGGAGCTCACCAATGAATAGAGCAAAGGACAGCAAAGTTTGCCAAGACCTTTTGGAGAGGCAAGATGATGTTTTGGGCCATGTTATCACTGGTGATGAAACACAGGTTTATCAATACAACCCTGAAACAAAGCACCAAAGTGCACAATGGAAGTCAGCCAATTTTCCAGGACCAAAAAAGTCTCATTGGTCCAAATCAAGTCAAAACAATGTTGCTAAACTTTTTTAATATCAGAGGGATTGTTCATTATGAATTTGTACCAATTGAACAATCAGTAAAACCAGTTTACTATTTGGAAGTGCTGAAAAGGCTGCATGTAAAAATTAAATGAAAACGACCTGAACTTTTCACCAATAACTCATGGCTCTTGCATCATGACAATGCACCAGCTCATGCAGCACTGTCTATGAGGGGGTTTTTGGCCAGTAAACAAATAACTATTGGAACACCCTCCCTACTTACCTGATCTGGCCCCCAATGACTTTTTTTCTTTACCTGAAGATACAGAAATATTGAAAGGAAGCCATTTTGATGACATTCAGGACATCAAGGGTCATATGACAACAGCTCTGATGGCCATTCTGGAAAAAGAGTTCCAAAATTGCTTTGAAGGGTGGGCTAGGTCCTGGCATCATTGCGTAAAGCTTCCCAAGGGGAGTACTGTGAAGGTGACTGTAGTGATACTCAGCAATGAGGTATGTAGTGCTTTTTCTGGGATGAGTTTGTGAACTTAATTATCAGACCTCATATGAGAGAATTTAATGTATGAAAAAGTTGGCATTTCAGAGCAATGGAAGAAATATAGATTAAATCTGGAGATTGTGAAACTGGGAAGTCTTGTGGAAAAAATACTCATATATTGGGTATCTATCTGACTTCTTAAAACAAATTTATTATCGAGTATAAAATATATTAAAAACCAATGAAAGAAGAAAACATGGAACATGCTGTCCATAGAAACCTGTTTTAAATATAAAGGCATAAATAGGTTAAGAGTAAAAAAGATAGAAAAAGATATATTATGCAAACACCAATGCCAGAATGACTATATGAAGATCAGGTAAGTGGACTTCAGGACAAGGTATATTATGAGAAGTAAAAAAGGACAATTCTAATGATAAAAGGATTAATTCATCAAGAAGAGGTAATAAGCCTGAATAAGTATGATCCTAGTAACAAAGATTCAAAACAAATAAAGCAATGAAACTGACAGAACTAAGTTCTAAAGACTTAACAGTATCCACCCTTGAGAGTGTTCTTTTCATTTTTTTTGTTCCTTCTAAGAAGTAATTCCTCAGGGCAAAGATTGGGTATTTTCATTCTTATATCTTCCATTCTTATGGATAGTGTTAAAATGTCTTTTAAAAGATCTGAAAATTTCTGGAGTGAATTTGTGTTTAGATTTTTGTTTTTTAATATTCATGTTCTTTGACCCATGAATTCAAATCCTAGGACTCCAAACAAAGGAATCCATCCAAAAAAAAAAACAGGCAATGTTTTATGCTTAAAAAGTTCACTGCAATGTTGCATGTAACCGTGAAAAAAATTGGGAATAGCCTAAATGATCAACTAAAGAAGTGGTGTCCAACCTTTTGGCTTCCCTGGGCCACAGTGGAAAAAGAATTGTCTTGGGCCACCTATAAAATACACTAATACTTGCAGTAGCTGATGAGCTAAAAAAAAAAAAAGTCATAAAATATCTCATAATGTTTTAATAATTAGTGTCAGGCCATATTCAAGGCCATCCTGGGCCACAGGTTGGACATGCTTGAACTAAAGGATTGGAAGTATAGACTCTGTGGTAATACTCAATGGACCATCATGTGTGGTTTGAGAAAATGCTTACAAAATGATGTTAAATTTTTTAAAAGGCTACAAAATTGAATACAATAATATATCAGTTATATAAATAGATCTGCACAGAGACAAATCTGGAAATAAAGAAAACACCATGTTAAAAATGTTTGCCTTTAGGTGCAGAAGGCAGGTTACTATAATTGCATTCTTTATGTTTTTCTGTGTATTTTTCCCCGTATTGGAAATCAAAATTGTATTGGTTTGACAATTATTTTAAAATCTAATAAATGTTTGGAAAGATTAAAAATCTGAGTAAGCTAAATCTAACATGATTAAGTTTAACAGGCCTTCATATAAAAGTCTGAATCTTTATTTTTAAAAAAATGCAGACTTAGCAGAAGCAAAATCAAGAATTTTTGTTTATTAACCCTGAATAAGTTAACTGAACAGTATAGATGCTTAGAATAAGTTTGCATATTGGTTTCATTAGGAGAGACGTGGCAAGTAGCACAAGGGAGATGATGGGTTCTCTTTGTTCTGTGTTACCCAGCCCAGAGCTGGAGTATTGATCCATGTGGTGCCCCTCCAGTTTGAAAAGGATCCACATGTATTGGTGTGTGTCCAGCAGTGATGACCAAGATGAAGAAAAACCTAGAAACTTTGGTATGAGATAGCTGAGGGATTGGGAGGCATTGCTGAGGAGAGGTACAGATCGATGAAAGGTATGGTCAGAGTAGTCAGGCTTTTGAAGGGCTCAAGGCAGAGGAGTGGGTCATGTTCTGTGTGGCCCTAAAGAGCCATGCTGGAAACACAGGGGAAAGCTACAGAAGGCACATTCAGCTCCATATAAGGAGAAATCTGTCCAAGGTATAGTCTGCCTTATAAGAAATGAGTCCTCCATGTCTACAGGTTCGCAAGTAGAATCTGCATCAGAAATATGGGGAAATACAGGGAAGGACTGAAGGGAGAATAGGAGAGTGAGATGAACACAGAAAGAGAGATAAAAGAATAAAAAAATGTAGAGGCAGAAAAAAAGGGAAAAGATGAAGCAGAAAAAGAAACATTTTTTAAAGTACATGTTGAGTTGCTGCACACTGGAATCTGACCTGCCTTTTCAGGTCTTCATTAGCGGTATCTTGAAATACCAGCAGATGGAGATATTGCCCCAGGAAAGGAGGACTCTGCCTCATTCCTTACTTTGAAAATATGTATCAAGTTTTCCTCTTCTGAAAGAGACAACTCCAGAAGTCAATTAATTTCCAAACTAAATTTACAAACAAACATGTAAGGTACTTTCTGCTGTGATTACTCTGATTCCAATTTAGAAAATGTCACTATAGCTTTTTGTATTTTGGTCACTAAGTAGGGCTTCATCTTGCCCTATCCCACTTATGTATACATGTATTTATATATATGGTGTATAAGTGTTTTGAATCATTGTTAAATAACTAGACAACATAGTCCCCTTCTTAACCACCTTGCCTTTAACACTTTGCTTCTCCACACATACTCTCCGTCACTTTGAATTCTTGCCTGTGGTAATTCTGGGAGTGTTTTCTCTCACTCCGTATGTAGTACTCTTCACTCTTCCACCCAGCTATAAACAGCCAGTTCTGAGGACTTTCACAGACTTTGTCTAACTGGTAAAGATGTACCTTGAAAGAGAAACAGTTTTGTATAAGAATGCTTCCCAACCTTGAAGTACACACAAATTACCTAGAGATCTTGTTAAAGTGCAGATTCTAATTCAGAAGATTTGACAGGGCTGGAGATTCTGCACTACTAACAAGTGCCCAGGTGATGTTGATGCTGCTGGCCTAAGGACCACACTTTGAGTAGCAAGGTCACACAATATGTCCCTTTACCAGAAGGGGCCAAGACACTTCTCTCATGAACTATAATTGACTCCTTGTAGCCCCTGATAGCTTTGTCACTCCTTTAACTGTTCATATTTTCATTCAACCAATTGGTATATACAGAGTATCTACCATGTATAAAACCAATGCCAATTAATTTTAACCATTATTAACTATCTTAAGTTCTGATCCCTATGCTAGGCTCCTAGGATTAGTGATTCAGAAACCAGCTTGATGGGGTTCCCATTGCCTAATCTCAGAAAATTTGAACATAAAAATAAATGATATGGGAGTTCCCTGATGGTGTAGTGGCTAAGGCTTTGGCGCTGTCAACGCTGTGACCTGGGTTCGATTCCCAGCCTGGGAACTACCCACATTAAAAAATAAAAAGATAGTTGCATATTCTAATCTATTAAATGAAGTAGAAACCCACAAGTCCATACTGATACAAATAAATGAAAACATTAAAAGTGTGATGAACAGGATATTTACTTAGTCTCAAAGTACCTGCCCATAAAATACTTATTAATTACAAAGGGAAAAGAATAACTTTGGCAAAGTCTAGTTGATATCCACTTTAATTAAGTGATCAAAACTAATATAACCAGTAATGGAACAAATTGAAATTGTGTGCCACCTGATAGGATACAGTGAGAACAGCCTCATATCTGTGATATTTCTTCCAGCAATGCATAACTTGAAACTAATCACTTGGAAACATTAGTCAAATTGAAACTGAGGGACATTCTACAAAATAACTGGCCTGTAATCTTTTAAATTGTTAAAGTTTTGAAAGTCAAAGTAAGAGTGAGAAATTATTCCAGCTTGAAGGAGACTAAAGAGCTATGACAGCTACACACAATGTGTGATTTTGGATGGGATCTTTTTGCTATAAAAATATTAAGAAAAAACTATGAAGACTGTGAACTGTATCATGATTATATGGCAATAATGTATTAATATTAAGTTCCTGACTTTTATGGCTGTATGTAGTTATTTAAAGAATGTCCCTGTCTACAGCAAATACTATAGCCTTCAGGGATGATGAGGCATCAGGTTTACAACTTACTCTGACAGGTTTAGGGCAAAAAACAAAAGTTCTCTGCACTGTACTTGTAATGTTCCTATAAGTTTGGGATTGGGAAAAGTATTACAAGTGTTCAAAGGGGAGCTCAAGCGTTATTCAAAGCATCCTGGGTGTGTGTGAGGAGGGGATGAGTCTTAGAGAAGGAGCTATGGAGAGTAGAGATGAGTCAGTCTTGAGTTTTTGCCCTTGAACAGTACCCTCCTTTGCCAGGTCTTCCACTGAAGTCTATCCTTAAAGAGTGCTCTGGCTCTCCTGGTTTGATAACTCCCCGTGTGGAGGGGAGAGATGAATCTTCAGGGACAATCAGATTGGGCTCCTCACCTTCTAGTCTATCGGAGAATCTCCTGCCCAAACGCTCTTCAGCCTACTGAGCCTCTCCCCTGGTCTGTCCTAGCAGGGTTGATTGGGCCACAAGTGTAAGCGTGTCTAGACCCAAGGAATGATCATGGCTAGAAGCTGTTCGCAGCGCTGTGGACAAAACTTGGACTTAAGGATTGGATGTCCACGTGTGTGGATGGAGGCCCTGGAGAACAACTGCTTTCTGCCAGCTGCCACATTTAGTTGGCACTCAAGGAATGCCTGTCAGAGAATTCTAAATTTGAAGTTGGCCTTTCAGGTCTTAGTAAGATGTATTTGTCACCGTAGTAGAGACAGATCATTGTCTACCTAGATCGGCTGAGCAGGAAGAAAACCCACATGACTTTCGGGCAAAAGCAGCAAGACTTTCAGGAGCTTCGGAACTTTTCCCCACACACCCGTAATGCGCAGGCGGAGTGCTGGGCGAAGCCAGGTGGAGCGCCTCCCAGAGGCCCTCCAAGGATGGGGCGGGGCACGGTGTGGAGACCACGCCTCCTCGAGCGGAGAGGCGGGGCGAAAGGTGGGCGGGGATGGTGCGCCTCAGTATGTCAGGCAATTGCGCGAAAGGGGCGGTGTCTTGTGGGAGCGTAGCCACGGGACTCGGCGCGAGCAAGGCGCTTCCCGGAGAGGCTACGCCTCTTCCGGGCCGCTGTCCGCGTGCGGACAAACAAGCTAGTGGCAGTTACTATCCTAACTCCTGGGCTTGGGGGTCGGAGAGGCAAGATGGCGGCGGAAGTGTTGTCGAGTGCGAAGTGGCTGTACTGTGGGGAGCCCGAGGAGAGCCAGAGAGCTGTACTGGGTAAAACCTGCGGAGCTGGAGCAGGGTTCCCCATAACTCCCCCTTTTCTGCACCTTCAGTCCTCCCGCCCTCGGCGGAACCCCCTTCCTAGCAGGGCCAAGACCCCACCCCCACCCTAGTGTTCACCAGTTCTTTTGGGACTCGGCGAGAGCTCTTCTGTCACCCTACCATCTTTCTGTCACCACCTCCCAGGGCTGTACCCAGAATTCTGTTATCCTTTTACTCACCAGGTCTTAGACCTGTTCCATTTCCTTCTCCCACTGGGCAGGGATTCCCTGTCTCTAGGACTGGACGAAGCCTCCTTAGTTGTCCCCATTCCTGTAGTTATTCCTCACTGCCTCAACCCATCCCCAGGACTCCCCTCATCTCCACACCTTCTCTTCCCAACTGGACCAGGCCCTCCTTCAGACCCACTTCGGGTCAGGACCTGGGATTCCTTGCTGTTCTCATTTCTCCAATCACTCCCTCCCAGTTCCTTCCCACTGTATCTGGTGGGTCCTTCTGATCTCATCTTATTCTTGGGACTGTGATCTTCCAGTTCAGTTCTCCAATGGGAAGCTGCAGAATCCAAACAACGTGCGCTTTACCTTGTACAAGAGCAATGACTCCACAAACCCCAGGAAGAGGAGTCACCGGATCCTGGTAAGTGCTGCAGTGGCCAGTTGCCTCCACTCTGCAGGCCTCAGGTGATCCCTTGGGTGTGTGTGGTGGATGTGGAGGGGAGTGAGAGGAGAAAAGGGGGAGATAACAAACGAGCCTTTGAAGAACTCTTCTGAGCTCCAGTAGCTTCATGTGTGGGGACAGGCTCCATTCAGTTTCATACTTTCGGTGAAGTGATAGTCTTTCATTCATTTATTCATTCAGCAGCATTTATTGAGCATCCACTAGGCCCCATTGCAGGAGCTTGTATTCTAGACCAGGATTTCTCAACCTTGGTGCCATTACATTTTGATCCAGATAATTCTTTGTTGTGGGGGCAACTCTGTGCATCACAGTATGTTAACAGCTTCCCTGGCCTCTACTCAGAAGATACCAGCAGCACCTCTAGTTGTGACAACCAGAATGTCAGAAAGTCCCCACAAGAGGGATTTCCCTGGGTTGAGAACTACTGTTCTAGAAAGTTCTGTGAGATTTTACCCAGTCTCAGACTTAACAGAAACATTGCAAGTACAGTGCGAAGAACTCTTATTAGAGATTGTAAGAGCTGGATGTGACTGACACTCAAACAAACAGACAAAGCTCAGAGCCCGAGGGGGAGAGAGTAAAAGGCCAAGTGAGCTCAGTCAAACTCTGCTTGCCAGAGTGTCTTCCTGGGAGGGCACATGGAGCTGAGCACTGAAGGATGGAGGAGGATTTGACAGCTGAGGTTTTCATATTCCAAGTGAAGAGGATAGCAAGGACAAACATAGGGAAGCAGAAAAGTTTGGCTGTGTTTGAGGAGTCAATCAGCCATTTCAGTGGTCCTAAGAGCATATAAAGAGCAGTCATGGGAGATGTGGGCAAAGAGGTTCAGGAAGGGTGTAAGACATTGTACCTAGGAGGTTGCCTGCAGAATCATTTTAATGCCTATAAGTGTGGAGAGCCCAGGACCTCTCTCCCAAGTTCTGTGGTGCAGCTTCTCCAATAACTTTTTAGATTAGCTAAAAACCAGCATGGTCTGGGGCTTCCCTTTCAAAAGTCCTTGACTTTCCCCCCACTTAGAGATATCAAGGCTGGATTGCCTCACAGAGACTGTAATTCTGACATGCTGTGGTTTGGGTTCTAAAGCTTTTTGCAAATGTGGAAAAGAAAGACAATGCTTAATAACTTTTCAACATTGGTTGTAATGGCGCTTTTCCCCCTCTGCATTTTAGGCAGCTGAAACAGACAGACTTTCCTATGTGGGAAACAATTTTGGAACTGGAGCTCTCAAATGCAACACTTTGTGCAGGTGGTGACAGGGGAAGGGACAGCTGGAAGGGGTGGGTAGTGGTGATGGCCCTGGCACTGCTGTTCTGTCTTTACTTTAGGGGAAGTGGGGAAATCTAGAGAGGTTAACAAGTCCCTATGTTCCAGACCCAGGAGCCTTCACACCAGCCTGTAGACATTCTTGAAAAGAAAGTTGACTTATATTTGTTGAATTTCCTGAACACCTCCTTCATTTCTAATATTCTTAAACATTTTTTTAAATTGGAATATAATTGACATAGAACATTATATTAGTTTCAGGTGTACAGCATAATGCGTCAATATATGTATAAAGAAATGGTCACCAAAATAAATCTAGTTAACATCCATCATTACACATAGTTTATACACTTTTTTCTTGTGATGAGAACTTTTAAGATTTATTCTCTTAGCAACTTTCAGATATATAATACAGAATTGTTAACTATAGCCATCCTACTGTACATTCCAGGACTTATTTATAACTGTCTTGTTTCCAAAAGGCAGCAATCTTCACTAATATGGAATGTATGATCAGTAGGCTAAGGCTTGCCAGATGTTTGCTTTAGGACAGGGTATCCAATCTTTTGGCTTCCCTGGGCCACAGTGGAAGAAGAAATTGTTTTGGGCCACACATAAAATATACCAACACTAAGGATAGCTGATGAGGTAAAAAAAAAAAAAAAAAGGTCCCAAAAAACATCTCATAATATTTTAAGAAAGTTTACGAATTTGTGCTGGGGTGCATTTAAAGCCATTATGGGCTGCATGTGGTCTTTGGGCTGCAAATTGGATAAGCTTTAGGAGTGACTACGAGAAAAGGATTTGGTAGTGTTAAAGTCTCCAGCATTTCTATTCAGCTCTGTCCCTAATTGCCTGGCTGACTTCCAATTTTGCTTTTCACTGACCCCCTCTGGGTACAATGAAGATTGCCCAGCCTGAATAGTCTATAACTTTAAGGGGCTGGCTTAATGCAGACAGTGTCCCTGTAATGGTATCCAACAGTGGACCATAAGCGAGGCCCTTTCAGAGCCCCACTGGATTACCCTGATAGAGTCAGATTAATGAGTATCTACATTATTCCTTTACAAAGATTCTCTAGTTCAGACTGGTCTTGTCTCCATAATTACCAAGGTTTTCTTTGTTTTTGCCTTCATAAAATTTATTTGTGCAATAAGTTCTAGTGTAATTCTAGATTTTTTATTCCTGAAGGGGTTTCCTACTACAGCAGTAAGCCCTGATGTGGTCACCTACCAGAATCAGAACCACATCATGAACCTTCTTGCCTCCTTCCTGTCTTACCCTCCCCAGGCAGAGCATTACTGCTCTAGCGGATTATTGTTACTCCAGAGCACGTGATGCATTCCTCAGGTGTACTGGGGAAAAAAGAGGGTTGAGGACTTTGAAGCAGGAAAAAGGAAGTTGTCTGAATACCTCTTGAATAATCCATTGTTACTGCTATTATTCGATCTTTATTTAGGCACTTTGTGGGGATTTTGAACAAGACCTCTGGCCAAATGGAAGTATATGATGCTGAATTGTTCAACATGCAGCCACTGTTTTCAGGTAGGGCCCAGTCAAAACTCACAGAAACGCTGCATAATTTAGGTTTGCTGGATAAGTTGGTCTGAGTTTTTAATTTGTAAAACATATTTTGTTGTTATTTTTAAAAGGGTGCCTTTCTGCCAATTTTTTTTTTTCATTTAAACAACATTTTAGAGTGCTTTTACACAGCACATATTTATTGATGACATACTATGTTCCAGGCACAAATTAGGGGCTGTGGATGTAGCAAAACAGACACAGATCTTGTCCTCACAATGTTTACAGACTTGAGATCAGAAACTAATCTTAGTTAAAGTAAGTTGAGCAATGATCAGAGCAGAATATTGGAGGGCATGTCTGATAACTCTTTTCCATTGAAGGCCTTTCTTTTTTAGTATATGTGCTGCCAAAGTGAGAACCATTGAAGGCCTTTCTTAATTCTTAATTGTTCTGGTTGGGAGAGAGGTTTTAGAATCTGCTAGGTGCTGAAAGTTGCTTATATGTTAGACAGTAACTTTCATGTTTTTGCAGTCTCTACACTTTCTAATTTGGGAAGAGATCCATTTCACCCGCCTAATCCAGTGGGAGAAGTTGCATTGCTTCTTGGCTTCGGCCTCCTAGAATGCTCAGGGCTAGAGTGGGATCTTTCAAAATGATAGATAAGAGAATTAGACTCAGGGGGCTCCTTGTTTCCTGAATGTTACATACTGAGAACCATGGTGCAGGAAGGTGTTAGGTAAGGAAGTATTATTAGGATCATGGTAAATCTGCTTGATAACTTCAACAGTATTAGTTTTAACTTTATTCTCGCAAAGCAGTGGTTCTAACCCTTTTGAGAATCTGATAAGGACATGGGCCTACTTCCTGGAAACATACATAACATACAAAAATATATATATGAGGTTTTGCATATAATTTTACAGGGCCCTTGAGTCTTGAAGCTCATCTGTGATTTTCCTAGAGGTTCATAGTCTCTAGGTTAAGAATTCCTTGCTTTGCAAATGTAACTATATTTAAATTATCCTCCAAATGCTCTTTTGCCTTTCAGGGAGACAAAATTGTTCATTAAATTGTTGATTAAACAAATTTCTGTTTTAACATGTAAACACATTTGTAAATATTGGTTAATTCTGTCTAGCATATTGGCCTGGGGCAAGTAATTTCATCTGGAAGCCTCATTTTTCCTTATTTATAGAAGTTGGACCAGATGGCCCTTTGTGTGACTCCTTAATTGAAGAGGTTGAACCAGATGGCCTCTTCATTTGACTCCTTAATTCTCCAAATTCTGAAGTCTATACCAAAGCTACATTACTAGCTCTGGGAAGTCCTGGAGTAAATAAATTTGTTTTTGTTTTAGATTAACTGTTAAATAAATATTGAACACTATTACTATCTCAAAGCAGTAGCTTTTTCTTTTCTGTTTGTTTTGTGTTTCAATAGATGAATCGGTTGAGAGTGAATCGCCATTGGAGAGTCAGATAAAAACTTTTAGAGAGAAGGTAAGTGACAGAACTAAGATGTGGGAGATGTGGGACCTTATGCAAGTTTCTTCTAGGCCTGGGTTTCTCCATCATTGAAGTGACTTGGTTGAACACAGGAGTCTCCCTGGCTGTTCTTCACTCATTCATTCTGTGGTTGTCTGGACAGTTTACCTGCCAAGGCCTCCTTGGCCCCACAGAGAGCAGTTCTGTCTGGGGCAGCTACACCCAGTTCTGTGCCAATGTCTTAAACTGGTTCTCTGGGCTGATAGAGGTGTAGTGTAACACTTGTGTTTCAGATTAATACAAGTTTCAGAGAATACTGGTTGTAGCCTGGAAACTTTCATATTAAAACAAAGTAAACTTTAGGATTTTCAATATAGAAGGTTCCTACAAAGCTCATTACAGCCCAGGATGGAAAACTGATTGAGTCTTCAGTGTTGCCTGGAGCACTGTATTGAGACTCAGAGGGAAAGAGTGAGTGCTCTATTAGCAATGTCTGTTATGAATGTAGAGGTGGAAGAGTGGTAAGCTTTGTGCCAAAGATTTACCAACCGTAATTCAAGTCAAATCTTTACTTTTTATAGGTGGAGACACTGTTGATTTGTAAATGGCCCATTAACATTTTACAAAGCAAGTTCTTCAGACCTGTAAATATTATTTGGTTCTTATAACAAGTCTATGAGGTTGATACTATGATTCAGCCCAGTTTACAAGTGAGGTCATGAAGACTCAAGAGAAGCTGAGAGTTTCCCCATAGTCACACAGCTAGGAGTAGCAGTGCCCATCCTGTCCTCAGTAACCAGATTTGTCTCTTGCACAGATGGACTCTTGCATTGAAGCCTTTGGTACCACCAAACAGAAGCGGGCTCTGAACTCCAGGAGAATGAACAAAGTTGGCAGTGAATCTTTGCATCGTGCAGTAGCTAAAGCTGCAGAGAATATTATTGATACAAAGGGTGTGACTGGTAAGCAGATGGAACTCAGGGCAAGAATCTGCTCACAGAGACAGCTTTCTCTTGAGATTTTTTTCCCACCCCACAGGTGGAAATGGTGGGAGTTAGGACTAGATTCCTTCCTACCTCTCTCTGAGGGCCTTCGCAGGAACAGACTCTGGAAGTAATAAGAAATGTCTGACATAGCCTGCCCTCAGTGAACTCACAGTCAGGTAGAGAAGACAGGTATGGGAATGGATATGTGTGTGAGTTACAGCCTGCAGGACACAGGAGGGAGAAGGCTTCAAGTCTCATTGAATCACAGGGAGGTTTTGATCAGAGGGCTGATGTGATGATGGTGATGAAGTGTGAGCCCCCAGAGACTCTTTCATTTTGGTGTCAGCAGATCTTTTTCTGCCCCTAAATTTCTCAGCAGCTTGAGTATTGTATTATTTTTAAATATATTTATTGTTCGAATGCATTATAAGAATATAAGAGAAAGTTTATGTAGGGGCAGTTTTTCTATTAAAATGGAATTTTAGTAATTTTAGAAAATCCATATGTTCCTGTGTTTTCTTTTAATATTTTTTCAGTTTTATTTTTACATCTAAATATTCAGTCAATGAAGAATTTTGGGATGCATATGGTACAGACATAATTTTATGTTTTCTAAATGGTTAGCCAGTTGTCCCCACCTCCATCCTTTCCTTTTGTAAAAGATGGCTTAAAAAGTCATGTTTATCATTTTACCACATTGTTAAGTTGTGTTGTGGTCCATTGTTTGGACTGGCCATCCTGTAGCAGCACCTGGCTCCTTTGGTTATACTAGCCTCACCATCCATTTTATTGTCTTACAGGTCAAATTCCTCCTCCGTCCTTCCTTCTTATTTTTCACACACGTATTGGTTACTGTAGCATCCTTTTACTCCTAGGTGATCTTAAAAATTATTTTCAAATTCCCTCAAGATCCAATTGCGATTAATATGGGAAGAATCATCATCTTTATAGTAATACATTTTTCCATCAAGGGACATAGAAATATGTCTCCATTTATTCAAAGACATACTTAAATATCTAAGTAGAGTTTATAATTTTTTTGTTCCATTATTAGAGGATATATAAAAAGAAAAATAATCCAGTCATCTCCCCATCCTTCTGCCAGATCAGTGGTTATAATTTTCCTGTTTTCCTCTGTCCTTGTTTATATGCATACTTAATTCTTACATGGTTATTCTTGTGTGGTAGTTACAGTTTTATAATTTGATATATTTTTTTTCATTCAGAGTATATAGAGACATAGTCTGAAAGTTAAGCTATTAAAGGCTATTTTGAGTATCCCTCACTTTCAGTTTGTCTCGTATTATAAATATTTATTAGCACACCTGTCTCTCCCTACTATACTGCAAGTTACTTGAGAGGAGACCACACTGGACCCGCCTTCTCTGGTGCCTGGTTGTGTTGTAAGTGGACATTGTATTGCTGTACCTGTCAGCCTGATGGGGAGGTGGGCCACATTGGCTGGAGCATTCAGATTAGGAGTTTCTAGAGTGATCATGATTTTGAGTCCACAGCTTTCAAAGAGTGCTGGGGAATCTGAAGCCAAACAGGTTGATACTCACACTGACTTTTCCTTTAGCTCTGGTCAGTGATGCCAAACGTGATGACTTGCAAGACGATTCCCTCTACCTTCCTCCCTGCCATGCTGATGCAGCCAAGCCTGAAGACGTGTATAAGTTTGAAGACCGTATCCTTGCTCTAGAAACACTGCTTTATTTCACAAGTTGGGATGTGTGCACCAAGAGTAGTATAGCAAGGCTCTCCGAGGGTGTGAGTGGTCCCATGATGCTCACAGAATCTCTGTCCAGACCCTTGCAGGTGCCCAGTGCTGTGCCGAGTCAGCTAGGCTTCCTCACTAGCTGATGGACTCTCTCCAGCACTGCCCTGTCTGCCCTGGGATTCAAACCCATTCCTTAGCAAAATGCAAAATGCCCACAGCTCAGCCCTGTGGGGGTTACCCTTCATGAATAGTTTAAATATAACTAAGGCAGCCAATGCCCAAAGTCTGCTAGGGCAGACTGCTTTTGTAAAAGGAAGAGTTGGAGCATAGAATTTTCCTACTCATTGGGTCTGATCTGATGGAAAATGCCTGCAGTGCTTTTGCAATAAGGCAGAGAAGGCAGAAAAGTCCAGGCAGGGACAAGGTCTGGGCTGGGAATCTGGGAAACTGAGTCCCAGAGCTCTACCCCAAAGTGCTACATGATCTTCCCCTCTCTGAGCCTCAGCTTTCCCATCTCTAGAGTGAGGCCACCAGATGATCTCTAGCTAGTTGGAAGTTTCCATTTTGGTCAGCTTGTGTCCTTGACCAGTAATTAGTTCTTTCCCCTGTGGAGTATGAAGCTCTTCAGAGTCCATCTGAAGCTTTCAGAAATGTCACATCAGAAGAAATACTGAAGATGATTGAGGAGAACAGGTACCCCCATCTGGGTGGATGGAGTGTCTCGGGGAGTGATGTTGGGACACAGCAGTAGTCAGTCAGAAGCAGACCTTTGGGTATCAGTGATGATCAATGTCTGTTTATCATTTGAGCATGAATGAGTCGGTGTTTCTAGGCCTGTTGGCGCAAAGCTGTGGGTGGCATTAAAGGGAAGAGAGCGTTGGGTTCTTGAGTGCACGGAGCCTTTTTATCTCTGCGAGTCCAGGATCCTTTTTGGGGGGGCGGGGGGAGGGGGTAGTTCCCTGGCTGGGACTCGAACCCAGGCCACGGCATTGAGAGCGCTGAAGCCTAGCCACTACACCACCAGGGAACCCTGAGTCCAGGATCCTGATAGTGGTAGAACAGTACATAGAAATAGTAGCTAACATTGATTGAGCTTTACAGGTGCCAAGTTCTATTCTAAGGGCTTTACTCGCATTGTCTCAATCCACAGAAAATCACTATGTGGAAGGTATTATCATTGGCCTCAATTCATAGATAAAGATGATGTACAGAGATGTATAGAAGCTGTACAGAAACTTGCCCAAACCACTAAAAGGCAGAGAAGGGATTCAAATCTGTGCGGTTTGACATGAGAGTCTGTGCTCCAAATCGTATCAAGATTTGGAAAAGAAGAAAGAAAGAAAGAAAGAAAGGGGCAGAAACAACCTTAAAGGCAACTAGAGGAAATAAGAGGGCTGTCTGGAAAGTAACCAGCCATGTATATGAAAAATAGAAGTACTTATGGCTGTATTTTTTCCAGACAGCCCTCATATAGATAACAGTAAAAACCTGAGAGAGTATCATGTCCTCAGAGGCGAGAGATCTCTTTTCCTCTGGCCATGTCTTATTTATCTGTGTATCTTCAAAGGCTGGAAGCCTGCTACGTAATAGATATGCAGTGGATCTGTTGTATAAAATCAAATCCCTTCTTTAGCAGGCAGTCCCTGGCCCCAGTATTGGAGCAAACAGTCTGTGGACAGAGTTCTCAACAGAGTATCATATGTCACTATTTGTTCCTAATGTTAAATATCAGCACCAAAGTTTTGGAATGCTGTACTTTAAAAAATAATAATCAGAGCAAAAAGAAAAAAAAAAAAAAGATTTGGCAAACTGTCCTGCATGCTAAGTCTGGCCAGCTGCCTGTGGGTAAAGTTTTACTGGAGCACAGCCATGCTCATTCATTTTTGTATTATTGGTGGCTGCTTTTGCACTAAAATGGCAGATTTGAGTAGTTGCAACAGAGACCATGTGGACCATAAAGCCAAAAATATTTACTGTGCCAGCCTCTTACCACCCCAGTACTGAACCACGCTCCTCCTGTTAGAAGCACATTGGCAGATGACACTTCCTCAGCTGTGTGTATCAGGTGTGAGGGGTGCCTGCTGTTCTAATTGTGAGGTGCTGACAGACCTGGTCTTAACCTGCCACATTCTTCCCTTTCCCTCCCTTGTTTTAGCCACTGCTCCTTTGTCATTGAAGCATTGAAGTCTTTGCCATCAGATGAGGAGAGCCGAGACCACCAGGCCCGATGCATATGGTTTCTGGACACACTCATCAAATTTCGAGCACAGAAAGTGATTAAGCGAAAAAGTAAGTTCACAATGGACACTTTGTTCTGGTTATGTCCAGTCCATTATTTGTCTGTAATGAGACCAACTCTAATGAGAGAAGAAAATGGGTATGTCTCTTGAGGTCTTTATTTTTAATTATGTAACACTGGGGTTCCTATTGGTATTGCTGACATGCTGAGAGGACTTGCCAGGCTCTGTCCTCACCTGCAGATGAAGACAGGTTGGATTATGTGCTTGTTCAGAGTTAACATTCCCTTCAGTTTTGCATTAGGCAAAGCTAGTATCTAAATCAAATGAAAACTTTAGAGAAACTGTTAGACAAACATAAGTCATAGAGGGAGACAACGTGGCCTTGCTCATGAAGGCTTGTGACAGGTTTATGTTGTGTCAACTTATTTCTGACTGGGAGAGGAGAAAGACAGTTTCTGCTGGTAACCCCAGTGTCACCTACAGCTAGGGCCATGGATAGCTGTCACATACATTCATCCAGAATTGGAAAGCCAGCAGGAGACACCCGATTTTAGGCACAAGTTGCATGCAGCCTTGTTACTGGGTTTGGGCACCCGAGAATCCGTCTTTTTCAGTACTTGTTTAATTCTTATTTTCACATTCCTGTCTCCCCTCTTTTCTCTCTACCTGGGCTTTCTCCACAGTCTGTTTTGCTTTCTAACATCTTAGGAATTTGTTTTTAGGCCTTATTGGAGTCTCTTTTACTTGTCACCCCGTCATAAATGTTCCTCATGCAGTTTCATTTGAAATGAGGACAGTTTCATTTGAAAGTGGCCATTCTGTTTTCTGGGCCCTTTCTTCTCTTACCATGTGGTTCTGTTCCTAATAGTGGCCCAACGGTTGGCCTCTTCTCCTAGCTCATGGATGACATGTGGCCTGAGGATTTTGACAGAAAATGATGAAACTCAACTTTGTATTATTAGGTGCCCTGGGACCTGGAGTTCCACACATCATCAACACTAAGCTGCTGAAGTACTTTACGTGCTTGACCTACAACAATGGCAGGTCAGCAGGGGATTTCTTTGGCTTCTACCTGTAAAGGAGAAAGCAGGTTAGAGGGAGCAGTGAGAGTGGGGAGTAGGGATTTGGCTGGAAGGCCATGTCCACAGAGATACTATGCTAAAGAGGACACTGCTATTTGGAGGGGTCCTGGGTTCAAATAAGGTTAGGAAACTATAGAGTATATATTCTATCCCCATGGGAGAAGGTTACATCAAAGGCTCTGGAAAGTCCTGCAACAAAGACTTACTTCACTTTACACACTTCTTTTGAAGAACCCTTCCTAATGTCCCACGGAACTGGTGTTCTGTGGAAAGGTAGTGTTGCAGAAAAGGGCAGGCCTATGTGCTGATCGTGGGAAAGAACCCCAAGCAGTGCACCTGGGCTTCCTTCCGGCTATTGCTTGAAATGTGTTTCCTGCTCTGAGTGTGCTTGCAGGAGTTACCAGTACCTCAGTGAGGGTGACTCTTTTCCCAGCATCCCTGCTGAGCAGGTGGGGACACGCTCGAGGTTCCTTGCCAGTACAAGGTTCTCACTGCCTGGGGGAAGTGTGGGTGTGGCCTTCTCTGTCCCCCTTGGAGGGAGCGTGAGGATTGGCTCACTGTCCAATGTGTGAAGGCAAGGGTACCTTACAGGACAAGGAATGTCACTCACAAGATGGGAATACGTTGAGTACCTTTGGGAACAGATGTGGGTGTTTTTATTTTGCTTTTGGAGAAATCTTAGGGTTTAATTTTGTCTCTTTACTACCACTGTTTGTGCAGTTTACGGAACTTAATTTCCGATTCTATGAAGGCGAAGATCACTGCATATGTGATCTTGCTCGCCTTGCACATAAACGACTTCCAGATTGACCTGACGATGTTACAGAGGGATTTGAAGCTCAGTGAGAAAAGGTGAGCACAACAGAACAGAAAGCTCCTTAGGGTGCCTTGACGTATGTCTAGTAACACGGGAAAGCATGCGGCTCCATTGAGGGAAATGAGGACACATAATATGGGAGAGGCTTGGGACCAGAGGACCGCTGTCAGTGAATGAATGATTGAATAGAAGAGCAGCCATACAGTGTGGAGTGCTTCCTCTATTCCAGGCACAGCATTAAATCTGTCATAACATCTCAGTGATTTCCCTAACAGACAACTTAAAGAATCTACACTTCACAGAAGTCACTGATTTTCCCAAGGCTACACAATCAAGAAGGGGTTGGATTTCAAAGCTGAGCCTTCCCATAGCATTCTGTCCCTGTGTAATGGAGCAGCCTTTTAGTCCCCAAATTTCTTTCTCTGGGGAGAGGGATTCTGTATAGTCCTGAGAGTTGGAACTTATGGGTGGAAATTACAAGAATCCAATTTCAGCTTAGCACAAAGACCTTTCTCAGAGTCAGATGTAAGGGGCTGCCAGGGAGGGCAAGGTGGGGTCATCCCTTGTTTGACAGGGATGTCTCATTGGGGCTTTTCTGACCAACTGGGAGAGGGGCAGAGATGACTTTTCGGAGGAGTCAGACTGTCTCCTCCAGGGAGTAGAACTCCTCAGAATCCGGAACTGTGGGGTCCACTGGCTTTTGTGGGTGAGTTGAGGGCATCTGACACCCAAGGAGCCTGATGGTGTTCAGGAGAGCCTATGAAAACACCTTTGTCTGGACTCTTCTAGCAGTCCACAGAGGGAGTAGTCTGAGGGCTCCCCACAATGTTCTCACAGTCAGTGACATTGAAAATCACAGAGAACATATTTTGAGCCTATTCTGACAGACTTCTAGCAGGTGCCCAATCCTGGTTATAGGAAGTAAGCAGTTATTAATAGGATCTATTAATAGACACTCTGGTTTTTAATCACCTATAAGGATATTTTCTAATGGCAACACATTAAAATGAAGTTGTCTGAGGCTCTGGGGAGTCTGTAGGGGATCTTACATGCCTCTCTCCTGGCGGCCACTTAGGGAATTCTGTCTGTGGCCTGGAACATGAGTGTGCTGTTCCCTCCTGCCAACCCTCCCTGAGCAGTGACACCCTGAAGAGACTCTCCATGTATTGTGTGTGTTTGTTCCTTAGGATGATGGAGATAGCGAAAGCCATGAGGCTGAAGATCTCTAAAAGAAAGGTGTCTCTGGCAGCTGGCCAGGAGGAGGAGGAGCACAAACTGGGCACTCTGTCCATCCCGCTGCCTCCAGCCCAGACCTCAGACCGCCAGTCAAAGCGGAGGAGAATCACCTAGAGGTGTGCTTTCCCGACGGGGCCTTTCGGCCGCATCATAGCCACCACTTCTATTCATTTCCATTCTATAAAAAAGGAAAAAGAAGCCTTGCTTTTGGCATGAGTATGAAGCCAGAAGCCAGCATCTCCTTTGTGTTTGTCTTAAGCAGAAACAGAGTCATCACTGTGCTAGACTTCACCTTCGTCCTTTGGCGTTGTTGTGATTATAAATGGCCAGGGGTTCTCATGCTCGTTCACATGGTGATGTGAGAGGTGGGGCCTTGGAAGTTGGAGTCCAAAGATCTCACAGACTGAACCCTGGGTGAAATCTAGCGGGTAAAGGTTACTAAAGAGAAATAATGAAGTGCCATGCTTAGGTCTGGTGAGGAGGATACAGCCCAGCAGGGCTGGAAGAGGAGGCTTCAGGTCACCAGTGTGATGCAGTTGCTAAAACAGGCTGATTGAGTTAAAGGCTGCTATAAGAGGGTGGAGCCTTTGCCAAGTGGGGAGGAAGTGATTATCCCAGTTGCCGTGCCTGGTTCAGGCCACACAGAGGGCAGGGGTCAGCTGTGAGGCTGTGGTTCTGAGGGGAATGTATTGGTATAGGTAGCTTAAGAAGAAAGGAGTTTAATACTTCATCTAATGAATAAAATGCTATAAAGTTGTTAAAGGCCTGCAAGTATGGGAAGTTGCCACCACAAGAACTAGTCAGTTCAAGAATGCACTGCTGGGCATCAAGTAGCCACTTCTGCCCACAACTGCTTGAATTCATGAAGTTGGTGTCTTGACACTGGAATGCTGAGTTCAGCCACTCATGCTTTCAGTACTCACATTTCTACCTCCTTGATTGTCAGCACTAACAGCCCAGAGTTCAAGAAGCTGGCTTTCATCTTTCTTCTGTGAGTACAGTGGTAACTTGGTACTTGACTGCTTTGAAACTCAGCGAATTTGGCACTCAATGCATTTTGACACACACAGTTTGTCCCAGTATTCATTGTTTGGTATTCTTCACACCTCCCAGAATTGATTAACTACAAGTACCAAGGAACCACTGCACTATTCCTTATGGGAAAAGTTAGTTTGGTACTCGTACCTCCCAGAACCAGCTAACAACAAGTACCAAGGTTCAACTGTACAATGTAGATTCTAATTTGCATCTAGAATCCTAGCAGCAAGGGAGTCTTGGAAGGAGTTTTCAGCTCTCCAGCATCTGGTTACAGGAAGGCACACCTGAAGGAGATGGGAAGGGAGGCTGACTGCCAACCAACCTTATCTGCCTTGCGTGAGATCAAGTCCGTGTCCAGAGGGGTGTTAGGAGGAATGGGAATACGTATGACATGGAGAGAGGGGTACCTGGCTAACACTGAGACTGAGATCTTTAAAGTTCTTCTGGGAGCAGCTGAGGTCTTTGGTGCTCAGTGCCGGGGAGCGAGCAGCAGTGAGGGAAGGGAGACGGAATTCAGCTCTCTGAAAATGAGAAAGTAGTTTACACATGGGCTGGATCGTGAGGGAAGACATGTAGGAATGAGTCTTAGAGGATTGATTTGGGACAGGTGGTCCTTCGAGCTCTGGGATGCTGTTATCAGAGCCATTTTGGGGATGAGACTATGCCTAAAGTTCTGTTTCCATGCTTTTGTCTGGTTTGTCTCATTTGTCTCTGGTCCTGGGTAGTGGACATTTGGAGCATACTTTGTCTACCCCCAGTAGAGGTGTGAGAGGAAATCTAAATGCCTCTTGTTTTTCCTATCTAAGCTGTTGTGAAAATCAAGTTGTTGACTAAATCAGAAAAAGTATCCTGACCTATCTCTGGGAAAAGAACTCTTGATGTGCTTATCGGGTAGAATGTTTTCACGAATGCTTTTTAGATTCTGAGGGGTATGAATGACACTGTGAGGCTTGATTTCCAGGAATGATGGGATCACAGCATGTGGTCAACGAGGCCTTCTGCCCTACTGGGGAGAGGCTGTGTGTCTTTGCTCATCCCCACCGAGGGGTGATACTGATAGGGAAAAGTCTAGGACAGCAAATAAATAACTTGTTCTGGGTGACAACAGGTGCACCTCACTAAATGTAGATGATGCATTCCCAGAGGTTGACTTGAAAACCACATTTCTGTACATCAAGGGGTTTGTGGGTCATAAGGCTCAAAAGTGTCCTTGTTCAACTTAAGTCTCATGAAGGCAGCACTGTACCTGACAGGTAAGATTCAGAGTCTGTTGAATGGGTCATAGTACATGAACTGCACCTTCTTTCATTGGCAGGGCTATTAGACAGTAAGCACTTGTAGAATAATGGAATCCTACTGGTTTTTTTAGCTCTAAAAAAACGCAGTTTATTTACTAGTACATTCACAGTAGCTACCTTGATCCCACCAAGTTATTTGCCATGTTTTCTGATGTCTAGGCTGCCCAGACATACCATTTGAAACAGGACAGAAAACAATGATACTGTCCCATTTCAAACGGTATGTCTGGTCAGCCTACTGACACCTTGAATTTAGCCCAGTGAGACTAGGCTGATCATGTGTAGCATTTGAAATGGAACAGTACCATTGTTTTCTGTCCCATTTAAAACAGTACGTCTGATCAGCCTACTGATGTCCTCTTTGCAGAAAGGGAGACTAGGCTAGAGGCTGATACCCTAAATAAGATTTGCAGTTTGTGGACTAAATTTATGGGTGTTCCCTGGAGAGAAGGCTCTGCCGTTGGCCCTGACATTGTTAACAGTGATGAGGTAAAAAAGCTAACACACTTGGACCTCAACCTGGAAATAGCTATTTAGATAAAATTCCTTAAAGTGTCTCCTTTTAAAAACTTATTTTGATATGTCATACTTAGAAAATGATTGCAATAATAGTACAAAGAAATTCTGTATTCATCCAGATTTTCTAGGTGTTATTGCATTGTCCAGTTTATTATTTGCTTTATTCATTTTGTACGTAGTTCTTTTTGAACTAGTTTGAGACTATTAGAGAAAAACGTCCCATCTGTAAGTACTTCCGTGTGTATGTCTTAAGAATAATGACTCTCTTCCATAACCACAGTACATTTATCAAAAGCAGGAAATAGAATAGTGATACACTCCTGTCATCTTTGCCACAGTTCATATCCAAATTTTGCCAGTCATACCTCTTTGGTCTTGTTTAACCTAAAACAGTTCCTTGGCCTTCCACTTTCTTCACCTTGACAATTTGAAGAGTAAGGCCAGTTATTTTGTAGGGTGTGTCTCAGTTTGGGTTTGGCTGGTGTTTCATTATGATTAGATTCAGGATACACATTTTTGGCGGGAGTATCAGACATTCTGTGTCCTGAGTGCATTCCAGTAGAGGCACATGATGTTGGTGTGTCCTCTTCTTGTTGATGTTAACTTATTTCTTGGTTAAGGTTGTGTTCTCTTCACCATGAACTTAACTATTTGTCTTTTCATAATAAGTAATTTGTGGAGGGATACTTTGAGATTGTAAATCAAACTTTTACCCATGAGTTTTAGCCTTGGTTGATGATTCTTGTTGAATCAAGTACCAAGATGATTGCCAAACTGATGTTCTAACTCATTATCTGTTATACATTTATTATTGGTGTTCTATTATAAGAGGATGCTAATCGTGGTGGATGGGCTCCTGAGCTGTATTGCTATAACTACACCCTGCAGAGTTGTGGACCGGAAGGGAGAAAGAGCTAACTGGACGGGCACGTTCACACCCAGAGAGAATGCTTAGGGTCGGGACAAGCCCAAAAGGCCCTCTGGGAGCCTACCAGGAGGAACCATTTGGAAAGAGGCTTCCGCTGTGCTGTCAGAAGGAAAGGAAAGGGAAGGAAGTGGGCCCGGGGCTGCTGCTGAGGACATTGTAGCCTCCGGTGCTGTACCAGATGCAACTTGCTTTTGTCTGGTCTGGCCACACCACATCCATCATTCCCCATACTCGACCACCTCTGGACACCAGGGCTGTGACCTCAAGAGGACTTGGAGGCCTGGATGATGAAGTTTTGTATTTTGTTCTTTTATCATTTCAGAAACTTACTTTTATCTGAAAAACCCTGTGCTTCATGAAATAAGAAATAGCTTACCAAAACCAAGTTACAATTGCACATTCAACTCTTAGCCATGTAGCACTAAAAATAATATATACAAATCTGTAAAACAGATTCAGGATCGTGCTGAAAATACTCTGGAACCTTTTCTTGTGTGAGTGGATGTGACTTTTCATCAGAAATATCCAAGGATCTATTTCCATGTCTGTTCTTGATGTAGTAGTATACGGTCATTACTGTGATTCCAAGAGTAGGCTTGCTTGATTGTGTTACTATCTACAAATCATGTTGCACATGAGCTGTACTTTGTAGTAAGCTGCATTTTGGCCATACTGTTCTTTTCTCACACATCCAATAGAGATGCTCTGGAAAACTGGGCTTACCCTTGGATGGTCAGAGGGTTTGATTGATTCTAAATCTGAGTCTTCAGGCATCTCTTCCTTGCTGATGTGCTACTGCACATGGTTGTCTCCTCTGGTTTTCAAATCCAACTACCATGGGCTCCATGGTACCAGGTGATGGCCCTGCTGCCACAGTATCCCTGGCCGCCACCTCATACATCTCAGACTCATAGTCCGGCTCCACCAACCCTGAGCACCGACCGCGCTTGGGGTTGGCATTAGGGCACAAGCAGCAGGTCAGTGTGTTTCCCATGGGGTGCCCCCACTCCTTGCCACTGTTGCCTTCACTGCCCCCCTCACTCACTCAATCATATTCATACGTTCCCTCTTTCCTAACAATGACATGGCTGGCTACCCTGTCTGACAGCCTGGCTGCACCCCCACTGTCCTTGGAAATTGTGTTGGTTTTTCTTGTGCTGATATACTCCCCCCACCCCCACCCCAGCCTCCTTATCAGTAGGCATCAACGTTTGGGCCTGACTAGCCAGCAGGGAAGGCCAAGGAGGCAACAGTGTTACAGTGCTTGGGAAGGGAGAAGCCGAGACCTGTGAGCTCCGCACCAGGGTTAAGCTTTCACATGTGGCAGGTCACCTTGTGGAGGGGCCCATAGCTAGTGCAGTCTGAAAGCAATTGATCTCAAGAAACCAGTACGCCAAGAGAATCCTATCTTAAGATGCGTAATTGCTACACATAAGAGCTGGGACATACCTCCTGAGATTCAATACAGACTCCTAAACTCTGCCTTTGGGCTTTCCCAGGTCCACTCAGACCACTGGATTGGGTCTAGAGAAATGACCAGTATGGTGAGGAGACAGTCTGCAAACTGGCATGCATGTATGAGAGCAGGCCAGGAGCAGGGCACACCCCAGGGTGCAAATTTCTGGAGAGTCAGCACAGACAGGAAGCGATGTCTCCAGGAGGTAGAGATACTAGGAATGGGGTTGGGCTTTTTGTTCGTCCATCCGTCCGTTCGTCCATCCGTCCGTCCATCCATCCATCCATCTATTCATGCATTGATACTGAGTCTTGCTGTGCTGGGCACAGAGGATCAACAGGGCATGACTTCATAGGGAATGGGGGGGGGGGGAAGGGACGGATGAGACAAATCAATTGACTTTTTCAAGACAGGATTCAGTACTTCCATGGGAGGAGGGGCACTTAACTGAGATTTGAAGAGATCAGGGAGGATGCTCCATGGTAGAAATGACAAACTAAGACCCTGAAGTATGGGTAGGATTTAGCCAGGGAGTCAGATTTTGGCTCAGTTAAGGAAAAAACAATCAGATGGAACACATTTTCTTAGGCAGGTCTGGCCTGATTTGTGGGAGAACAAGCCCTGTCCACTTGGCCAGTGCAGGCTACTGCGGAGCAAGGCTCACCCCCCCCCCCTTGTCCCCAACCACAGACGAGCTGGGACAGGCGTTCTGTTCCTCGCACTTATGCCTCTAGATGACTTGGACGTGGGCCTCTATACGTGTCTCAGCTGTTCGTTTTTCTGCTGTGGAAGCCCTAGGTAATAGCCCTGCCCACCCCTCTCCTGCCTATAAGCTCTTAACATTTGCTAGTGAGCTTTCACCTACTGGGCCTTAACAGGTGCCCCCACTGAGGGCCTCAGCTCCTTCTATAAAAAATGTGGCAATGACCTCACCATGTCAGTGTTTAATATATGATTGATGGAACATAAGATAATTTTAGTGGCACAGGAATATATCAAAATACACGAGGTTATGCTGGTCAGGCTAAACTGCAGTAACAAATTTTCCCTAAATGTCTGGTTTCAACAAAGAGTAATTTGTGGTATTAAGAATATTTTCATTTAATAGTTTGCTTTTAATGTGTATTAGAAAACCCTAGCTTTTCATCTGTTGTAGTGATATAAGCATTTCTTTTTAGTTCAGCAAAATTAATTGTCTTAGATGGGATCCTGGAATGGAAAAAGGACAAGTAATGAAATCTGAATAAACGATGGACTTTAGTTAATAATGATGTATCAGTATTGGTTCATTAATGTGGACAAAGGTACCACACTATGTAAGATGTTAGCAATAGGAAAACTGAGGGGTGGGGGGTAATGAGGGAACTCTGTGCTATAATACGTACCTGCTTTTTTTTTTTGTAAATCTAAAACTTCTTAAAAAATAAGTCTATTAAAAAAGGATTTAAAGCAAAATATGAAGTACTAACTTTCTCCTCAGGTGACATGGATATAGCAAAAAGTAAGATGCTGAGCAACTGAAGTTGGGAAAAACATTTTCTATGGGTCTGAAAACTCTTTGCAGACGGTCAGGTCACCCACACCAGGGATTGTTACTGTTGTCTTCACAAAGCCCATGGGGTAAGCAGGACTGCAGTACAGTCCCTGTCACACGAGGATATGGACCTTCGAAGCTGGCATTGGGCGGAACAAGCTGAGTGGACAGGAAGGCCCTGGGTTCTTTGTCCTTCAGGGGTCCCTCAGGAAGCAGAGTAGTGCAGGGCCGCCGCCTGGGACCTCCAGTACACACCGAGACCAAGGCAAGTCCCCGTGAAGTGCCTCTTTTAAAATATAGAACTTTATTTTAGTTGCTGAGGTTTTCATAAGCACTTGGTTCACAAAAAAAGTCATTTCTTAAAAAATAACAAAGGCAGCATTTTATACAGCGACTCACATTGGGGCCACCAGAGAAGTGCAAAGGACAGTGTGGGGACAGGAGGGGCCAGCACTCTGTGCCCAAAGTCCTCAAAGGGAAGTCAGTGCTCCTGGCTCCCTCTAACCCCCTCCTACCCAACCCGGGAGAGCAGCACCAAGGGCCTGGCAGAACCAGCCTGGGAAGCTGTCCGTGCGGTGCACAAGCGACCCTGACAGGCTGGTGAAGGCCCCGCAGGAAAGGCCAAGTAGGGGGGCATTGTTTAGGCTGAACAGGTCCTCATCCAGCCCCCTTCCTCCTGCAGCCAGAGCAGGGTTCGAGTCCAGCTGGCTCTGGAACCTCGACACACTCACAGTAGGGTCCAGTAAAGCCCTTTGGGAACTGGCTTTCTCTTCATTCAGGCTACTGACCCTATCCCAGGCCTGGCCTGGGTACTGGGGACAGAGTGAGACCCAGCCCTAGGCAGGTGAGTGGCAGAGGGATGGATGTGGATAATTCCAAGGCAAAGAGTGCTCAGTACCTGAGGGAGCAGAGAAAGGGCAGGAGAGGCTCCAGGGGAAGAGCACTGGAGGTGGCAGTGTCTGAGCTACACCTTGAACAGGTAGGCCCTGGCCGTGTGCAGATGGAGAGGAGGGCATGCCAGGGAGAGGGCAGAGCATGAGCCAAGGCACAGAGTGGAAACCAGCGGGGAGTGGTCAGTAAAGGCAGGTGGTTGTCCATAGGAGAGCGTGGACACAGATGAGGGGCCTGAGGCCCCCCCATTTCCATGTCTGGGGCCCAGGAGGGGTAGCTGGTATGGGTGTGCTTGTGGGGTTCAAATCCTTGTGCAGCAGGCACTGAGCGAACGTCCTCCTGAGTTTGGGAGTTTGAGGGTAGAGTGGAGTCGTGTATGTCTGCACCGTCCAGCGTGGCACCTGAGCCACTCAAAGGAAGCCTTCTCTATACCTCTTTGCTGCGTTCAGCATGTCCCTTGTCACCCCTAGGGCAGCCTTTTAAGAGGGACTCCCTGTCCCAAGCCCCTTCTTCCCTCACTGAATCTAAGAGAACTATGTCCTTAAGGAAACCAAACTCCACTGCAGCCTCTGCAGGCATCTGGGAGGGCTTGGCGGTGTCCCTGCAGACAGAGGTCTGGGAAAGGGGAAAACTCGGGGCCAGCCATCTCTTTCTACCTCAGGAGAATCACTCTCCTCCCTCAGGAGTAAATCTCCTCCCTGAGAAGAGCTTGGATTTGGTGCATAAAACATGGATCCCTGTGACTCAAACAGAAAATCCTGAGCAAAGCTTCAGTATGAGTTTTCTCCAACTCTCCATTAATCTCTACAAGAGCTCGAGTAACTAGAAACCCACCAACTTCTGTTCTTTTTTCCTCTTGAAAAACACTTCCACATTCCTTCCTACTGAGAACTGTGGGGCTGAAGGGTTTTGGAGGTACCTTGTTCTCAGTCCCCAGGAGGCCTAGGGGGCTGTTTTTTCAGGGGCGTGGTGAGGAGGACCTGGAGCCTTCTCAGACACTGCTGCTTCCACCCCACAGACCTCACCTCGCAGCCTGGCTAAGCACTGTCAGGGCCTGAGTCTGAGGAAAGGGGGTGTGGCTGCCATTGTCAGAGTCTTTGGACAGCGCTCCAGTTGCTGCATTCTGGTCGCCATCCTTACAGGATAGTGCAGAAGATGCTGCGGTTGCTGTGGTACCCACCTTCCACACGAGCTGTGATCCTGGTCGCCATGGCTGTCACCTTCTGCCCACTGTGGGCTGCAGAGGGGCCTCGGAGAGAGTTTTCAAGGTGAGGGCGTGCTGGTGGGTTCACCAGGCGCCATGTATCAGACCTGGAGGTGCAAAATGATAGCGGAGCCTGAGAGTCTACATCAGTGGTTCTCAACCTTCCTAATGCCGTGACCCTTTAATACAGTTCCTCATGTCATGGTGACCCCATAAAATTATTTTCGTTGCTACTTCATAACTGTCATTTTGCTACTGTTATGAATTGTAATGTAAATATCTGATATGTGTTTTCTGATGGTCTTAGGCGACCCCTGTGGAAGGGTCGTTTGACCCCCCAAAGGGGTCGTGACCCACAGGTTGAAAACCGCTGGTCTATAGCATATGTCAAGTGACCTGCACAATCTTACCTTTGGATCAAGCTCATTGGATCCAGGTGTTTAAATCTGGGTGTACGTTTTGTCTTGATAGCCCAAGACAATGGGACGGGGGTGGGGGGGGGGGAGCTAAGAGGCAAAAAGTCTTGCATTCTAGTTCCAGCTATGCTTTCAGTTCTGCATGTAACCTTGGGTAAGTTCCTTCTGGAAACCTCAATTTTCCCATTTTTATAGGGATCTGGATAAGATCAATGGCTCTCTTTTTTTTCTCTTTCATTTTCTTTTTATCTCCACCAGCCCTATGACTATGAATGTTTCTAGCTTTATTCATAATCACCCAAAACAAGAAACTTCAGCTGATGAATGGGTAAACCAACAGTGTAGTACAGCCATACATTGCAACACCACTCAGCAACGCAAAGAAGGAATGACAGATGCCACCCACAGGGGACTCTCAGGTATATTAGGCTACATAAAAGAAGCCAGATTCAAAAGACTACATACTGTATGATTTCTTTTATATGACATTCTGGAAAATGCCAGTCTACAGGGAACTGAAGTTGGTGACTTTCCAGTCTCCAGCTCTAGTGATTACAAAGGGTTGGGGAAAAAGCTCTGCTCAGGGCTTTCTATCATTGGAGTTACAGGAACTGCCTCTTAATGCACACCAAATCCTAAAGTGCTTAAGCCAGTAACAAAGTCTTTTATGTATTTTTATGCTGATAATATTACAGAAAGTAGGACTGTAAAAGGTGTGGGTAGAGTCAGAGGCTAACTACCCTGAGAGGAGTAAAAAGCCTGCAGGTATGTTCAAAGAATTCCAAGCATTTGACTTTGGCAGCAGAGAGAGCTTCTGAATAAAAAAAGGGCTGGAAAAGAAACTCAGGACCCAACAGTGCTTGGTGAGCAATGCCAGGCTGATAGGTCTGGGGCTCCAAAGTGGGAGGAGAAAGCAGACTCCAGGGAGCCCACAATATGCTCTGGTGGGATGTTGAAAGATACTAGAATTTCTATTTATTTTTTTATTTTATACATTATAAGTTATAAATATATGAGGGCAGGCTGATAAATTTTGCATCCTCTTAAATAGAAAATGAATGGGAAAAGGTATTATAAACTATACCTACATCATTTATTTCCAAAGCTGCATACTTATTTTTCTACAAAATCAGCACATCCTTCAATACACTTCCACCAGTAATGCATTAATTTTTGCAATCGTCCTTTAAAAAAATTGGTGTTTTGTTTTTGAAACCATTTCCTCGCCACAGACTTCACCCCCTCATCACAGATGAAGCGCTGGCTCTCCAAGTGTTCCTTCAGTTTGAGGAACAGGTGACAATCACTAGGGGCCAGGTCCGGGCTACATGGTGGATGAGGCAGCACTGACAAGCCCAGGTGCTGAACTGCATCTCTTGTTGCTGCTGCACTTGTGAGGCCTGGCGTTGTCGTGTTGAAGAAGCGTTTCGTTTCTTATTCCAATCCATTTGCTTTTCCTTTTTAATGCAGTAAGAGTTTCAATATAACTTCCAGAGTTTATTGTGGTTCCTTTTTCAAGAAAGTCTACAAAAACACCATGTTCACAATTCCCAATAACAGTCAACATGACCTTCCCAGCCAAGGCCTGAGTTTTGAATTTTCTCTGCTGAGGTGATCCCTTCTGGCATATTCCATGGACAGCCTTTTGTTCTTGGGGTCATATGGTGGACCCAGGTGTCATCACCTGTAATGATCTTCTTTAAGAAGTCCTCACCTTCATTTTAAAATTTTTCAAAAAAAAATTGGAGGAACGGTTTCTGCAGTAACAACCCACTGTTTGAACTGAATGTCTGAACACTGTTCGATGTGCCCTGGGTGAAACATGCAACCGCCTGTGTGTGCAAGGTCAAGAGTGATGGAGGGGAGGTGCTGTGTGACTACACAGAACCGGTTATATCCAGATATATTACAGGGGAGGCAAAGTTTATCAGCTTGCCCTCATATAAATATACATTTATTAGGAGGTTTCCTCAAAAAATAGTTTTACTAAGAACATGTATAATAAAGAGATTGTTACCATGGAAACAGGGATCCATCAAAGGTTTTTGCCCGTGGATGGGACAGGATTTAAAAATCCTAATCTGGCGGGGTGCATAGGACAGCCTGCCCAGTGAAGGGAGTGGGGCTTGCACTAGGCAGGGAGGCCAGGCAGGAGGCTGCTGTAATATAGGACAGGGGTATTAACAGCAGAGGACTGATTCAGCGATAACACTTACAATGATAACCAGTATAGCAAAGCACTAGCCAATCAGAACAGAGTCCATCCAGTAACCACGGGAATAGCTTCACTGGCAATAGGGGCCATAGGTCAAGGGAGAGCTGCTGAGACCTAAGCAAGGGTGGTGGCAGCTGGGGAGTGGCGGTACCAGATACAAGAACATTTTTGAAGCAGAGTCAAAGAGGACTTGGTGACTGATTGAAGCTTGGTATGAGAGAGAGCAGAGTGAATGGTGATGCCATTGAAATGGGCAACAGGGAAGGACAAAGAGGTTCAGGAATGATGAGTGTGAAGCGAGCTGAGAGTTGAAACCACCCCACCCCCACCCCCCGACCCTTATAGCTCGTTTTCCCCAGGAGTCGGCGCAGGTCCTCTGTCCAGGCCTGATGCGAAGCCCAAGCACAGGCCTTTCCAAAGTTGGCAGGACTGGAGACAGCCAGGGTGGCCGCAATCACTGGACCTGGCTTCCCCAGTGACCCTGACCTCATTGTGGTTCTGTAAGATGGGTTTAGGCAACCCCAGGCACTTACTTTTTCTTGAAGACCAAGAACTTGTTGTTTTTCATGATGCATTCTCGGTTGTTTGAGATCTGCTGAAAGATGGTCTTGTTGGTCTTGCCCTGGAAGATGATGTTCTCCTGCACCAGAGCCTTGCTGCGGCCTCGCACTGCGATGCCATAGGCACGGAATGAATGGATTCGGTTCTTTATTACCTGGGAGAGGCAGCCAGAGCTTGTCACACCTCAGGGACTCCCAGGTAAGTGAATCACCAGTTATAAAACAGGGGTAAGATCATGCTAAGTGGGTCAGCAGTGAGCCATAGGAGCTCAGGGAAGGGATATTGAGCCCAGCTTGGGGGAACCAGGGAAGGCTTCCTGGAGGAGGTAATGGGTAAGCTGTAGTAGTTTACCAGGTGCAGAGCAGGAAGAAGAAATAATGTGCAAAGGCCTGACAGAGAGGGAAGTGGTGCCAGAAGCCAGGTCCAATGTAACACAACTGAGGCCACAGCATGCCCCCCTCTCACATTCTCTGCTCCCACAGTGCTCAGATGTAGAGTCAAGGAATTCTCTACTATTTGCCTAAATCACTACACATGAAGCTACAGAGCTCAAGAAGCTTTGGGATTATAATTTCACAAGGGCAGGGACTGGTACAGTGTGGCCCAACACTGAAACTCTTAACACCCAGCACAGTGCTTTGCATAAAAAGGGAGCTCAGAGCTCAGTGTCCCTTGAGGGAGACAAATAGGCAAGGGAACAGATACAAAGCACTTAGGACGTGCTCTGTGAGGTAGGGGCATAAGCACCTTAGAAGTCTGGAAAAGGGGCACCTCAAACAGCCTGCGGGGTCAGGGAGGGCTTCCTGAAGAAAGTGATAGCCAAGCTGTAGGACTGAGGCAGAAAAAGGAGAAGGTGTCCTGGGGATTCAGGGAGTAGTGTGTGCAAAGACCCGAAGGCGAGATTTCTCATTAAGCACCTACTGCATACCAGGTCCTGTGTGAGATTCTTCTGTTAGGGGAAGAGAGCTAAAATAGCCGTGACCTTGACCTGGGGACCATGAAGATACCCCACGTGGCACCCCCACCCTTCTTTCCTGCTGGTAACCCTTATTTATTCTTCAGGGCCCCATTCATGTCTCCTTCCGTGTGAAATCCCACCTTAATCTCCCAGCTGACTTTTGGCAGGAGGTGTCCTGTCCAGTGATGGGCACTTAAGTGTTTTGTGCTTCTCAGCAGAGGACATGAGGGCTCTCCTAGGGTTGTGCCCTGTGTTGGCACCACCTGACACACACATGCACACATACACACCTTAGTGTCAGACCTCGGCAACAGCTGCAGCCCACTGCCCCGGTTGCCAATGATGTCATTTTCAATGACGACGGTGCTGTCACCCTTGGTGATGATGCCATGGCCTCTGTTGTCATAGATACCATTACCCCGGAGCTCCACCTTGCACTGGGCCTCGACCTTGACCCCACTCTGGCGGTTGCAGGAGATGCTGTTGTTAGCCACACGGGTGAGCTGGCTGCTCTGGGCCACAGTGATGCCTCTGTCCCCATTAGCGTGGATCACGTTGGTGATGATGTGCAGTGCCTCAGTGCTCTGGACATAGAGTCCTGAGGCTGCAGGCAGAGGGGGTGGGAAGCAGAGAAAGCACAAGGTGGTCTCTGGGTCAGCCCTGACAACACCAGTCAAGAAAAGTCTTCCTGGAACTGTGGACCCCAGCCCAGGAGAGAGGCAGGGAAGAAGAGGCAGGAATGCTGGGAACCAGCCCTTGGGAGTTAACAGCTTCCAAGTTGGATGACACAGAGCAAGAGGAAATCTGGGAATATCAAGAAATTCTATTCCTTCTTAACTAAGTCCTCATTAAATACAGCCAGGGAAATGTGATGCCAAGGAGCTTCCTTAGGCTCAGCTGGTCATCTGGCCCAGGCTCTCATCCTACATCATCGGCCTATTGCTATTTGCACATCCTGTGGCAGGGTGCTCACTGCCTGCTCAAAGCTGCCCATTCCACCTCTAGGCAGACAGACCTACCTGTGGGAAAGCTATACTGTTTTCCTTCCCATACGGAGCTGGACTTTGCCTCCCTACTATTTGGAGACATTTTCTTCATAAAGAGAATTCTATCATTTTTTTTTTTGAGTAGAAAAAATTATTAAACTAATATATGTCTAGAATGTGTTAGAAATTTTGGAAAGAAAATGGTGTTGGGGGTTATGTATGCTTAGAGACACTGTGTTTGGAGAAGCAAAGCAAAAACATCAACGGGCTCAGAGCAGCAGGGCTTCATCAGAAAGAGATAGCAAGGCAAGCGGACTAGGGGTTAGCAGGAGGACTCCCCAGTGGTGACAGCCACCTGCCACCAGAGCATGAGGCACAGGAGGAGGGTGTAGGGAGGACGATGACAGGGTCGTGTGGAAGCAGTTGGAGCTGTGAGCCTGAGAGTTCAGACCTCTTGGTGGCACCTGCCTGTTGCTTCTCTTGGCCTGGTTGAGAACAGCAAAAGTAATTCAAGCACTTGTGAACTGATGCAGCTCTGCCTGCCACATGGAGGGGACCCTGAGCCAGCAGGGGACAGGCCTCATTTTCTGGGTGAGTGCACTGGAGCGGCTGGCTACCATCTCCCCGGCCTCTGCCACGCACTCCCAGGGCCCGGCAACCTCTTTCCCACAGGCCTTCCCATCAACCCCCCGCAGTGATTCTGATAATCAGCCAGGTTTAGGAGCCCCAGAGTTTGACAAACTCCACAAGTTTTTGTTTTTTTTTCAAATCAATAAGCATTAAATACCTACTGTTATTTTTTGTCAAGTATAACATGGATTTAAAAAAAACACTCCTATTGGCGGTGCATCTAAGAAAAATCAGTGCCAATTAAACCATGATATGCCATCCATTGCAAGACGTATCTCATTAAAGATGTTAAAATGTAAAAAATGTGTCTTAGAATTCATTAGAAATGTGTGTGCCAGGCGCGGATTGGGCACCACAGCGGCAGGGGCCACTGACAGGAGAGGGGTTCAGTTTTTGCCCCAAGGTCTCCGCCTGTCAGAGGTGATGAAACAGCCCCAAAACAAAGAGCATCCCAGGCCCCCTGGGTGCCACTGGGGGTGGGGAGGGTGCATCTGGGTTGGGCTTTGAGGTTCAGGTTGTTTGGGATGTGTGGGTGGGAGAAAGGAAATTTCAGGCAAGGAAAACAGCAAGAGCACAGCCAGGAGTTGGGCGGCAGGAAGGAATGGTTTCAAGTTCAAGTTCAAGGGGACTGGGGTATGGGGTCAGTGGCTGAAAGAAGTGGCCAATGAGGCAGTGAGAGCACGGAAGGCTCAGGCGCAGGGGCCGAGAGGGCGGGGGCGCTCACCTCCATTGTGGTTAACGCTGTTGGACTCCACAAGAGCTACGGTGACCGGCCCGCGCAGGGGGTCGTCGTCCTTCTCCAGCTCTGTCTCCCAGAGGATGGCGTCCCCGTCCTCGCTGAAGTTCTCCTGGGCCCCGTGGCCCCCAGGGAACTCGCTGGAGCCATCCTTTTGGCTAAACACTGCCACTCCATACAGGCCATTGTAGCTGACGTGGTTGCTGGTGACATGGGGCAGGCTGGATGACATCATCCACACACCACAGCCCTTGTTAGCTGGGACAATGAGAGGAGCTGGTCACTAATACCAAGCAAAGAGTGAGGTAGTGCCCAGTGTCTCCCCAGGAGGGGAAGCAAAAAAGGCCTTGTCCTGGGAGACCCAGTTCCTGATCTACAAATGGCCTTGGACAAGTCACTTTATGGCGCTGCTGCAGGCTTCACTGTCATACAAGAGGGAAAATAACGATCAGGACAATCTCTCAGCTACGGTAATTCCATAGGCCGTGAAAGTGTTCTGAGAACTGCCAAGGCCACACGTCCAGATCAGGAGCACACAGGCGCGTGGTGACAGTGCCAAAGGGGCCCTCCCTGCAGAGACGGAGGCAGCCTCAGCGTGAATTCCGGCCCTACCATTTCCTACTGTGTGACTGTGAGCAGGTTATGGACCCTCTCTGCCTCAGTTTCCTCATCTTTAAAATGGGGTTAATAACTGAACCTGCCTCAGAAGGCAGTGACGAGGATTAAAGGCGATAATGCATCTAATGGGCCTAGCAGAGTTCAGCCTCAATACATGTTAGCTACTATTATTATCACCATCATCAGATATACAGTCCCATGCATGCCAGAGCTTAAAGGTCCCTGTCCTTATGCAGGACCCAACTCTTGCCTTTTGCTGTTTTAAATGGGGTTAAGGCTGATTACAAGGTGATTTATGAGAGGCTCATTCTGAGAGGGCCTGTGTGCCTGTGACCTGAGATGGATGCTGCTCTTCAGGTGAGGTCTTTGTGGCCCAGGGAAAGGTGGTGACTTTCCTAGGACCCCCAAGCAGGAGGCGGAACCTGGGCCTCCTGCCTCCCAGGCTGGGCTGGACCCCACACCCGGCCCCAGAACGGGCTCCTCACCATAGATGGTGTTTCCTTCTATCAGTCCTTTGCCTTCATCTCCCACAACCACACCATCTGAATAGCCAAAGCAGATGAGGTTGCTTCTGAGGACGGGGACCCCTCCACGGCGGATGTCCACACCTCCCCACTGATTCTCACGGATGACGTTTTCTATGGAAAGAGGCAGAAAAGGGTCATGCCCAGTGCTGGCCACTGAGAGACAGGACAGTCTGGACCAGAGTGCCCAGACCTTACCCTGTCAGCACCCTGAACCACGTTTGGTGTTTGATGTTTCAGAGACCTGCTTGCTCTCTGCCTTCCCCAAAGGCAAGGTTATATATGTCTGTGCTCTCATATATCCCCAATACCCGCTGTCTCCAGTAGCCTCGGGGATGGATGACTAAGAATGAATTGGCGTTAGAGCCCCTGGGCCAGGCCAGGCCGGGGATGTCTGTGCTGCAGGGGCTGTTTCCAGGAGGGCTTAGGCAGAATCCAGGCATTCCCCTTCAAGCCTGCAGAGGCTCTAGCCTGTCCTTCTCAGCTTCAGCTCTGGACTGGCCACCACAGCCTTCCTCTCCTCTCCCCGCCACCTCTCCAGGAGTGGGCTGCAGAGAGTCACAGCCAGAAGGGCAGTCCTGGGACCACCTGTCCCCAGCACTGTGGCGGGGTAGACTCTCAGCTTCCTGGGACTGGAATGCAATGGCTCATGAGACCCCGTGTGACTGGCTCCTTCCTGCCCCCATGACCCCATCTCAAACCCCTCGCTCACCACACTCCAGTCACACTAGTGACTTGCTCCCCAGCACACCAAGTCTGTCCCCTGGTGGCCCTGCATGAAATTCCAGTTCTTTGCCCAGGTTCCTTCTCATTCAGGTTCTGGCTTACTCGTCCCCTTCTCAGAAAGGCCTGTCTGACCACACAATCTTAATTACCTACACAGTCCTTCTGCCACCTCGTTCTAATTATCTGTAAAGCACTTAATATCTTCAGATATGACTTTTCTTGCTTGTATATGTATTTTATTTGTTTTCCCTTCCTAAAATGTCAACTCCTGAGAACAGGGATGGTGTCTGCTTTGTTCACTCCTGTATCCCTGGCTCCTTCATACAGCATGTGCTCAAGAAATGTCTGATGAATGAATGAAGGCTCGATTAGGCCACTGGGATTCACTGGGCCACTATTTACTGAATCCCCTGTATGTCCCGGGTATGGCTATGCTCCATGGTGAGGCTACACTGATGTGGCAGACAGACTTGATCCTTGCTTTATAGAATTTATTGCCTTATAGCAAGAGAATGACATTAAACAGACCACTAAGAAATTAAGAAAAATGTCCTGCAGAGCAGGCTTACTGGGCACAGTGTGTGTATATATGTATAAAGGGGAGGCTTCCCTGAGGAAGTGACAAGTAGGCAGAGACCGGAAGGATGAGCAGGAGCTGCCTAGGCAGAGGGGCAATGGGGATGGATTTCCAGAGCAGGCAGAAGCCTGCACAAAAGCCAAGAGGAGGGATTCAGATAGTCTGTGTGGCATAAATGTTCCTGTAATGAGCCACCTAGTGTGATCATGGGAGCACAGGGCCTGGCAAAGAGCAGGCACTCCCTCCCTGCCAGGCTCTCCTCGTGGTTAGCAGGACCAGTGTGTGGGGCCAGCGTCCCCGAATGCCAGCCACTGCTCAGAGCAGGGGGCCAGGCTGTGCAGGGGAAGGGCCCAGTTGTGGGAGGTGGTTGCATGGCAGGCGAGGCTCCAGAGTTCCCACCCTACCTGTGATGAGGCCTTTGCCATTCTCGTTCACTGCTATGCCAGCTGCACGGCCCTTGAAAATGTGGTTCCCGCTGAAGTGGAAGGAGAACAAGACAAAGAGGTGAGACCAGATCAATGCCATGCATCACAGACAATGCCCACCCCAAGGCACTGTATTTTGCTGTGTATATTGCACACCTTTTTGCCCAAATTTGTGAGGGAAAAATATGGATTCATGTTATACATGGATAGTACTAATTCTGTGTCTATATAAATGTTTTTAATTCTTTATTTGTGCTTATGAGTTAATAGTGTAACTCTAAAAATAAATAATAATATCCATGTGCAATATAATAGTTTTTTATTGTTAAATTTATGGGGGTGACATTGGTTAGTAAAAATTACATAGGTCCCAGGCGTACAATTCTACAACACATTGTCCATGTGTTTTATGTGTTCACCACCCAGCATTAGTTCTCCGTCCCTCACCATATATGAGGTCAGACAGTTAATTTCACGAACTCATCCTAGAAAAAGTGCTACACACCTCGTTGCTGAATGTCACCATGATCACCTTCGAAGTTCTCCCCTTGGGAAGCTAGGCACCGATGCCAGCACCTAGTCCACTCTTCAAAGCAGTTTTGGAATTCTTTTTCTGGGATGACCATCAGAGCTGTTGTCGTCCCCCAAATCTGACAATTACGTTGGCAAACTTGCCACCACGTGCTTACATAAGCAGCACTGCACAAACAACTTTGAGTTGTTTGTACAGTGCTGCCAGTGTAAGCGAAATTAACTGTTTGACCTCGTATTTGGTTCCTCCTGCCTCCTTCCCCACCCCTCCCCACTCACCCTCAGGTAACCAGTACACTGTTGACTGTGTCTGTGAGTTTTTGTTTCTTTGTTCCTTTCAGTTTTATATTCCATCTATAAGTTATGTTAAAAAATAAATGCTAAAATTCCTTTATAATACAAAACACAAATACTTAAATATAAACAAATAAAAATTTGAATTAAAAAATTAAAATGATAGATTTTTTTCCCCTGAATGTTTGGGCTCAAAAAACATGGGTGCACATTATACACAGGAGTGCATTATATCCAGTAACTACCTTCTTTCATGGGATTCCCCAGTCGGCTCAAGTCCATAGGGGCAAAAAACTGCTTCCTGAAGTCCTAGAAGCCAGGCATTTAGCACTCTGCAGTTATCACTGACCAAAAACCAATCCTACAGCTATGCCATAGAAGCACAAAGAATCCAAGTCTCTGTGGCCTCTCTCGACTGTCCATCATCCAGGGACACTATTTTAAGTGGATGGCATTGTTGTGCATGGGGTTCCAGGTGAAGTTTTGGTGGTGTCAGAATTCCAAGGATGCCGTGTTTAGCTTGTTTGCGAGTGACTCTGTACAACACCTGAATCAGACTCTGCCTGTTATCAAGCCTACAACCTTCTGTTTTTGTCCAACAGCTACTCTTTACCTTATGTTCTGTTAACTTACTCACCTATCCACCAAATGACACTATACAATAATGACATGCTTTAAAAGAAGAAAACCAGATTTTAAAAAAAGGAGGTTTCAAGAATATCAGACAAGGTGTATGTGAAGCCCCATAGGTTGGGTTAGCCACAGACGGAAGAGGTAGGAAAACACACTCCTGCTCGGAGAAACACACGTGGCCCGCCTGCCACGTAAGGGCCTCACCAATGGGCCCCTCAGAAGCAGACACTTGAGCATGCGGAAGGACATGCATTTCTTTCCAGTCTGCGTCTTGGTTTCCTGCCTATAAACACAAAGCCAGTCATTACCAGACATTAGCAGGATCAGGTTACCCCTGGAGGACACATCTGCTGGAGCTACTAACAGGAATACTGTGATTTCCTCCCCTCGTGGAAGGGCGCCTGCCTCTCTCTTAGGCGGCCCTCCTACTTCCTACCAGATTGCTGAGGGATGCCTTCAGAGCCTAACACGGGGCCTGGCACCCCATAAAACATCACTGAATAGGAGTTGGCTGATAAGTTTTCCCATCTTCTAGGATGAAGTCCACATGGTTTACTTCTTTAGGAAAAACCCAGCAAATTATGTTAATGCTGGGAAAGCCAGATGTCAGGTACATCTGTACGATGCATTTTGGAGTTGATCAAGTGAAATCACCTGTTAGAAACATCCCTATTTTTTCCCTCAGACAGCACTACAGAGCCTGCTTTGATGTGGTTGCAATTCAACTGGCTAATGGTTACTCTGGGTTTCTAGAATTCAGTCAGAAGCAGTCCCTGGCCTAGGGCATGCCTCATCCATATTTCTGAGAGCTGTGCCATCCTGCCAAATGCACAACTGGTGTATTTTTAATGGATACCTCACCTCCAGAAAGGATCCATGGCCATTTGGAGAAACATGTATGTGTGTGTGTATATATATAGGATGGGCAGAATAAAGATAAAAGAAGTATCAGAAAACATTTAGGAAGAGGGGACAGATCTTTGTTCCAAGAACCAAGTGTGGGATGTTTACTGCAGATGAGCCAATGTGAACCCTGTGCTTCCTTGCAGCCAAAGCAAAAAAAGAAACACAACAGGTAATGTAAGTCACTGGGAAAAAAAAAAAAGCTGAAGTTTGCCTTATCCAGGCCATATCAGAGATCTCAAAATTCATTCTGTACCCTCCCCTGCACCCCTTCCTTTCATTAGAGAGAAACATAAAGGATAAAAAGCACCACATATTCTCTCAGAGTGACTATGTTTTAAAACCCCCAGACACGGATCTGATTATAATATTCCTTGCTCAAAACCCTTCAACCATGTGCCAGCACCCATAAGGTAAAGTCCAAACTTCCTAGCTTGGTGTATGGCTGCTATTACAAATTACCACAAACTTATTGGCCTAAATATCACAAATTCATTATCTTCTAGTTTAGGACATCAGAAGTCCAAAATGGGGAGTTCCCTGGTGGTGTAGTGGCTTAAGGCTTCGGCGCTGGCGCTGTCAGCGCTGCGGCCTGGGTTCGATTCCCAGCCAGGGAGCTACCCACATACCAAAAAAAAAAAAAAAAAAAAAAAAAGTCCAAAATAGATCTTATAGGTTAAATCAGAGCATCAGCAGACACTTCCAGAGGCTCTGGGGGCGGTGGGGGAATCCATTTTTATCTTTTGGAGGCCGCCCATATTTCTTGGCCTGTGGCCTCGTAACTCTGACCTCTGCCTCTGTGGTCACATTTCCTGTTCTCTAATTCTGATCCTGTCGCTCTACTCTTCTAAGGATCCTCTAGGCTACACTGAGCCCACCTGGATAATCCAGGATAATCTCTCCATCCCAATTTAAGGATTAAGTCTTCAATTTAATCACATCTGCAGTCTCTTTTGTCCAGGTAAGGTAATATATTCATAGGTTCCAAGGATCACAGGTCCTGATATATTTGGAGGGTCATTAATTATTCTACCTGTAACCCTTGGCATTCCAGGTCCTCTGTGCTCTAGCATCAACCTGCCTTTCTATGCTGATCATCTACTCAATTCCCCAGGGCATCTCATGCCCAGATATACTAGTTTTTGTTTTTTAACCATTTTCCCAAGACATACCCTGAATTGTACTGCCCCTGCGCCTAGAATGCCTTTTCCTGGCCATAAAAATCCTATTTGTCCTTCAAGCACAACTCAGACACAAGCTCCCGTGTGCCCGTCCTGACTTGCTCAGCTGAAATCATGGCTGGGCTCCTTTGGCACCCACATGAAGACCTAATTAAAGTGCTTGTTTTGGTGAGTCTTCCCTCATGGTTCTTTGTTAGTATTACCATCTCCAGCATGAGATGGTAAACTCCACAGAACAGACTGTTTTTACACACGTCTTGTATCAGTGTCCCCTTACATAGAGTAAACACGTAAGTATGTGTTAAACAAATAACATGCATACAAATATAATCTCATCTTAAGGCAATAATGCAAAAGAGGGAAAAAGAGCTCTATGACCACTATTTTTAGTAAGCTGTCTATAAGAGTAAAAAATAAATGACTAACAGTAATAGGAATGGTTAAAAAATTATGGAATAGCAAAACAACAGAATGTTCTGAAACTTTCCAAAGTGATAAATATAAAGGCCATGCAACAACATGGAAAAGTACATATGGAATAAGGCAGGAGAAAACAGCCTCCGATTATATGTGCTGCACATTAATGCCCACTATTTTCCTAAAGCAGACATAACTCTGCGAGTCTTCTGCTCAAAGCCTTTAACAATTCCACCTTCCTCGGCTTGCTTGATATAAAGCCTTCCTCATCTAGCCCACGGCTTTCTTTCCATCATCCGTTTTCACTATGCTGCACAGCAGAGGTGGACTGCCACAGGGGTATAAAAGGTCATGTTGCAGTGACCATAACACCCAAGATCTTCTGGGATAGTCCCACTTTAAAATATTTTATACCAATGTCCTACCTTGCGTCAGACCTTTTCTCAAGCCACCATGGACCGTTTGCTAACTCTGAGAATCTACTGTGCTCTGTTGCCTTTGTTCAGGTTGTTCCTTTACTAGGAATGTCCACCCCCACTTCCATCACAGCCCAAGTTCTACCCATACTTCAAAGTCCAACTCCAATGCTACCCGCTAAGTGAGGCCTTCCCATGTTTCCCTAGCACGGTTCCCTCCCTCTCTTGGAACCACAGTCTGCCCTATAAGACAGCTGGGAGGGCAGATCCATGGTACCAGTACTGCCACATCCCTTTCCATCTACAATTCACACCATGGATTCACTGACCTCAGCATGCTTTCATGCTGAGGCCAGATGTGGCCTCTGGATCCTAACACAGCATCCCAGGTAGCCATTACCAGCTGACCGGAATTGCAATCTCCACACCCTCTTTATCTTAGAGTTAAATCTGGGCACGTATGTCCTCCAGACTAGAGTAAGCTCCTAGGGAGCAAAGAATGGCTATTGTTTACCTTTGTTATTAGTATTAGAAGCACTCAGTAATGTTTGTTGAATAGAATGGCTACATAGTTAACTGGAAAGGAACACAGAAACAAAAGCGATTGTGTTATGGTGGGGTTATGGGTAAAGTCTCTTCTTTGCTTGAGTCTGTACAGTTATTTTCATAAACAAAGATGTTTTCAAATGGAAGAAAGACAGGCAGTAGGGAAACAGAGATGAGAGAGGAAAAAGGGACCGTGGGGGAGCAGGACGGTCTGGGTACAGCAGCGCATACCTCACAATGGGATTTCCGTGGTACAGGATATAAATGCCAGCTTCCTTATTTGAAAAGATCTGATTGTTCCGGATGATGCCCTTCCCATTGCCAAGGACAACAATGCCAGAGCGAAGGCCATGGTGGATCTGGTTACACTGCAAGTGAACATGAGACACCAGAGAAGAAAGATCAGACATGCCAGTGAGAAGCGTGCCCAACCGCGGCCCCACAGCAGGGCCAGGATGCATACAGTGAGGAAAGCATTGTCGCTTCAAGATCCCTAGCTCGTGACGAAGTGCACAGACCCTGCTGCTGCCTGGCCCTTCCTGCACAGGTGCACACATGGAAACTCATCAGGAAGAATCTGAAGATAGGGGTCTTCACAGCCCAGCCTGTTGGGGTGTAGTGATGCTGGTCCTGACTGCTGAGGGCTCTTACTCTTCACCAGCAAAGCATGCTACTGGAAATTTCTGAGTTTCCAAAGAGTACCCCCAAATACAATAATCTAGCCAGGCCATACCACCCAGGGACTGGGCAGCCCACCTAACAGGAAAGGGTAGCACCCCAGTACACGAATGTTGGCCAAGTGCCACCCCAAGGGGGGTCACATCTCTAGGGAAGGGTGATAGCCATTTGGCTTCTAGTCCTCAGTTCTTTCTTAGGGAGGGTTGTGAAAAGATGTGTCTCTGGGGAGCTTAGGTGTCACATGGGGCATGAAGTCACAGGTATGTGAACTACAAGGAACCTTAGAGGTATTCATTCTGACACCTCTTTGTACAAATGGGGAAACAGGCCCAAGGTCATATAATGTTCATTTACAGTCAGAGCCAGACTTGAAACCTAGTTTTTCTGTTTCCCAGTTAGTTAGTTGCTTTTGCACAGCAACAAAAATTTTAGATTGTAATAAACTGTAATAAAATTGTTTCACTAATTGTTCATTTAAAGCCCAAATATAATCCCAAACTTAAAACTAGGAAGTTAGCTCTTTCTCTTCCAAAAGAATTTCACTGAACGTTCTAGTTTGCTTTAAAGTGTTCCACAGAGCGAACTTTTCTATTCTCACTCGCTTTCCAGGTTTTCTTCTGACACATTTGGCCGACCCATCAGGGCAACCATAGCCTAACTGAAGTCCCTGGCAGGGTTGAAAAACTTGGAAAGAGAGGTGTATGGGATGGCATTTTGATCCACTCCCTTTCACGAAGCCAACACTGACATGCAACGCCCCCTTCCCACCTCCACCTGCTGAACGGCCCATCTCTGGGGAAGCAAGCTTATCTCTTTGGTAACCGTGGCAATAATTTCCTAAGCCAAGGCCATGCATCAAACACCAGCTGCACAGCAGATACAGTGAGAGGACGGGGTTAGAAGAGGACACTAGCTAGGCATGTCTTTTTAAATATAGTTAGGACTTGCCTTTCTGTGCATTTGCAAGGGCATCTAGATATAATAGGCTAAGCACATCACCCCTGAGTCAGACTGCCCAGATTCAAATCCCAGCTCTGTAACTAGTTGTGTGATTTGGGGCGAGATCCTCAACCTCTTTGTGCCTCAGTGTCGCACCTTATTACAAAGTGGGGATAGTAATTCTACCCCACAGGGTTGTGTAGGGATTCAGTCATAATTAAACCAATATATACAAAGTGCTTAGTATAGTATCTGGCATACAATACGCATTACACGTAAGGGTGGATATTATTTTTCCAGGCCTATAAAAAGTCCATCATGTCTCCCAATTTCTGGGAAATCTGACTCTTGAGGAAGGCTACGGTGGAAGGGGGACTGGTCTTTCATGTCATGGGTCTCATAATCTAGGATTTTAAGTGGCTTTCACACTGGTATAAAAATCAAACTCATTATGGCCTCACACTATCCATGAAAACAAAGAATTCCATAACTACATATGCTCTTTATAATGAAGCATGAACTCATTTGGTGTTTATTTTGATCCTTGTGTCTTTTAGGGCAGAGGTCCTTATTTGTATCCTTACCAGTCAAAGCCAACCAGCACGTACCAGGCCTGAGGGAGGGTCCCGTGCAACCTCCCTGTCTCCCCAGCCCTCTTTATGTTTACAGGAGGACTACAGGGGAGAGGGCAGGAACCCCCCCAAACAGAAGGCCATATACATTCAAGATGGCAACATTTATTTAAAGATCCTCCGAAAAGGTATCTGAGAAGCAAGAACCCCTCTGCAAAGGGCATGAAGACAGAGAGAAGTACCAGTATGAGTGGGTTGGACTTTTTCCGGATGTCTACACCAGCCTCCGCATTGTGGTATATATTGTTGCCAGCGATCAAGCCTCCACCCTCCAAGCGAAGAAAGATGCCTGATGCTCTGCAGCGGTGAATGTCATTCCTGAGCATTACGATCTAAGCAGAGAAGAGAAAGCCATTTGTTTTCCTGTCACCGAGTTTTGTTGTTTTGTTTTTAATCACTTGGGAACATGAGTTTTCCCTTAGCATCTGGTCCGTGTTGCTCAACCTATAGGTGAGAGGAATGCCCGAGTGCTGGCGTAGCCACTCTCCAACTGTGAGCTCACAGGGACAGAGCCATCTCTGTGCCCTTCCTGTAGGCTGACCAGACACACCATCTTCAATGGGACAGAAAACAACGGTGCTCTCCTATTTCAAATGGTACATATGACCAGCCTAGTCCCACTGGGCTAAATTCAAGGTGTCAGTAGGCTGACCAGACGTACTGTTCGAAACGGGACCGTACCATTGTTTTCTGTCCCATTTAAAACAATATATCTGGTCATACTACTTCCTGGCTCTGCCCTCTTCACCAACCTCTCACTGGTCCTTTAATAAAACCTGGTTGAAACTTGGTCCTATGCTCAATAGTCAACTTTTGAGCAGAATAACTGGAGAATGGGATGGAAAGGACCCTTAGAGAAGAGGACTCAGTGGTCTTCACACTGCACATGCACAACGGTTTCCCCAGGGTCCAAGGGTACGCTACTTGGAATGGAATCAAGTTCCAGGTCTACCATTTCCACGTGTACCTTTGCAAAAACTCACCTGCCTGAGAAAGCACCTGAGAATTAGGTTCTCTTCTCCCACCTTCCCTTTTACTTTATAAGACACAGGCCTATTCTTGCCCATTCTGAATCTTTCTTGGTATATTATTTGGTGTGGAAAAACCAGTGGATTTTCCAACTAAGAGACAATTAGAAGTACTGGTAGAAGGAAGCCTCCTTTAAACAAGGTACCATAACCCAGCACACAGCTTATTAAGGGGATATATTGCCACTTACATTTTCTTTACATTTAATTATATGAAAAATCTAGAACATATTTATACTGTTTTAAACAGTTGTGTAGTAACAATAAAAGCATATTATGTTAGGATAAAATGCTGGGAGAGGTAAAACAGAATGGAAATACAATTTTCAGGAGAAGCTTTCAGCTTTCACTTAGGATAGAGAATATTGGAAAAAGCATTGTTTCCATACTTAGAAGATACAAAAACATAACTCTTCTTGAACCCATCAGAGAGCTGAGATTGCAGGACAGCTAACTAGCCTGAAATCTAAGGAGAACAGGCATCTCTAAGCAGAGGAAACATGAGTGCTTGCTTGCCTGAACAGATGCAGGTGACATTTAAGCCGGAAGAAGCAGCCAGTTAAAAAGTTTTAACACATTGTTAAAGGCCATGTGTCAAGTACTGTGAGTACAGAAACTCTGGGAGGAGTTGTGTTTCTTCACTTCTCCATGGCCCTAGTTAGGAGCTCGTGGAGAAAGACTGGGGACAGACAAGAGATGGGGATAGCTGCTCTTACAGTGGAGGCTTGGGGGGGAAAGTTTAGCAGCCACTATGGGAAAAGCATTAAGCTCCTCCTGGATTTTTCTTCCCTTCCCTTTCCATAGAATAAGCCTGTCACTCTCCAGGGAGGGAACAGAAAAAAATAAACTCTTTGCCCCCAGGGGGGTGGGGGTGGGAGGAAAACTTCTTGAGCCCAGATCATTAGAGTCCCTCTAGTACTGCAAGTGAGGCAGGACCACTGAAAAGGGCCCACTCCTGAGGGCCTTGGTCCATGGACACAGCAGCTACCTAAAAGTAATGATAAATCAGGACAAGGGAGAAACCCTACCCCCACACCACTAGGCTAGCCAGCACAGAGCCACAAATGACAGCAGTCTACTGCTGGGAGGGCCAAGAGAGCATGAAGATACTCTCTGAAGTATAGGTGCAAAGGGAAGACCAAAGGCAAACCAGCACAAGGTAATGACAGAGAAATGTAAAGTCTGGGGTACACCGAGGATATCCATAACCACAGAAAAATCCAAACTAGCTCCATTCATGACTTGATCAACCCAATCCTGGGTCCCCTAATGGCCTCACAAAAGAAGAGACATGCCCATCTCCACACACAAATATGATTTACCGCAGTTTCCACTGTCCTATATGAGATACCTGACTTTCAACTAAGGTCTGCAAGATACACAAAGTAAGAAAATACATCAGTCAGTGATACTTTTCTTCGTGGAGGCCCAAGCAACCGAGTTCCTTCAGCCAGCCTTTACCTTCCTGGGATGTTCTAGAGGGCAGAGATAGGGCACTGCCCTCTGGCCACTGGATCAAGGCCTTGCTCCTGAGCACAGGGACCAGCTCAGTGAGCCCTGCACTCCTGCCCACAGCTCCCTGCTTGTATGAATGCTACTTAGCATAGAGTTGTACTCATGAGACATGGATTTTATTTAGTCACAAACTCTGAATATCAGTTTTTCAGGTTCTTTTCTGGAGCCTCAATACCTGCACAGCTGACTCAGAGGGTACATGATTCCTGCCAAAAGTCCCCTGTGGGCCATAGATCGAGAGGGTTATAAGTAAGGCTGTGTAATGGTATAAAATGGGAAGAATAGTATCTTCTCTGTCCAAATCAGATGATGGACACGAGGCAAGTGTGTGTTGTAAGCTTAAGAAAAAGGTGATTTAAAAAAAAAAATGCAAGGGAAAAAAAAGTAAAAGGTTAAAAAAAAAAAATCTAAATAGCCCTATCAAAGCCTTCCTGCATGTAGCCACAGGAGCCCCCTCATCAATCAAAACTCAGGTTCCTGGTGATCCGGTAAGGCCTCATGGCTCTGTAGGGTAAGCCTCATGACAGCACCTTGCTATTGTGTATACACCGCACTGCGTACGTCAGGTTCCGGAAGACGTTTGCTTCCATCTTGGCTCGGCCATAGGAGCACACAAAGACCCCTCCCTTCCCGTCCCGGAAGAGGCACTTGCGGATGAGGCACCCCTGCACGGAGTTGGCCAGGGCCAGGGCCTCCTTGTCCTTCTGCAGCTCCTGCTGCAGTGAGTTCAGCACTAGGCAGCTGGGCAGCTGAATAGATGCTCCTGGCAGAGGTGGGCCCAGAAAGGAGCCCCCAAGAACAGGGCGTGGGCCCTGGACTTGGTAGGACAGTCTGTACATGAGCTGATCCTCATCTTCCTCCTCACCACTGGGGCTCAGGCCTCCATCACTGCTGTCTGGGGTCTGGGCCACCCTTTCCCCATCACTGCCCACCTCGGCCTCCTGTGAGCCAGCCTTGGAGCCTGGCTTTGGGGAACTAGAGGTCGGGCTGGTAGGGCTCTGGCTGCCCTCAATGACAATGTCACAGGTCCTTGGACTCCAGGCCTGGTCCCTGCTCTCCAGGTCCAGGGACATTAAAGAGTCAGAGTCCTCTGTGGGGAGCACACTGGGAGAGGACTTGATGAGCCCCAGTAGATACTTGTAGGCCCAGTTCTTGTCTGCGGACGGGTGGCCCTCCACAGTCACAGAGTTGTTTTCACTGCCCACAAATTCACAGCTTTCCAGGATGCATAGGGGCACGTTGTGCAGGAAGACATGGGTGTTTTTGAAGGTGCAAAACTTCACTTGGCAGGTGCCTGGGCCATGAACCTGGATGTGCCCATTCTCAAAGTTGCAGTTGTCAAACTGGACATGGCCTGATGTTGTCTGGGGAATGAAAAAGAGAAAGTAGAAATAACAGGAATAAGATCTGTTTTGCTAGTCAGCACTCTAACTGCTCTTTAAGGAGGGTGGAAGATGGAGTGGCCCTTTGTCCTGCTGATCACGTTCCCTTCCCCAACCAGGCACGCGTCAGCTGGTCCCAGAGCCATCGGCGAGCTGCCTGCATCAGGGGTTAGATCATTTGAAGTTGCCTACCCTTCCTTTCCTCTAATCCCAAAGAGAGGGAGACAAGAGTGGAAATGGGCAATGGTAGAAAAGTTCACACTGCAGGAGGACCCTTCCTGAAAATGTCACTGCTCAAGTTAGCTCTCCTAATACTCGAGAAATGCCTCATGAGAACAAAACTGGGGATGGGGGGCACTGAAAACAGGGAAGGGGAAAGAAGCTAAAGGATCAGGGGGGTGTTTAGGTGAAATGGAACGAACAATGTTAACACGGGAGGCGAACTAGGAGTGTGTCGCTCTAGGGATGATCAGAAATGACTGGGAGAGCTCTGAATTTTTACAAACATAGGAACTGGCTGGGATGTAAGCAAACTTACCAAGACCTCCAAGGGTGAGAGAGTCCCAGCTTAAAGTCTGGTTCTATGAAGAATGTGTCAAATCATATGGTGTTTCTCTAAGTCTTACCTTTCTAAGCATTCCCTACTTCCTTTGCACCAGTTCTAGGCCCTGCAGGCATGTGCCGTCCCCAAGCCTGCAGCTCTGCAGCATGCCACAGAGCACCAGCTTGGTGTCTGAACTCAGTACAGAGCCAGGCAGCAGCCTGAGGGCTGAGAGAGGACAGGGCAGGCCAGGAGAGGCTGAGCCCTGCCCGGGCTGGAGTAGGCAGTAGGTAGGCCCAGCCACAGGTGCTGGGAAAGCAACCAGTCTGTGTGGCACAGCAAAAGACAGCAGGCCATGTCCCTAAAGAGGGGGACAGGTTATGGTGCCACAGCTGGGCAATGCTGAGCAGTGGTTAAGAGCACAGGCTCTGGAGTCTGACTGCAGACAGCTCCCAGATCTACTTTCAAATGTGTTCCCTTGGACAAATGACTTCTCCTCTCTAAGCCTCAGTTTCTTTGTCTGCAACATGGAGCTTGCTAGCTAACAAAGCACAAGGCACAGAGCCAGGCATACAGTTGGTATCCAATAACAGTTAGGTATTATCATTTGGGAACAGGGATGCAAAGAGCAGAGATCCCTCTGAAGTTGGGGGTGAGAGGATGCTAAACCCCACAGCAAAACTCACCGGAGCCCCTTAGCTCTCTGGGCCTGACTGAGAAGCCCATTCTTCCTGAAAAAGAACTTTTTCTGGATTTGTGCCAAATCCATCACGTAGATATGAACCATACGATGAGGAAATGTTTTATGATCCCACTGAGTAATCCAGACACATCTACCCCTTAAACAACTGGTGTGACCTCCCCTGACAGCTTATCCCCTAACCTCTCTAAGTTCTCCCCCATGGCTAACCTAATTTTTCTCTTGCTGTAATTTGAATATATTTGCTCGTACTTGGTCTTCTGTAGATAAACGCCAGCTCTCTGGAGATGCATAGCCACTGCTAATGTTCTCCTTAGAAGTCACTGAAAACTGCTATCACACTGGCCTTTACATTTTTTAGGCAAAGTCATTCTAGTCCCAGTTCCATTTTTAGTGAAAAGACAACTATGGACTGAGCACTAATCTATGCTAAGCACTAAGCCAGACTGTGGGCTGGGCTACAAAGAAGTCCAAGGCCAGGCCCCATCCCTTGAGGATCCACGGCTACACTTCTAAGGGGTAAGCAGAGCCAAAATGAACATATTACTCTAAGAATAAATGTTGTGTGAAAATGAAGGGTCTGGAAACCAACTTTTCTACTGGTCTGCAGATCCAGTAGACCCAATGAGAGGAGCTCATTGGTCCTTCTGAAACATTTCAGGCCTAAAAAGGAGGGAATGCAGCACAATATTATTTTAAAAATGTTTAGACTCAGAAGGCCTGGATTTGAGGTCTAACCTCACCAATTATCCACTTGAGAAAGTAACTTAGCATCTGTCAGCTCCAGTGTCCCTCATCTGCAAATGGGGATACCACATCTGCTCTACCACAGATGTTTGTCGTGGGGATCAAAATGAGGCCACAGATGGAAAGTCATCTATGTTACGAATAGACTTTGGATCCTAGCTCTGTCCCTAATTAAGCCTGAGACCTGGGTATGCCACTGAATCTTATTGAGCCTCTGTTCGGTCATCTATAAAATCACATGACATGACCCACCTTAATAATGGCTGCAAAACATATGCCTGGCACGCAGTAAGGACAGCGGAAATGACTGGTGGTATAATGATCATTACAAACCTGAGAGACAATTTAGTTGCTATGGGTAATAAAAGCAGTAATATAATTTTTATTGAGTAGGTACATAATCCAGGTATTGCAAACTGTTTCTAGGCAATGTAAAAGCCGTAGACTGCTCCTCCAAGAGCTACCAACACCTCAATACACACTGTGCTTTGAACACAACTTCTGCTCTGTTCCTAGGAGGGATGTGCTGGACTGATACTTCCTGACCCTTTCTCCATTCATCCTTGGTAAAATCCTGACCTTCCTTGGGTCATTAGTCCTACGTTGCCTCTCCTTCTTTGGCTCTCTCTCTCTGGACACTCTGCCATAAAGTGTTCTCTGCTTTGTTACCATGTGACATGCTCCCAGAACCTGGCCTTCCCACCTAGCTGCTCTGTGGCTCCAGTTGATCCAGTTTGGAGGGGAACAAGTATAATACAAAGCAATTTGGCCTCAAGTCCAAGGTTCATTTTTTAATACAGCTTCGCCAGGAATAAAGCAGAATGTTAATCTCTACTGATCCTTGTGCCTATTTCTTAACTGATGCAGAACTCAGAGGAGTGTATTACAGAAACACTGACTAAATTCTCAATTCTAACAAAAAAAGGAATTACAAATCCGCTGAAAACACACAGAGGCTATCATTTGATGTGGACACCCACCTTAAACATGAAGGGTGAGAACCAGGCTGGCATGAAGACGAGGTTGCACAGGCGTGTGGTTGAACAGTGCTGATCGATGCTGGCTAGCAGGGCCACTTCACCCAGCTTCCCACGGCCCACGATCTCCACGGGCACCTTCAGGATGATTTCGCCTTGCTCCTCGTACACACCTGGGAACAGCACAATTCGGTCGTACAGGCTGGCCATGGCCAAGGCACTGCCCAGGCTGTCAAACTCATGGCCTGGCCCGACACTCAGGGTACGACGTTCCCTCCTCCGGCGAAATAAGGAGAAGCAGATAGAGGACTCCAAGTCCAGGGCATTCTTGGTCCACGTCTTGGAGGCAAGGTAATGCTGCTTGAAGGCCTCCCTCCAAGACTCAGGTTCCACATCAGGCTGGTTGGGCCAGTTGGGGTGGCGGCATTCAGTGCAGCCCAGACACAGCTGCCGCCAGCGGGTGCTATCGAGACTGAGGATCAGTTCATACCAGGCCCTGCACACCAGGCTGCAGCGGCCCAGGTCTGGCAGGTGCAGGTAGGCTAGGATCATGCGCCACAGCTCCAGAGGGAGCCCGCCAGCCTCCATGGTCACCTGGGAGACAGACACAGAACACAGAGGTTTTTGTCGACTCTGCTTATGATGCTCCCTAAAATATCCTCAGCCTTCTCTGGACCCTAGGGGCGAGTGAGTGGACAAGGCCCAGCCAGCCACAGGACTCCAACCCCTCACTCAAGAATCCTCTTCTGGAGTTTTTCTATTCACATCAGCAGGGATGACTCTTTTCTCTTTGCTCAGACAATATTATGATATGACCCCAGAAATGCTGGCAGCCACATTCCCCACCGTGTGAAGAAAAACTTGTGGTACCAGAGCCAAGCAGAAATGAAAATTAAAGATAAAAATTAAAAAAGGTTAAGGAAAAAAAGTGTGCACATGTATGTGTGTCCAGTGGTACTGATTCCAGATTCCTGCAGATGCGCTGGAATTTTCAGTTCATCCTTCGGTTCTGTGAGGTACCTCAGTGGCCTTCTAATAAGTGCCCTGTTTGCTTAGCTGGTTTGATTTGGGCTTCTGTGACTGGTAATGAAAAGAATTTGGACCTGCCTTTGGCTGCTATGGTCCCAGAGCTCTAGATCCCCTCGACTCCCAGGGAAAGGACTTTTATTTCTTCACACCAATAGGAGTAAGAACTGAGGCAGTGAGTGTCCACCTGTCTGTCTCTCCTTGTTTCCAGACCACATAGTTACCACTGCTTCCCCATGGGACAGAGCCTCAGGAAAGACTGCTGCTCTAGAGAGGCTGTAGGTCTTCGTCCCGGTTCTGGCACTGGCTATTGACATAACACTACTGTCCTAAACATCTGCTGTGCTGCCTGTCCAGCCAGCCACCGCTTCCTTTCTTCTGGAAAGACTCCTCGCCTCCCACAGCCATTTACACCAACCACGTGGTTATGGAGGTGGGAGGCAACTCGAGCCCCTTGGCTGCAACTGATTGGACTCTGGGTGGCTCCGACTGGGCCCTTAAGACCTTTTCCAGGGGAATAGGAGTTGAGATTCTAGAATCAGGTTGACCTCTTTCCCGAATACAGGGGAATGAATAGCTCTTTTCCTGAGCTACAAACTCAGGAATCATTGCTGGTGTCCATTTTCTTGGGGTGGGGGCACAAGAAGGTGGTCTACAATGAGAGGAGAATGAATCAGAGACAGCAAAAAGCAGAGAAAGGGCAGACACAAGGGAGTCCCCGTTTCTCTACAGCACTCCAGGTCATGGCTCCAGGCTATTCTCAAAGCTCAGCTTTATCCTTGCCTTTTGAATTCCATCAGCTATCTCTGTACTCATAATAAATTCTCCTTTTTGCTTAAGCTGGCCTCATTGAATTTCTGTTATTTCTACCTAGTTAAAGCCCTCTCATTTATGAGTATCAGTTTCCCTGCCTGAAAAACAAAGGGATTGTGTTAGATGACCTAGAGCAACTTCCAATCTGAAACCCTATAAAGTCTCTAGACAACTAGAAACTAAAACTAGAGAAAAGGGCAGACTCTACAACTGACTTTAATCAAATTTTTAACCCCTCCAGGGCCTTGGTTTTCCTCTCAACTATGTACAAATGATGATCGTACTCGTCAGTTTCCAAGCCCCAAGAAGTCTAGAAGCACAAATGTGTGATTATGTCTAAGAGAAATTCCGAGCTTCCCCCAGACAGGTATGGCTTTGATGCTATAGGTTAGTACAGGAGCCTGGGTTTGTAGGTGATTTTCTAACGATCACCCAGTGAGAATTACTAAGTCCTCAGGAGCACTGCAGAAAAGCTGGGCTACGGCTGGTAAGCATTACTAACACAAAGAAAAGGCTGGGTTCCTGACAGCTGTCACTCCCCCTGATGAATGCCATTTATTCAGGGTGGTTTCTATGACAGTGATGTCTCCTGTTCCTCACCTTCTTCTTCAGCTATACTTTCTCAAACTTTTCAAGAAAAAAATGTTGTTCTATCCCTTCTAAGCATTCTGAAACTAAGTGATCCCATTTATTCCCTTGGCCTCAGTTATCACTAAATTCATGACTACAAAATCCAAATCACCAGCCCCAGTTGTATCTTTCAGGCTCCACACATGAATACCCAATTGCCTGTTGGGCACTTCTGCTTGGATGTTCCACAGATACTAAAAACTCAGCATCATATCCAAAACTGAACTTCAGACCACAACAGGGTAACTGGAACTGGAGTCACCCTTCTGCCATAAACACCTGGAAAGCTAGACAAAATATATGAGGTGACTCAATATATGCGTTCAGGTACCAAACAGCCAGCTACTCAGGACTGTGATCTTCGGAAAGGGAAACAGGAGGTGAGTGCATGACTGCTCCAGCTGTCACCCTTGGGCACCTTCTTATTGTGGTGTAGGGGGCTGGGACCCAAGCAGAGTGGTGGTCTCACTGAGCAGGCAGATCTGAGTTCTGTGCTGCTGGAGTGGCTGGAATCTGTGAGGCGGGTACCAGAGTGGTACATTGCGGGGGTGGGCTGGGGCAGTTTCTCAGCTGAAAGCTAGACTGCACAAGCACAGAGCAAGGCTTCATCCGGCCTAGTAGAGATCACTTGTTATGGAGAAAACAGTGATACCAGAGCTCACACAGAGCTGGGAGACAATGGAATTCGAGCCCAGAATATGGACTGTTTATGCTGAGACTCAGAAAGAATAAGCCATACGAATAAATACAAATTAGAAGAATAAAAGCAAGTCTGACAGGATTAAAGGGTTTCACCAGTATCTTAACTGCCTGCTGGAATAAAACTTAACACTCTTGGGAAAAAAGACAACATAATTTAGACGCCCTTCGTTTGTCAGCCAGACAGTATGGTAATGGCATTAGAAAAACAGAGTCCAGACCCCCTCTGAGCTCAGATGAGAATTTCCTTTTATTCAAATGTCACATTCTCTGTTGTTCCATATGGCTTTATTTATTTACACTAATCCATGGGGATCCAAGTAGCAACAGGGATTTCTATAACCAAGTAACACTAAAAAAAAATTGTATTCAAATTTTGCCCTTCCTTTTTGCCACCGGGGCCTCTGAGCTATGGAATTAAAAGTAAGCAATGCCCTGCAGGGCCTGGGCCCCTGGAGTGTGATTCCTGCGAAGAACTGGAGAAACAACAGTGGGAACTTGTTTGGGGCTGGCGAAGGCATGCAGTGATGTAGGCTTCAAGCTGTGCCTTTATTTATGTGTTCCTGAGTGTGAGGAACTCAGGGTTTCTGTGTGGTACCTCCTAACCGCCACTGGAGAGGTATCCTCGTGCCTCTGGGCCACCTGGTGTCCCCAGGCTCAGTGGGCCAGGCAGAGGCCACCCTCGTGGGAGGTGAGTCTCGCAAGTCTTGGCTGTCAACAAGCAGGCTCCACTGCTTCCCAGCCCCATGACTTGAGGCAAATTCTTTAACCTCATGAGCCGATTTCCTGGTCTGTAAACAGGCTAATCATGGCTGTCCTGCTATACGTCATGAGGATTTTGAGAATTTCCAAAGAAAAAAATCATTTATTCAACAAATATTCACTGACTGTTAACTATTGTGCTAGGCACTGTTCCAAGTAAACAAGACTCTACTTTCAGAGACAGACAATACATTTAAAAAGTAACAACATAAATGCTATGAAGAGTAACAAAGCAGGTTAAGGGGTGTGCATGTGTTTGCCTGTGTGCGTGAGCACGTGTGCTATTTTAGATAGGGTAGTTAAGGAAGGTCGCTAAGGAAGTGACATTTAAACAGACACCTGAATGACATTAAAGCCATGGGATGGGATGAGCTCACTAGAGAGAGTGGAGAGACAGAAGTTCGCTGATCAAATCCTCACCAACATAACATCTAAAGGACCTGAGCTGGAAAAGAACTGGCTAAGGAGAAAGGGGGAGTGAACACCTTTAGAAAACTGTACAGAAGTCTTGTCAACATAAGGCATAGAATTAAAGCTTTGCTTTGGCTTGCTGTCTAGACTCCCATTGCTTCTGAGAGGATGGGTTCTATGGGCTATTTAGTTTGCTGAGCATCGTGATAGGTAGGCAAGGTGGGGTCAGGAATAAAATTTCCAGTGACATCTATCTAGCTCACTAATGCTTCTGTGTGAGTAGATTTGTGCGGCGAGCGACGGGGACATGGGGAAGCAGTGTGTTACACCATAGGAGTTATGCACGTGAGAAGTGAAACAGCATATACAGCGTGACTAGGTGACATCGTGCCTGAACACCTACTATGAGGAAACTCACTGTGATGAATCAGACACTTTCTTTGCCCGCAAGTAGCTTATCATTTTATATATAATATCCTTTCTTTATGTATTATCTATCTCCCCTGAATAACATGTAAGCTCCTTAAGGGCAGAAAACTTGTATCATTGCTTTATATTATGCCTAGAACTATTACTGGCTCATAGAGGTATTCAAACCATTAGCTATAGAATCCCCTCTGTAACAGACCCCTGTGGAATAAAAAAAGAAGTAAATAAAACCCAAGTATGTAGTCAACACTCGCTATGTATAAGACCATAGTAAGCACTGTTAGGGAGTCAGGAATCAGAAAAAGACCCACCCTCCAGTTTGGTAGGACACAAAGATATTGCATCAAAAAAGCCTCAGAAAAACAAAGAAACCATAACCACAGTAAAAGGGAAAAAGTGCTTAGTGCCATAAAAGAGAGAAAGCTCTTGTTCAAAAAATAAAAGTGTGATCTCCAGCTAGGGAAATCATCCAGTAATAATAGAAGGCAACAAAAACAGCAGCAGCTGCCTATTTGAAGGGCGCAATATGAAGTACTTTTTCTGCCTTATTTAATTTTATTCTCTCAACATCTCTCTGAAGCCTTATAACTGAGGACCTAAGGAGCTGGTTAGAAACACCAACTTTTAGGCACCATCCTGTACCCACTGGACCAGAATTGGCATTTCAATAAGGTGACCAGAGAACTCTTGTATGTTTGAGAAGCATGGACTTAAAATATTACTGTCTTTGTTTTATAGATGAAGAAACTGAGCCCAAGGGAACTTATGTGACAAATGACTCCCAAATCACTCTGCTAGAGAGCAGCAGAGCCCCCTTTTGAAGCTAGGCTTGAACCTAAAGACTGGGTTTTTAACCACTAAGCCAACCTTCATAGAAAAGCTGGCATCTGAGTTGGACTCCTGGATATGAGTAGGAATGGGGCCAAAGAAGAGAGGAAAAGGGACTGTAGGCAGAGGAAAGAGTGTCGACAAAAGCCCAGGGTAGGTCACCTGCAGCTAGGTTTAGGACAGAGTTAGAGGCTCAGTCTGGCTGCAGCTCCTGCAGTTTGAAGGGGTCAGGGAGAAAAGCCAGCTGGGTCAGTTCATAGTTTCCTTAATTTGGTGGGCAAGAGGGAGCTGCCTTGAGTCCCAGCATGAAAGGCCCTACCCCATGCTGAAATAAGTCAGACAAAAGGGGCTCAACAGGTTTCTAATTTGGGCTCTGCCTCTCCCTCACTGGGCAGTCTTGAGGGCAAGGGACTTAATTCTGCTTTCCTGACCCAATGTTCGTATAATGAAGAAAATGCACTTACTTCCTGTCTAGGGGAGGCCAGGCTATATCAGTATCAAAGTGGCGGGAATTTTGCTTTTAATAAAAAAGCGAGATGGAAAAAATTATCTAGGATTGCTCAGAACTCTATTTAATATCAACAAAAGACAAAAAGATACTTTCTGCCCATATTACGAGGCACACGAAGCTCCAGTGTAAATAACTACAAACTGTATTAAGCAACTGTAATGGGTTAATGATTTTTAGATATTTCTTCAAATCAAAGTAAATTTCCCTACAGTGTTGTGGATTTTTTTGTTTGAAAATACACAGAGAATAAAATATTGTGAACCATGAAAGAGCCCTGTACACATACATTACCTATACCTACACACATATACACCTTATTGGAAATGAGACAAAACTTAAAACTTTGAAGATGACAAAAATCTCAGCTGGGCTTTTTATCATTTCTTTAAATCTTAGCTCTCTTCAGCCTGAGAAATCAGCAGCTGTTTCTTATTTTCAGCTTTGAAATTTGATGACATAGGCCAGAACACTGTGTTCTGATGCACACATGGTTCTTTCTGAGTGTGGTTGTGGGCCACAAGGGCCTTCTCTCCCTTCTTCAGTGTATTGTTCGTTCACTGTGATTCACCTAGGAGAGCACACTGGGCCGGGAATCCTGAGACCTGGGATTTAGTCCTGATTTAACATTAATTTGCTGGGTGACTTAGCTGGGGCAGGGAAAGGCATGCTGCAGGCTTACTATATACCAGGATCATTTTATATGCTATCTCAATGAGTACTCACAACAACCCAAGTGGTAAGAGTCTTATTCCCAATTCTAGGAATAAACAATTACTTTCTTTTTTATGTAGTTAGTAAGCAGTACAGTTGAGGTCCCTAACCTGGACTGAGTCCAAAGCCTCTACACAAGTCCCTGGCAAGTCCAGAAATTGGCTGTTCTTGGGTCTGATGTCCATCTCTGGTCCATAAGTTTTTACTACTAGGGGTTAGGGATAGAGCAAGATTTCATGGTAGAAACATGACTGTCTGGGGTTGCCCCTACAAGAACAGGAGCTGAAGTTTTCTCTTAGAAAGGGCTGTATGTGTCCTCCTCCTTTTTTCTTGTGCATGTATTAACTGAATTAATTCCAACTTCAACCGGTCTAACCTCCTTTTTTCTCTGCATCACTCTCCCAGTCTTTACTCAGTATAGTGCCCTGTGGTAGCTATCACTTTTGTCTGCACAGCACACCTTCCCTCTTCTAGTTCCTTAGAGGAATTCCACTCCCACTCCATTTAGTCCTGGTGAGGCTGTCATGCACAGAGCCTCAGGTGTCCAGGACCTAGGATGGATACTTGACCCAAAGGGTAGACAATCAGAACATCCCAGGGATGGGGACAACGTAGAAGAATTCGACTGAGAATGAAGCCAAATTAAGACAAGCAAGGTTGAACAACTGGGAGAGAGAGAGGAGGGAGTGCAAGAGTGAGAAAGGGAGAAAGGGAGAGGGGGAGAGGGGGAGAAACACACACAAACACACACATACACATACACACGCGTGCGCGCACACACACACACACGCACAAACACAGCCCTAAAAATATTTTTTGAGCCTCTGGATCCAGCTATATAGTTTTATTAAGCCAAGAGATTTTCTTTCTAAAGTTAACAGAGTCTAAGCGGATCACAATGAAAAGACAGTTTTCTCAAGTAAATTCATTCTTTGCTCTTTCACTTTTTCTTCCCTCACCACATTTGTTCCATCTGTGGGTCCTTAAACGACTCTGAAGCAGTGTGTTTATTACAACTAGTCTGCCACTAATCGGGAAGGAGAAAATGGAATTTAAGCAGTCTAAGGTCCCTGAACTGTCCAAAAGAAGAGTAGGGATATTAATCACGTCTCATTTATTTATCAGTTTTGGTTAAATTAAAATTTCAAGGGTAACCATTAAAGAGAAATTGCATAACATCCAAACTAGTAAAAGGGAAAAAAGTGCTTGATTAAAAACAACCCAAAAGAAAGGAAGAAAGAACTAAAATGAAATGGAGAATACAGTACAAATACAATGAAAGCATAAAATATGAAGACATACTTAAACTTAAATACATCAATAGTTATAGCAAATGAATATGAACTAAATGTTCCAGTTAAGAGACAAAGACAGGCTATAAAAAAATAAAATCCAATTATATGCTGTTTATAAGAGACATATCTAAAACAGATACAGGATGAAACCAAAAGTTTGAAAAATGATACACTGTGCATAGATTAATAACAACAACAAAGATGGTGCACCTATACTGATATCAGATAAAACAGAGTTTAAGGTGATAAAAATCTTTTACTAGGGATAAAAAAGGCAATTTCATAATGGTAAAAGGTTAATTCACCAGAAAGATACAATAACATTATATTTGTATGCATTTGATAATAGGGCTCAAAGACATAAGGCAAAAAATTAAAAGGTGAAATAGACAAACTCATAATCATAGATATTTTAACACATTTCTCTATAACAGCTAGAATAGGCAAAAAATCAGTGAGGATAAATATTTTAATATAATTAATAAACTAGAACTAATAGTGTTACATAGAACACTGAATCCAATAACTAGAATACATATCACTTGAGCACACATGAACATTTTATAAAAACTGACAATAAACAGAACCCTAACAGAAATTTCAGCAAGTTTCAAGGATTAAAATTATACGAAACAAGCTCACTGACCACAATCAATTAATAAAAGATAACCAAAAAATACTCGTATGTTTGGAAATTAAATAGATTTCTAAGATACCTATGAGTCAAAGGGGAAATCACAATGAAAATTAGAAAATATTTTAAAATAAATGACTAAAATAACACATATCAAAACCTGTGAGCTCCCACTAAACAGTATTTTGAGAAAAAAATGGGAAGCCTTAAGTCGAAATAAAAATTAAAAAGGATGAAAATTAATGAACTGAGCATCTATTTTAAGAATTTAGAAAAAAACAAAATAGACCCAAAAGTAGAATGAAAAAAATAAAGAAAAGAGCAGAACTGAATGAAACAGAAAACAAACTTACTATGGAGAATGTAAATGAAGACAAAAGTTGGTTCTCGGAAAAGGACTTACACTGAAACTGAATGAGAAAAAAAATAAAAATGAAATCAGAATGAAAAGAGGGCTATCTTTACAGATGCTGCAGACATGAAAGAATAATAAGGAAATATTATAAACAACTTTTATAAATAAATTTAAAACTTTAGAAGGAACAAATTCCTGGAAAAATATTACTTACTAAAACTAAAGAAGAAAAATTTTAAATTGTCCTAGAACCATTAAGACCATTGACTCTGTGGTCAAAAATAACATAAAGGATTGTAAAATCTCTGTCAAAGACCTGCATGAGTGCTCACCCAACTCAAGAAAGATATTATCATTTTGAAGTGTCAAGTAATTTAAGGCACGGATATCAAACTAATGTCCTAAATATTTTATACATAGAATAAACAAACTATATGGTCACATCAAATAAATAAATAAATAAATAAATAATCATAAAAGCAAACAAACTTTCTGACCCAGGCACCTTCAGCACTGAGTTCTCTCAAACATTCCAGGAACAAAGAGGGGAAACAAAAATGGGTGGGGGAGAACTAATGAGTATTAGATCTGTGGATTAAAAGCAGCAACAGGGATTACAGTTTGTCCCACTAACATTCCTCTTGTAAGTTTTCCCAGAAATTGTGGCCAACCAGAATCCTGGAGAAGCTGTCTGTGGGTACAGTAAATTTAAGAAAAAAAAAAAAAGGAATGTATGAAATGGACTGTAGAGAATATTATGGTGCCTCACCTAGATCTTTACTGGATAGCATGCCCAACCCCCAGAGAAATTTTGGCTGACAAAAACTCTCAGATGTCCCTTCTCCAGAACACTGCCACCACGCTAGGTTATGTCTCTCTTTCTCTCCTCCCCCCATTGTACTTCCTCATTCTCCTTTCCCTGAGTCCTTCTCCCAGTATATCACTTGAACAAGAAACTCCATTTTAGGTTCTGTTTCTACAGAATAGGATCTAAGATGTTACCACTTAAGAGAGTCACAGGATAGGAGATACTTTTGAAACATATACCTGACAAGGGACCACTAATCCAAATACATTAAGAACTCTAAAAATCACTAAGAAAATTGATAAATAGGCAAAAGATTTAAATAGGCAGTTTACAAAAGAGGGCATCCAATTAACCAATAAGAAAGTGCTCAACATCAGTAGTAACCAAGGAAAGAAAATTAATACCACAAGAGATAGCTTTATACACCAAGAATAGTTAAAAATTTTTTAAACCAACAAAACCAAGTACTTGGGAGGGTGTGAACCAACTGCAACTCCCCTATACTGCTGGTACAATCATTTAGAAAACTGTTTGGAATTATCTGGCAAAGCAATTCCATTTTGACACACCTAACCCAAAGAAACTTGTTCACACACATAATAGAAAATGTCGAAGAATGTTCTTGGTTGCACTGTTCTTGGTAGTCAGAAACTATAAGCAGCATAGGTGCCTATTAACTATAAAATGAATAAATAAATATACTGTGACATAGTCAAATCATGAAACACTGTTGACAATGACAATAAGTGCAGTCACCATTTGGATGCAGCAAACACAGAAAGTACACAGGATATGATTCTAGATGCATGGAGTTTAAAAACAACTAAAAATAAACTATATTGTTTAGGGATGCAAATGTAGGTCACAAAACTACAAAGAAAAGCAAAGAAATGATTACCATAAAAGTCAAGGTAGTGGTTTCTTCTGGGGAGGTTATGATTTGGAGGGCGTCACTGAGTATTGGCAATGTTCCCTTTCTTGACATCGGCAGTCAGTCGTTACATGTATTTCCCTTAGAATTGTTAAACTACACATTTGTGGTTTTTCCCTGCAGGCATTCTTGTTATATCTCATATTTTAACAGTTTAAAACAAATATGATGAAATAAACATACTGATTATTGTTTGATAATCAGAAAATGTGAGGGAACTGAAAATCCTTCATTTTTAAATTAAAGTTTTGTACCCCAAATCCCTAACAGGGTATATGCCAAGTACATTTTCAATAATGTCTACTTATCTTCAGACTATAGCTGGTGACACAGTCTCCTGGGAACGGGTCTATGCTTTGCCAAGAGCCATCAGAGGACTGCTCTTATATATGAAAAGTAAGGTGAGCAGGCATTAAAGGAGTTTTCTTGTTGAGGAATGCCATTCCTGAGGAGCCTTGGTAGGAAGTAGAACGAATTTACCAAAAAGCTTGGATTATTAGGGTTAGGAAGACAAGAAGGGATTGAGTCTCCAAATCCTGATAAAAGGTTTGAAAATAGGGAAATCTCTTAGTGGTCTGGGGTGACTCAGACCAAGGCTGCTAGCAGGAACAGGGCCCCAGATGCTCCCAAGGTCTTACGAGGAGGAATCCAGCCTGGTGACAGGCTAGAATGCAATGCTTGGGGGAGAATGGCTAAGCATGTAGGCATAAACTAAAAAAGCATGGGATCAAGCTGGCAGGAACCTGGTCCAACAAGGCCATTGAGCAGCAGTGACCATGCATCCTTGGACTGTGCAGGACAGCTCGTCACTAGTGATACCATATGGCTGTGTCAGAAATAACAATGAGGGTAGACTGCTCCAACTCTGCAGTCCTTGTTCCTCTGCGGAGTGAAAGTAAGACTAACTTTTTCGGACTGTTTAAGCCCCCTAGGGGGCTTGGAAGTGGGAGACGTTGGAATTCTCACTAATAAGGGCATTAAAGGATTTGGGAGATTACTTGAAAAAATAAAGAAATATATGATTGCATTACAACCCAGCTGGTAAAATGAGACACACAGGTTAAACACCTAAAGTAAAATAGACAAAATCTTAATCTTTTTTTATCTACCTTTATGTATATATATCATATGTATGAGCAGGAAACCAATACATCACAGAAAGAGGGTAATGAGAGAAATGAGCAGGTATTTCAAACAAAGCCAGTGATAGATGACTTAAGACAGGGTTCATTCATTAAGGCCAAGTGAAAGAACAAAATGCTTCTTGTGCCATCTATTATTACTGCACAACTAAGACAAGTAAGAGGAACCTGTTTCTTTTACATCTTCCTTGGAAAGCACCCTGGTATGTGATGTCTTCTTTGTTGCCCTGGACGCTACCCCTCCCACCTCAGAGAGCTCTGGCTGGCTCCCAATGGACACCTATCAGAATCCCACTGAGTTGCCCCTTGCATATGGCGGTGCACATGGATTATCCGCTCGAAGATTCTGAGGTCCCTAAGCCAGGGTCTGTATCTGTTTTTATCTATTTCTACTTATTTCTACTCCTCTTGGCCCTGCCACCATGCATGCTTGTTAAAGGTAAGAAGGAATGAGGGAGACAAAGAGGAAGGGATGGATAGTCTGACTGCACTGCAACTGGACAAAACCAGAGGACCACCACCAGAAAACAGAGACTCACAGTGAACTGGGGACTACTTGACCACATATTACTTAACAGCTACTTGTGCTATCATCAAAATACAATTCATCTGATATCCATGGAAACCGAAATGAAGGCACTATATGAGGGTGGCTTTTTTCAGAAATCTAAAAACATTAAGAGGCCTGAAACCACAAAGACAAAGAAATGCAAGTACTCCAGGCCAGAAGGAAAGCCTTTCCTAAAAACCCTGACAAAGCAGCATTTTCTGTGGTGTCTAAATCTCATTAGGCTTTAATAAGGGCTCTGGGACTGCTGTGACTGATCATGAAACAATTCAGACCTCTCTGTGTGCTTCTGTCCCTTGAGGCCAGCTGCTGTGTGGCAAGGTCACTAGGAGCTGCAACTTATTGCTATTAGAAAATGTACTGAGAGGAGCATTTGAGATCTTGCTCTTTGGCATATGTTGTCAGTTTGGCTCAAATAAACTCTTCTAAAAATTCTCAAAAAAAAAAAAAAGTACTGAGAACCAGCAGAGGGATGAATGTGTGTGTGTGTGTGTGTGTGTGTGTGTGTGTATGTATATTTGTGTGTGTGTATATATACATATATAATACATATATAGTTCTTCTGCAGCTCCTAGTAGGTGTACAAGCACACAGTAGGTACTTCATAAATACTTGTTGAATAAATGAAGAATTTGGTTAGCACTCAGGGAAAGCACATTGTCCTGTGAACACTGTGTGTTCTTTCCACTACTTAGTGCCAACAGAATGTTTCCTGAGAAAATCAGAGTCATTCTGGACCTCTTTCTGGGTCCAGCTTCTTCATTTGCAAAAGGAGCCGGTTGCATTAGATGGTTTCCCAGGCATCTTCCAGCTCTGACAGTCAATCACTGTACTGTGCCTTTTTTGGTGGTAGCACATGCCTGGCACTTTTCTTTCCCCTCAGAGGGAATCTGATATCCATCTGCTCAAGTACATTAATGTTCCCATCCTGCCTGACTCATTTGATAGGAACAACAGGTTCACATGCCAATTGTAAATGAGAAGGCAAAGGGGCCCAGAAAGAGAAAAGGGGAAATGGTCTCATTTGGCCCCTTTCTTAGGAAACCAAAACAGCACTCTTTTTAGGGATAAATAAATATACAGAAACTGAAGTGTGATTATTCTAACCACCCTTATGGGAAGTTAATTTAACAATACTCATACAGCACTATCATTGAGCACTTCTGTGCGGAACACTGTGCTAAGTGAGCCCTTTAAACCTAATCCTCAAAGCAACCTCATGAGCTAAGTATTATTATTATCTACTTTTTAACAAATGAGGGTTCTATACGGCTCAAGGTCACAGTTAGGAAGTGGCAGAACTAGGACTTGAACCCGGGTCTAACTGCCTCCAAAGTTCCGGATCTTCAAATGGCTCTACATTCTTAAGACCCATGAGGGAGGCAGGGCACGGATCATTACCTTTACTTTAAAGAAGGAGAAAGTCTCCTAGAGGCTTGCGATTTGCACAGAAAAGAGTAAGTGCCCGGCTAGACCCTCGCTCCTGCGTACCGTAGGTGAGGGCTCTTCCCATTCCAAGAGTCTGTTTTTTCCTTCTTGGACTTCACTTACACAATCGCAAAACCTCAGGGCTGAAGGCAATCGCCGAGATTCGCCTTCCCCGCCTGGTCGTTTTACAGGAGGGGAAACCAAGGCACAGCTCTTTCCCAGCGCAGCTGAGCTTCCAGGTGGCAGCAGAGTGCAGCAGCGCGGGGCCGCAGGCGGCCTGAGAGCACCCCCGCCCGATCCTGCCAGGGCCAGATGCTCAGCCTCTGCCGGGGCCGCGCGGCGCCTCCAGGGCCGGTCGCCTCGTGAAGTGCCCCAGGTCCCCGGGAGCAGCCCCCAGGCGCCCGGGCCCTTCCCCCGGGCCGCCCCTGCTCCGAGCCCGGCCGTTCCGAGGATGCGGGTGGAATAAGTTCGCCCGCAGTCTCCGCGGGCGGGCCGCCTCTTACCTCGCGGGGAGCTCCGGGGGGCGCTCACCCACGCAGTCCGGGTCGCGAGCGCCGGAGCCGCAGCGGAGCGGCGAGCACTGCGGCGCGCTGCCAAAGGCAGGCAGGCGTACGCGCCGCGAGCTCCTCCCGATTGGTGACAGTTGCAGGGCTCTGGCAGGGCGGGTGCTGTCATGTGACGCGTGAGGCGGGGGATGCTGGGAGCCGCGGGCGGGCGGGCGGCTGGGGCTCCTAGACCACCGCCGTGGAACTGGAACCGCGAGGAGTCCTTGCAGGGAAGGCCCGGGAGAGAAGTGGGAGAGACACGAGGAGGGACCGATGGGGCTTCAGACGCTGCGAAGTTGAGTTTGTGGGCGGACGATTAAGGTTGCGCTGCGAGGCCCCCAAAGGGGCAGAAATAGAGTTGGTGGGCGGCAATTGCGGGGAGGTGTGCTGGGATCAATATGAAGAAGATTCTTCCAATCACCAGACTTGTCTGTCATTGGGCTGTTTCAGGAGATGGTAAGCAACTTGTAGGTGTATTCAAAGGGGCTTTCATTCATTCATTCAAGACTGAGCACGGGCTATGGGGCAGACAATATACTGGGAGTGTATATAAAATTATTATAGCTATAGGGCTTAATGAGCACAACACCCGCCATAGTAAACTTTAGTTGTTGCTGCCGCTGCTGTTACTATTATGGGCGTAGAAAGGAACAAAACTGGTATGGTTCCTGCCCTCTTTAATGCTTAAGTGGAGAGAAGGTAGTCATTCATCAGATATTTAAATATGTATTTTAAATTACGTGCACCACAGGAAGCTTGATTTAAAATTAGGGGGCAAGGGAGTTGTCAGAAAGTTAAGGAGTTGGACAGATGGAAGATAGGAAGCTCTTGGGTGGGATGGGGCAGCGCAGAGATTGCTCTTTGGGTAAATGGAAGATGTCTAGTTTGTCAGAAGCTTATTGGATTAAGGAGAAAACAGTTTAAGTGAAGTTAGAGAGGTAGTTAGGGGCCAGATCATGCAGCACTCAGTAGGCCACAATAACAACTCAAAAATTGTATGTGAATGGAAGCCACTCAATGGGTGGAACGTGTGGGTAATTTGACACCTTTTAAAAAATGTATGCCAGCTTCTCGATGTAGAGAATAGACAAAGGTAAGAGTGGAAGCAGGGAAGCCGGTTAAGATTTGGACTGGAGTAACAGTAGTGAAGATGGAAATGGATTTGAGACATTTTTGAGGTACAGTAAAAATTGGCTTGATTTGGGAAATTGGGTGGGGGGAGATTTCCAGCCTTCTAGCTTAACCTACTGACTGGGACCATGGGAATGCTAGTTTCTGAAATGGTAACTGTTGCAAGGGGAAGGAGCTTATTTGGAAGTGAGGAGAGATCAAGAACTCAATTTTGCACTTGATAAATTTAGGATGCCTGGGTTATCCAACTGTGATGATCAAAAAGGTGGTTGACTGAATTTTAGAAAAGAATGTCAGCTACAGAAATCTAACTTGAGAATGCTATAAAAAGAATTATTGCACCAGACTGAGGTTTGTTTATATCTAACCTCTGTGGTCCCATTGACCTCTGGCAGTCCCTGATTCTATAGAATGCAGTCTATAAAAATGTATTCCATCTATTATTACCATATGATCAATTTGATATTACTGCAGATTCTGGGTGAGGCCCAAGTTACCATGAAGCTGCTCTTTTATACATGGAGCAGGGGAGAGACACCCTAAGCCTAAAGCCCACAATGTATTTTAAGCAGACACAGAACTATACACACAGTAGCCAAATATAGAAGTGACCATTCTGACTTAGGTCAGGTCAGATCAGAACAGGGGTCGTTCACACTACAATAAGTCTGATGATTTTTCTTATGAATGACAAAGTTATGACATGTTTAATCCTTTGAAAAGTACCCTATTGTATGTAACTGGCAGTTTAGATATCTGTCAATAATCAAGCAAAAGCCTGAATTTCTGGATTTGTGCCAGCAAACACTGTTTTGGCATTTCTATAAAACAGCTAAGCCTTTTAAAGGAGTGCATCAGTAGCCTTCTATAAGAGCATGCTGTCTTTCCCATTAGTGGTACAAGCATCACTTGCTGAATGGAAAATCTGATTTCATGTATAAGTACTTTAATAACATCATTTGCAAACTGCAGTTGAGGCCTCTCTCTGCTCTCATCTCTCCTGTCCATGCCTCTATCCTACCACTTGCTATGGGTTTTTCTTCTCCATGAAACAAGAGTGGACGTGCTCATCTTTGCATTCTGATACATAGTTGATATTTATTGTAAAATGAATGAGTACATAAATATACACAATCTCCACAGCCATGTGAACTTCATTTACCTTCTCTATAGAAAAATTAGGCTCCGAGTGCTTTGTCCAGGGTCAACGTAATAGACTTATGTCATCTTTTAGGCTGCCCAGGATCTGAACTCGCTTCCTACATTTGGGAGTTTCCCATCTTAACAGTTTGTAGAAAATCGGAGCATGGCTTTCACTCCAGAAGCTGAAAATCCAGGAATTTTCTCTGCTTCTCCATATGACATTACAAATTAAATATTCCCTGGACTTAGAATTGGGAGCCAGACATAGTAGAGTCATGGAATAATTCTTTGGTGCTCTTGGTAAATGGCAGCAAGATGAAATCTGTAGAGCAACTTTGGCTGTCATGATAGTCCAGGGTTCCATGCCTATGGTTTTGGTAATAAATGGTGGCATCAAAACCTCAACAGTGTTGGTTATCTTCACTGCACCAGGTTGTGTGGAGTGGCCATGTGACAAGGGTGATTTTGTAATTGCCCAGACTCCAAGCCTGATTCTTTAGGCCTCCTGGTGATGCTAAAGTACCTATAATTCTTTTAATAAAATATTTTTCTCAAAAAAAAAAAATTTTTCTCCTTTAATCTGCCAAAACTGGATTTTGGTGCTTGCAAGTAAAAATTCTGACTCAAGATAGTCACATAATAGCAGAGCTGAAGCTGTAAACCAGGACTCTGAACTACTAATTCTAGTGCTTCTTCCTAATACATAGATCTCTACGCTCCAACAACCCACATTTTCACATTACATACTGATGTCTTTAAAATCACCTTTTGTTCATCAAATTTACACTTTTAATGTCAGCTGATTGATGAACATTTCAAGCAACTGCATGGTGAGGAAGCTGCTAATGTAAGACTGTTTCAAATGCAATATCCTTGTCTGTACAGCTGTTTATGTAGTATTAAAATATTTTTGCATTTTTGTCCTTAATAGAAAACGAAAACACAAGCCTGTTCAACTTTTATGTTTGTGATTTCTATATAAACCTTTGTAAACTTGTACAAAAGTAGGCAAATGACACCACAGATACATATTTGTGAAACTGAGTGCAGGCAAATAGCATGTAAGTAACAACTGTTCACGGTCTCCTGTGTGATGGCCAAAATACAGAGCAAGAAAAAAGCCTGGTGCTTTTTCTCCAAATTATTATTGTAGGCTTCAAAAAAGTAGGTTACTGAAGTTGTTCTTCTGTTGTGGAATTTGGACTTGCAGTATATACACAATAGCCAGCAGATGTCAGAATGGGATCTCTTTCTTAAAACTAAAGTTTGAAAATTAAGTAACAGTAGTTTCTGAAAGGATTGAGGTTTTCTTTCTTTCCTATGCCCAACACCCTGAAGTCACACTGGTTTCCTTCATTCCTTAAACACATCTGCTTTAACACTTTTTCAAAGGCTCCTCACTCTTTTATCAGGCCAGTTTCTAATCATCCAAATCATATTTTATGCATTACTTTCTCAGGGAGCCCTCCTTGCTTCCTCCCCAACCCAACAGGTCAAGGTTCCCCTAAGCCATGTTCTCAGTTACCTGTACTTCTCTCACCTGACAGTTTATATAATATAATGAAGTAATCAATGATGAAATTATGTAATGCCTGACTCCCCTACTACGTTGTAAACCTTTTAAAGATAGGTACCATGACTGAATTCTTCTCTGCTGTATTCTTCACCTACCACAGTACCTGTCCCTCTGTAGTCACTGAATAAATATCTGTGAATGGGAACACCTCTATCAAATAGGTTGGTAATATTTTTCTGGACAATGTGTAGTAGCTGGAAAAATCAGTATTTTTTTTTCACTTTCAATTCAGCAGTCAATTTATTCTGCCCCTTCTTTGTAAAAATATACGGGACAGAAAAATGTGAGATAGTACTTGTATTGAAGTAGTTTTCAGTAACAGAGCAAAAATATGACAAAAACTTTTTTCCCATAGTGGCCATCCCTGCTTCGGAATATCTGTGTTCAGATTCTGCTTACAAACTTCTAGCCTCTTCCACAACCCAGTCCACCGTGGTCACAGTAGTTGTGGGTTCAAGAAGGAATCTTCTTCTTAGCTCCCCAAACATTTATCCTATCTGCCTTCTGGGACAATTACTCTTCCTTTGACAAGTCAACCCTTTTAGATTTTAAAAACAGCTCTCAGACTCTTACTATAGGTCTTCTCAAGGCTAAGCACCATTAATTTTTAAAAATTATTTCTCCAGTAGCATCGTTTCCAGACACTTTTGACTACTCTTAACTACTACCAAACTCTACTCTGGCAAGTTGGCTGCTCTTAAATCATCTGTCAGACCTGGCTTAACGTTGTAATATTATTAATGCAACCTCCAATTCCTTTAATTTTTAGTTTGATTCTTCTTCCTAAATCAGTCCAAAATTTCAGAACTGAAAGGGACCTTGAGGTAAATTCACTTACTTGTTCCCCGAAGCAGACCTTGGGCCAATTAAATCACCTGGATGCTTTTGAAAGAAATGGATTCCAGGGCTCCACCCACAGCAATGGTCTTTTGTTTAAAAGCTGCCACGTGATCTGGTGCGCAGCTTGTTTTGGAAAGCACCTCTGCACGTGCTGCCTGACACAGCCTTATGTAACTTACTCACTGCATTTCTCTATTGTACTTGAACCTTTCCTGCTGCAGACAGCCCACCACCAAGAGGAATCTTCATGAAAATCCTTCCAAACGTCCCTAGAACTCAATCTTTAATTTTAACAACCATGCCCATTTACACTTAAAATTATATGTGAACAGAAAATCAGTTACCCATCAACATGAAGACACATTTATCTTAGAGTCCTTTTTCTGTCAAGAAACAGCCAAGTAGAGTCACACACTGCTTAACGATGGGGATACTTTATAAGAAATGCGTCTTGGGGATGAGTGGGTTAGGGAGGGGAGAAGGGGGAGGGGGTAGGAGAGGACGGTGGGGAAGCTAAATATAAGGTGATGGAAAGAGAAGTCACATTAGGTGGTGAACATCAAGTTGACAATGCACTATAGAATTGTATGCCTGAAACCTGTGTAGTCCTTGCTAACAGATGTCACCCCAACAAGTCTAACAATAAAAATGAATTAAAAAAAAAAAAAGAAATGCGTCTTTTGGCGATTTTGTCCTTGTGCAAAAATCAGAGTGCACTTACACAAAGCTAGGTGGTATAGCCTACGACACAGCTAGGCTATATGGGATACCACTGTGCAGCCTGTCATTAACCAAAACGTCATCACGTGGTGTATAACTGCATTAAAAATATGCTATTTCACCATCTTATTTACACATGAAATTGGGAAGAAGGAAATAAGCAATATTTTGAGTCTGTATTTTCTAGTGCAGAGTTCTAGGTTCCCTCCAGTTCTTTCTGTTAATCTCTGTAACTCGGGAATGGTGAAATAATTAACAGTGATCTAAGTTCAATATGCTTAAGAAAGGAAACAGGCTGAAAAAAAAATTAAATGTTTTCTATCAAATCAAGAATGAATAAGCACCTTTTAACTTATGCAACAATGAAGTTAAAAACTACAAATTGCTTATTTATGATGATGAACCATTTCTAAACAATAGAGGCCTGCCAACAACAGAGAGGGTTAGGTTATAGAGGCAAAAGTAGATGTTAAAGTAAATGCCTTTCCCTTCAACTTCTTTAACAGCAGCCACTGTTTTGCTAAGCTAATACTTTTTATGTTCAGTAAAGACTGTCTTTTGTTTCAATTGCTTGAAACCAATGAGGACAATGGTTATGAAAATGGAATATTTAAAGTGTTATAGTTGATGTAAAGATTCAATAGTAAGCTTATAAATTTTATACAAAAGTACAATGAAAACAATAAAAGCTGTTTGATAAGCAATTCATTTGATCATTTTCCTACATTCCTTGTTTTAATTCTTATCTACCACATTTTTTTTGCAATATATTTATTATTTTCTATTATCTGACATATTGTCTCTCCCATCAGCTCAAATAATCAGAGGCACTGCAATGTGAATTTGGGGAGGAAGCGCACCATATACTCGTAAGCTCCCACCGCTGTAGCCCATCTAGCAGTGGACTCCATTGTGCTTCCACACTGTCCCAAAAAATTAGCCTTCAGTCTCTGGGTACCACAAATACATTTGCACTTAGCAATTTTCTTTCCTCTGAAATGAATGTACAGATGGAGGAAAGTAAGTTGGATACAAACAAACAAACTCTAATACGCCATCGCTTGTGGTAATAGCCTGCAAGGCCACAAGCTGGTGAGATTTCTATCTTCAGAAAACAAAACAAAATGAATGGATTCTCCCTTTTCAGAACAGGAACTTTCCAGTGAAAGGGAAGGAAAGATATTTTGGGCATAAAGATCATCAGGGCTGTTGCTGCACTCTTCCAAGTCCTGCCGTTGCCCTCAACAGGACTGACTCCTCTCGTTGCCCTCAATAGGACTGACTCCTCTGTCCTCCGGTCCATCGCTCCCTCCTGCCCTTTCCTCCTTATCCAGCTTAGATGCCTTGGGCGTTATTTTAGTCATTTCACTTAGCCATGTGGCAAACCCTATTCCTGGATGAACTCTCTGCCTTCTTCTGGCCACTTCTGGGCAACAGAGCATGCTAGAGACAAAGGCCACATCCAGGCGCTGCAGATTTAGGACCACACTGTCTTTATTGGGGTACCAATACCATCCAACAGTCTTCACTTTTTTCTAGCTCACTCTCACATTTCCCACAAGTAGTTAAAAGCTTCACTCCAATTCTATTATTCAATCAATACTGAGTGCCTACTAGGTGCCAGGCACTCTTCAAGGTACTGGCACACTACAGTGAACATAACAGACAAAATCCTTGCCCTTGTCAAGCATGTATTTAATGAAGGGGAACAGATAATAAAACAAGGAAAATACAAGGGCTATCCAGACAAAATCCAGCCATAAATGCCTCTAGTTTTCATATTACATGGCTGAATACTTTCCAGACAGCTCCCGTATATTAAATAAGTGCCAGGAAGAAAAATAAAGAAGGGGGATATGAAGTGAAGAGATTGTAATTAAAAAAAATTATTGAAATATAATGCAACTATAGAAAAATGCACATTAAGTATACAACTGGCTGCATTTTCAGAAACAGAAACATCCTATAACATACAAAGGAGTTGGGAAAGACCTCACTGGAAAAATGCCATTTAAAGCAGAGACCTAAGGGAGAGGAGTCAGGCTCATAAAAACTAAGGGAAGAGCGTTCCAGGCAGAGGAAACAGTGGCAAGGCTGTAGTATGTCTAGTTTGAGGAAGCCAGGTGGCCACAGTGGCAGGAGTGGTAAGGGAGGGAAGTCACAAAAGATGAAATTGGAGAAGTAATAAGGACCAGATTGTGCAGAACTCTGTGGGCAACGCAGACTTTGGCTTTTACTGAGTGAGATGCGAAGCCGCTGAAGGGGTCTGAGCAGGAGTGATATTTTCTAAGAGGACCACATTCTGACTTCTGTATTGAGAACAAACTGTAGAGGGGTCAGGGTGGAAGCACGAGGTTGATTTAGGAGGCTGTTGCAGCAGCTCAGAAGAGAGATGACGGGGGACCGGACCAGGGTGGTGGCAATGAAGATGGTGAGAAGAGGTCAGGTTCTGGTTATAATTTAGAAGTAGGGCCAACAGAGTTTCCTGAAGGACTGGTGTAGAATCGAAAGAGGATGACACTCAGAGTTTTAGTCTAAGCAACTGGAAAGATGGAATCATCATCTCCTGAGACTGAGAGGATAGGTTACATGCAGGGGCAAGACTGGGAGTTTGTTTTTTAACAAGTTTAGAATTAAGGGAGAGGTGTAGGCTAGAGATATAAATTTGGGAGTTCTCAGCCCATAAATGCCATGGAAAGCCAAAAGACGAGATGAGATCACCAAAGGAGTTAGTATAGAGTCGACACACTAAAAATAAAGAGACCTGAGAACTGGGTAGTGCAAGTTTCAGAGGTTAAAGATGAAAATGAAGCAGCAAAAGAATCTGAGGAAGGGTGACTGAGTGCAATGGAAAGGGTGGATAAGAGGAAAATTAGGAAATTCATGTTATGGAAGACCTGCAAGGTGGCTCCAATAATGAGGTAATATGTTAAATGCTGCTGACAGGGTAAGACAGGTCAGTGTTAACCTTGACCAGAACAGTTTCAGAAGACTGGTGGGGATGCCAGCCTAATCAGAGAAGGTTTGAGAGATACTAGGAGAAAGGAAATGAAAACACAGACAACAGTATTGAGGGATTTAACTGTAAAAGAGAGCAGAGAGATAGGATGGTAGATGGAGCAGGGTGAGGATTCAAGAGAATTATGGTGGATGGTGCAGTGAATCACCCAGATCTCAACTTCAGGACCTCAATTCCCCCAGCAGCTATGATTGTTGGCTGCTAACTACTCACTGCTGCATCCCTCTAGATCAGCGGTCCTCAACCTGTGGGTCGCGACCCCTTTGGGGGCCGAACGACCCTTTCACAGGGGTCGCCTAAGACCATCGGAAAACACATATCAGATATTTACATTACGATTCATAATAGTAGCAAAATGACAGTTATGAAGTAGCAACGAAAATAATTTCATGGGGGTCACCACAACATGAGGAACTATATTAGGAAGGTTGTGAACCACTGCTCTAGATATTGCCCTCAGCTGAAGGAAGCTGCCTACAATATAAATATAATACATCCCCACAGCCCACCTCCAATAATGATCCGATTCAACAGTTCAAAGACCCTGCCTCCTTGTTTTGTGTCAGGATTTCTGTGAAGGGCCACCCCAGCACCAAACACACCTGTGCAGTTGACTAAAGTTGCCATTACAACTAGGGTGACCAGCCATCCTGGTTTGTCCAGGACTGAGGTTTCCCGTAACACAGGCGTTTCAGAGCTGAAACTGGGCCAGTCCTTGGCTGGTTGGTCACCCTAGTTGCAAATACATTGCAGTTCAACTTTTCCCCTACCCAAATTGTTTCACTTGTTCTCTAAAGTGTTTTCGCCCAAAATACTGCCTCCAAAACCTCCTGTGTAAAATCTCAGCATTTTCTCCAGGGAGAAGAATGGCAACAGGGCGTTAAAAAAATACTTTTTAATGGGGTTTTCTGGTGGTGTAGTGGCTAGGCTTCGGCACTCTCAACACTGCGGCTTGGGTTCAATTCCCAGCCAGGGAGCTACATCCAAAACAAAACAAAAAACTTTTTAAGACAGAAGAAATCAGTCTTTTGATGTTACTGGGAATGACTCAATAAAGAAAGAAAATTTGGTGAAGAAGGAAAATTGTTGGAGCGAGACCCTTAGGTAATTCATGGGGTGGGGGGATTGAATGCATGTGGGACAGTGTTGGTCCTGAATAGGAGCACAGACATTTCTAAGAGGAGGGAGGGCACAAATGCTGGTGTGTGAGTAGGCATCGTGGGGTAAATTTATGGAAGCTTTCTTCTGGATGCCTCTATTTTCTCAGGGAAATTTGAAGCAACATTATCAGCTGCATTTGAAGATGACAGAGAAGATACTGAAATTTTTTTGGCGGGGTGGGGGAGTTCCCTGGCTGGGAATCGAACCCAGGCCATGGCGGTGAGAGCGCCGAAGCCTAGCCACTACACCCCCAGGGAACCCGAGATACTGACATTTTGAGGCAAGAAAAGATAGGAAAGGTGTGCCCAGTAGAAAAGAAAGAGTTCTGGAAATGTAGTGGTCCTGCAGGACCTGAATGAGGCTAAGAGCCATCATTCTCCAAGCAGATTCTGTCAGCAATGTTTGCTTTTTCTCCAGCCATTTTCAGTCATACGGGGCAGGTGCAGAGCAGGCAAAGAGCTGGAGTTCACCAGGGCTGGATTTTGCCAGGGAAGTACAGTGAAGCTCACAGGAGGGAAGAAGAGTACAAGGTGTATGTACAAGAATGATTACAATGGTGGCTAATGGGATCTAAGTGAGACACAAGGGAGAGGAAGCAGAAACTAAGTGGTAGAGTGAACAGACTATAAGGCCTGGTGGGGCTAAATTATCAGTACTGGGGAAAAGCACTTAAGGATAGGGTACGATAAATAAACATTAAAAGTCCCCAAGCCTTGGACAGCTACTGTTTATTAGCCACTGAAACTTTCAGTCTCAAATTCCCCATCTGTAAAATGGCATTAATATCGATTGGTTAAAGCTGTTTTTAGATAATGAATTTAAGTGTTTGGTAAATTTGAAGTCTCTATATATAATAATTAAAGGATAAGCATGCTATCTCACTGCATCTAGAAATATGAATGAAATCTAATTATGCGGTGAATGCCAAGCACGAATCACTTCTGAACACTTTATACCAAAGATTAACCATGAATAATAATTAGCATTTATAGAATGTCAGGCACTGCGTTAAATGCTCTACTTACACTCTCTCACTTCATCCTTACAACACTTTGAAATAGGGAGATATTTTTATTATGCTAATTTTACAGGTGAAGAAAATAAGATTTAGAGTTCAATTGCTAAAAGTCATCCATCTTGTAAGTGTTGGAGTCAGGACTCAAAATCGAGCCTGCCTGTCTTTAGAGCCAGTGTTTGTGACCATGGTACTCATATATTCTGCACCTCCTTAAGTCAGGAATGGACACAAATTGCCAACATGAAACACAGCATCACAAGGTTAAAATACATGCTGCCTGGGTAAAGATGGTGGATTGAACACATGCATCTATTTCCACTCTCTACTGAAACTCCATTAAATGACAGCAAAGATTTTTGTTTCTTTTAAGGTATAAACCTAAAAGGACGGAAGAGAGGAGACAACAGCAACAAAATCACAAGTTGAAAAGTAGATAGACAAATAGTAAATAACATGGTAGATCCAAAAAAACTGAAACCTGAGTCAACAGCAGGAAAAGCGAAACAAACAACCTGATTTACATCACAGAATCCCTAAAAGGCTCAGGAACTGGTGCTTCACTGGAAGCAGAGGATGAAGGGGCAGACACGAAAAGAATTGGTTGAAGGTTTAAGTAGGCAGATGCTTTCTGCAACTCTACATCGCTAAGCAGCCGCTCCTCAAATTACAAGTTTTTATTTTTTTGAAAAGGGTCATAGAGGATCCTCTGGATTGTGGGATGTCAAGCAGTTACTGTACTCAATACAGAAAACAAGAGATCCAACATGGGAGAAGAGGAACAGAAATTCCCTGGATGATGGTGAAGGGAGATCCCAGAATATAACTTATGTCAGGCACAGAAAACTGTTTCCGGATTGGGGCAGGTCAGAAAGCTCTAGGAAATGCTTATTCAGCAAGATGAAAAAGTGTATCTAATGAAATTGAACACCATGACCAATTTAGATAGGTGACAAAAAGTTTAGTGGATTTAGTGGTAAGTTCAAACAAAATTAAGCTTACAAAAAACAAAAAGATACACAGGAAACAAAAACAACAAACAGTATCTAGAATGCTAATGAAACTGGACTAATCAAAACCACATTAGTAAGTAGGTTGGAACAAGAAATGAGAAGAGATGTGTGAGTGACGGAGGAAAAGGGAGGAAAGAGACCTATAACTGCATACGTGGAGAAGTCAGCAGGCAGTATCTAAAACAGAAAAACTATAACAATGCAGTTATATTATTTACAGACGTGATAAATACCAAAATAATTGACTAAAAAGAGGTGAATGTAGTTGTGTTGCCTCTGGGAAGGTTAAGGACTGTCCCCTTCCCCTACAAACTTGGAGAACTATCTTGACTTAAAAATACATCATTTTTTCCTTTGGTAGTATTATGTACTTTCAAATTGAGCAGTAACATTTCCTTTCACAAAGATTGCTTAACCATAAAACAATGTCACTTCATTAGGATTAGCAAATTCTCCAGTTCAAAACAAGAGGAACTCAATTTCATGCAGTTGTAATAATCACAGTATTATATACAGTAGTCTCACCAGTGAAGACTGGTTTGCAGCTAAAAGTGGATTAAGAAGGAAAAAAAAACCATTTTTTTAATATTGGTACATTTATTAAAAATATAGACTGATGGTCCTGTGCTTAAATGTTGTTGTGGTTGTGTGCTGGCTTCCATAAAACATAACTAATCATAAGGAGCTCTTTACCAAATATACTCCAGACAGAAGTAAAAAGGTAAACCGAAATGACTGACAAGGCAGTGCCACTGCAGACATAATTCCCTTATATAATTAATACTTGCTAGAAAATGGAGTTTGACATTATTTACAATTACACCAACATTCATGGAGGCTGAATATCACAGGTACTAAGGGCATACTATGGCCACAAAACATCTTTCACATTTCCCAAAATAGTTTTCTATTTTAGCTATGAAGGTCAGTTACCAGAGCCAAACTTGTTTTAACAAGTAGAAGTTTTATGTCCATTCAGTGAAAAAGTCTCTTACATCTTTCTGGGCCATTCATTTGCAGAGTAGAAACTGTAATCAGGTTCTTCATATCATGCATTCACATGTGATGTCCAATCTTTATATGCTGTCCAATTTCTTTAAGATAAAAGGAGCTGAAAGAAAAATAGACCCAGAATTTGTTTTCACATCTACTAGCCAACAAGTGACGTTATGGATTTATAAGATTGGGGGATATACCTTACGGGTTTAGTTCAACACCTACTATTTTTGGTTGGTTCCCTGAGTGGGGATCAGGCCCGGGCTGCGGCAGCAAGAAAGCTGAAGCCTAGCCACTACACCACCAGGGAACCCGCTTGAACACACTTTAAAACAACTCCAGGTGATGGCTACGCCTTCACCTACATGACCCAGCAAAAGGGGATTCGCTTGTCTTTCCAGACGGCCCATTCCAGTGTCATGCAGCTATGACTATTATAGAGTTCATTCATACACTGTATTAAATTTTTTTCCATAAAGAGTAAATCCAACCCTTTTTCAAATGGCAATCCTTTTACTCCAGTGATTTAGCTGTCAAAGGCAGAAAACTCTAGAAGAAATAAATTGTCATCTTTTACTTTCAAAACGTATTTAAAAGAAGGCAGTGGGTAGGAGTGGGAACACAACACTGAACTAGGGAACCAATAGAGCCAGACACACATTTTGACTCCCCCATTCCCCCACTGATTAGCTATGCATCACTTATGTACTCCAGATCACATATGGTACAGTACTACTTCAGTTACTGTAAGGGCCTGTTAGGATGGTATAGACAGACAGAAATGTCTAGACAACTAGGAAGTATCCTATGTAAAAATGCTATGGCCAAAATCACTCAACATCACTAATCGTCAGGGCAATGCAAATTAAAACTACAAGATACCACCTCACACCTACTGGGATGGCTACTATAAAAAAAAATGTTGGCAAGGATGTGGAAAAATTGGAAACTTTGTGTGCACTGTGGTGGGAATGTAAAATGGTACTCTGCTTCAGAATACAGAATGGTGGCTCTGCCAACAATTAAAAATAGAGATATTTGTACATTGATGTTTACAGCAGCATTATTCACAGTAGTTAAAATGTGGAAGCAATCTTAAGTGTCCAAAGACGGATGGATAAGCAAAATGTGGTACATAATGGAATATCATTCAGCCTAAAAAAGTGAATTCTGACATACAAGTGTGCTACAATATGGTTGAACCTTAGGACATCATGCTAAATAAAACAAGCCTGTTACAAAAGGACAAATACTGTATGATTATAAAGGGGTACTTGAAAATAGTCAATACCATAGAGACAGAAAGTAGAATGGTAGTTGCCAGGGGCTGGGAGGAGAGGGAATGGGGAGTTACTGTTTAATGAGTGTAGTTTCAATCTTACAAGATGAAACGAGTTCTGGAGATGGATAGTGGTGATAGCTGCACATTATGAATGTATTTAATACCACCACACTGTATACTTAAAAATAGCTAAAATGGTAAATTTTATTTTATGTATATTTTACCACCCTTTTAAAAATTGGGAGAAAAATGCTGTGACCAAAAAAGCTGTCAGAATGATCTTTTCTCAGTACTCATACTAAATAAATAAAATTTTGTTAATGTTAAACTGAAGATATGGAGATCTGTCAGAAGTTGACAAAGTCAGCGGTATGTCTAGTCTTTCCTACTAATTCTTATCAGAAAAAAAAATTCATCATATGAATGGATAAACAAAACATGTTCTATCCATACAATGAAATATTATTCAGCAATGAAAAGGAAGCAACAATATGAAACAATCTTAAAAACATTCTGTGACATGAATGAAATAAGCCAGACACTAAAAGTCACATATTGTACAATTCCATTTATATGAAATGTCAAGAATAGGCAAATCCTGGAGTTCCCTGGTGGTGTAGTGGCTAGGCTTTGGTACTCTCAACGCTGCGGACTAGGTTCAATTCCCAGCCAGGGAACTACCCACCTCCCCCCAAAAAAGAGAAGTGCAGAATAGGCAAATCCATAAAGACAAAATATAGATTAGGGGTTACCAAGGGCTGTGGAAGGGATAAAATGGAGAATGACAGCTAATGGGCATAGTGTTTCTTTTAAAGGGAAGGAAAGTGCTCTATAATAGTGTGGTGATGGTTGCACAACTTTAACTATATTAAGAGCCAGTGAATTGTCCACTTTAAATGGGTGAATTGTATAATATACAAATTACAACTCAATTTAAAAAGTGATAATACCAAACAGTATTCTGTATTTAAAAAAACAAAAAACAATTCATATCAAATACAAAAGTAACAGAAGAAGCAAATATTTTACTGGCAGCTAAGTCAACAAAAAAATGGTAAGAGGAGGAAACAATTGGGAGTAGTCGGTAAAAGCAGTTAAAGGAGCAGGATGATTTGGGAAATTTGTTTATCAGGGCTCCCTCTCCTGGAGAAGCAAAGTAATGACAGGGGAAGAGGCACCGAAAAAGGGAGACCAGGCCTCAGGGAGCTCTGGTCTAGGCCCAACATGAGCCTTCTACAGGATGACCTTGGTATGGCCCTCATTGGAATCGTCCCTGACTCTCCATCCAGACATGCTAACAATATACAGCAAAGAGCAATGAAGAGTACTGAACTGAGAATGAGATAGGAGTAGAGATGGGGAGCAAATCACCTCTATATTAATAAAACTAGACATGTCATCCACAAATGTTTCCAGCTCTAACATTCAATGCCAGCAACTCTCATATCTTGCATAAGTCCCCTGTGAAAGTCGAGTTTTCATTAACAAAAGGGGTATACAGAATCTTAGGCCCTGCCTCCCTCAAAGGGCTACTGTCAAGATCAAGGTAATGCAAATAAGTTTCACCCATGTAAAATTAAACCCTCAGTTATTATTAAATTCTGTCGACTCATATTTGCTTCTCATTCTTCCCCCCCCTCCCAAGCAATTATCCACTTTATTTATTGTACAAATAAACAAAGGAAGCAAAACTTTTTGGATTTCAAAGGTCAGCACTGAAGTAAGGAAACATGGTAATTAGAGATCTGGATTCCAGGTCAAGCTCATTCATTCAATTGCTGAATGACCTTGAGTCAGCCATTTCTCTACTTCAGATCTTAGTTTCTGTGTCTGCGAAACTAGGGAGTTGCTCTGGGTTATAACCCTTGAGGCTATTTCAATTCAAACGCTCGTAAGCCAGGGCAAGGCTGGACGAATGACCACGCAATCCAGAACACCGCGTGCACTTCAGTACCCCGACTCTGACCCGCAGATCCTAAAGCGCGCATGCGCCCGCTGCCCTGGATGCACCGGTCCCTTGCTCCCTGTGACCGTTCAGCTCAGCTAAAGAGTCCCCGAAGGCCTGTTAGGGCCTGAGTTAGGGGGGCGGTGTCGGCGAGCTCCACGCCGGTCTTACGGCCACCGCCTGGAAGGACACTCACTGACTCGCAGCAGGGCCACGTAGATGAGAAAGTTCCGTATGGAGGAAATCACATCTTCGCGCATCTTCCGCTTCATCTCCTCGGGGTCCAGCTTCGGTGCAAGGCCCTCGATACGGAACATCGCGGCTCGGCCTTACCCGCTCTCGGCGGTTGCGATCTGCTATTCTCAGAGGCCGCTTTACGCACGGAACTAAACTCAACCCCACTTCCTATTCCTGTCCCTCATTTTTGCGCGCGGAGACGGCAGCCTCCAAGGGACAATCTTCCCCAGACCCAGCTGTTCTGAAGAGGGCTGCCTGAAGGGGGCGGCCTCAATCTTAGCATCGCAGGACTCGGGTTCCTCCAAGGTGTTTATTAATATTTAATAACCTGTCTTGGGCCGGGAGCGCTACGCTTGGCTGCCAAGTGCTTTTACGCCCCAGAGAGGACGTGCACATAGGTACCACCATAAACAGTGATAATGGCTAACATTTATTGAGTACTCAGTAGAGTTCTACCCTTGAATTAGATGTTATAATCTAATCATTTCTTAGATGAGAGAATTGAAGCACAGAAATCTTTAAAACAACTTGCCCAAACGTGCCTTAAAATACCTCAGGGGGGAAAAAGTTTGAGGAAGAGAGATGAAATGATATTAGAAAAATATTAAAAATTGCTTAAGCTGGTGATTAGTACATAATTTTAATTATTCTAGTATTTCTATTCTGAGTATGTTTGAAATTTTTCATGAAAAGTTAAAAGGATGAAGATGATGAAAATTGATCAAGATTATACAACTAGTAAATGCAGAGCAAGGTTTTATACCTAGTTAGGCCTATGGGCCCACAAAGACTAGGTGTTATATATATATATGTGTGTGTATGTGTGTGTGTGTGTGTGTTATATACACACATATATATTCACACACAACATATATATAACATTTTCCATATTATTGCTGTATTTTTATTTCTGGAGTTAACTGATCCTTACAAATTATAATACTGGCCCAGTAACACTGTATATAAAAAGCAAGTTCAAATCTGTTCAACATTTTATAGATGAAGAGAGGGAGAGAGTCTTAGAAACCCAGTGCACTGCTTAGGGGAGAGAATAAGAAAAACCCTGGAATTTTCTCCCGCCAGGTGGGTGGTCTAGGAACACATCTGCATCAGTGTACCAGCTGGTGTTGGGAGAGGCTGCCTTCATCTTCAGTGAATTTTTTTAATTCATTTTTATTGTTAGACTTATTGGGGTGACATCTGTTAGCAAGGATTACATAGGTTTCAGGCATACAATTCTACAGTGCATTGTCAACTTGATGTATAATAAGTTCACCACCTCAGTGAATTTTTTTATGGAGACTCTTTCAACGCAGTTTGCCTTTTTCATGATGGGTGATTTACATGGACAACGTGAGGCCTGACAACACACCTGCCCCTGCTGAGAATTCAAAAGTTTTTGACCAAAATACGGCATGACTCCCATGCCTCACCCTCCCTATTCACCCGATCTAGCCCCGAGTGACATATTTTTTTGTTTTCCCAGATGAAAAAAGTCCTCAAAGGGAAACGTTTTGCCAAAGTGGAAGAGATGAAACAAAAAACGGCAGAAGCATTAAAAAGCATCTCAGTAGTTGTATTGCATCAAACAGAGAGTGAAGGGGACTGCAGTTTAAATATATAAGAATAAATACACATTTTTTTAATAAATAAATTTTCGTGTTTTTTGGGGGAGGGTCTCCCCTCAAAATCATTCTGCTAGTGATGGGTAGAGGCAAGGTTCTAGTACAGGTAATTATATCATGTTGAAATCTCCTTCCCTTTCTCCGTACCCCTCTGATGTTAGTCTCTGACAGTAAGTGCCTGCCTGGATGGGTATCACTGGAGTCAGAAAGTAGGAAGTGTAATGAAACCAGACTTCCTGTCACAGAATCATCAGAACAGTGCTGCCCCAAATTGTGCATGCCAACTAGCCATTTATAATTCTTAGACATGAACCAGATGACTGAATTGCTCACATAATTCAAAACCAGAATGTTCCTTCTTGACTTCACATTGCATAGCAATGGATTTTGGAAAAATTAGAATGATGATTTATTATGGGAGCAACTGATAACTACAAGCATTGCCGCCCATCTTCCTCATTGCCAGAATGTAAGACATTGGGGCAAGAAAGGGAACTCATCTGCGTTTCAGGCTTTAGTAACCTCTTGCATCTATAATTCATGCAGTGGGAGAGCAGAGGCAGCTCTAGAATGGGAGGGGCTGACTCCCAAGGAATAGTCTCCATCAAGCCCTTGAGAGTGTTTGGAAAGCCTACCTGATGCTGGGAAGCAGCAGGGGCTGTGGAAAGAACCTGGGCAGGAAGACTGCAGACATGGCCTCTAGAGCTGGCACTGCCACTGTCCAGCCATGGGCAGTGATGAGGGACAAGTCTCGGTTTCACTGCAACTCCGTTTCTTTAGTTGTAAAGAAAGGCGGTAAGATTACATGCTCTTAAGAATGCCTTTCAGCTCTATCTATGCACTTTGAAGTCTGGGATATTCTGGTTTGGAGTGTATAGATACCAACATATCAAATGTGGTCAGATATCAATGTATGTGTGTTTTCCATGGTAGGAGGGATATGCCATAGGGCATATCTCATCCACCTGAATAGTGAGGCAAAAGTGGATTGACAAAGAATGGGTTCTTATGTGATTTAGTAACTGAGATGTCTAAACCTGAATACGTTTAGATAAACAGTTCTCATAGAGGCCCGCCAATTTCTTTTTTATTGCTTTTTTTTTTTGTTTTTTGTTTTTTGTTTTTTGTTTTTTTAGTGAGATGCTTTGGATAACTTGCTTAGATTCACTGGGAACCAAAGAGGGGAGTAAGTAGCAAAAAAAAAAATCACGTTTCTTCGTAAGAAGAACAGATTTTATTCATCCAATAAAAAGCAGCACCTGTTTAGTTGACAGGTGGCCTGGTGGCAAATGGCTGGCCTGTTAGAAAGCAAAATTATTCCCATAACAATTCTCATAGGAAGATCTGGTGCTTGCCTGCCTACCTGTAGAGAGACAGGAAGCTCCTGGATGGAATTATGGGGCAGCTATGTCTTGAGGTGAGGCGTTGTTTCTGGGAACAGTCCAGGAGAGCGAGTTGTTCCTGTCTCGGAAATGTTCATCCTGATGAACTCCTCCAGTTGGAATAGGGGAAACTCATTAAAAGAGTTTAGATTCCTTTCTTTGTCTTTTTTTTTTTTTTTTTTTTTTGGCATGTAGTTGGTGGTATTGTCCAATTACGGTTGATTTAGGTGAGGTAAACTGAGAGAAATACTTCAGGAAGTTAACATTGAAGTGAGCTGTTTCATATCTTGGATATTTTTTTTCCTCATTAGAAGGATGAGGGGTTGGGTCTAATCTTTAAAATCGCTTGCAGCTGTAAAATGCTTAAGTTATGTGTTTCCATTCTTCCTTCAGAACCTTGTACTAAAGGCTAAAAGCAAAGGATTCCCTGTGATTTGCCATGAAAAGCAAAAATAAAAAGTATGCATGCATAAATTTATATTGATATTTGTATTATTTAGTCTGACCACAGAGGAAATGGTAGATGATGTCATAGCCTATCTTGTTTTCCATTTCAATCCCAGGAGGGATTTAGGGGCCATTTCCTTTGCCTCAACTTCCCAGACAGTACTATACACAAACATTCAGTGTGTACAACCTTTCCGTTAGAAAATTAAGTGTTTTGATTTTTTATCTCTGGGGAGGAATTTGTATTTTTAAGGTCAGAGATTCATAGATGACTCATGACTAGGGAAAAATTTCAACATAATCACAAGAACCTTAAGGTTTGTAATATATTGGGAGCTATAAGCTTTGGGAATTGAACAGTTCAAACCTTTTATTTGATAGACGGAGAAACTGAGACCCAGTGGGAAGCTAGTTAGAAGGAGAGCTAGCTGGGACTAGGGTAAGTCTCTGTACTCTCAGTTCACCACTTTTTTCCAATCATACCCTGCAGCTTTTAAGACTTGTGAATATCCTCATTGATAATCTTCCTCTCAGAGGTAAGAACTGGAAGAATGGGGTGTTGTTCAGCCCGAGTTTGGGAGGCACAGGGTAAAGGGTGGCTGCTACTTGTCAACACACTGAGGGCAGCCCTTATTTCTATGTTTCCACATCCATCACTGGTAGTTAATCTGGACTGTATTATTTTCTAGCTCCGCCCTCTCCTTCCTCATTCCTTCAGGAGATGAACATGGTCTGGAGTTCCCAAAATAAACTTGGCTTTGAAGGCTACTCAGGACCCAAGATGAATGTAATTAAGGTCAGGGCAAGGAAAGGACACTTGGGCTCTCAATAAAGATTGTTCTGTGCTGGATATTAACTGGCATCCTCACCCAGCAGATAGGATAACTTTCTTCTAGAAATTATTGCCCAAGAAGAGGCATCTTCAGGAAGAGGGACCTTTTGAACCTTAAAGGATGAGTAGAATTTTGATAACCTTTACCTTACTGGCTTTTGTTTTCTATAATACTTGGTTCTCTGTTCTAGTTTTTAGGGCTTTATTGTCTGGAGGATTCATGAATGTTTGATCTCTTTCCAAGTGTCCTGTAAGCACCTCAAGTACAAGGAACATGCACTTCAATACTCAAACAACTGAGGACAAATATTTATACATGGTAAAAACTCAAATAGTACCCCCTGAGTGGATGAACTTCCTATCTACTAACTTTAGAATTTAAAAAATTGGTAGCTTTGTATATTAGATTGAAAAATTGTCCCCCAAAGAAATTTACCCAAAATTCTACATAATATTTTTATATAGGTCCTTATTTCTCATTGTGTTTGTACAACTTGTTTTTGTTTGCCTAAAAATAATTCACTTAAATAATTTTAACATATCTTAGGCTAAGTTAACAAATAAACTTTAAAATTTACTTGCTTTATTTATAGCAATATAATTGTATAAAACACATATTGTACTTTCAATAACTTCTTTTTCAAGAAAGTAGGTTTATTACTATAAAATTTAGAAAATAAAGAATTAAGAATAAAAAATAATGTCCCGCAATCCCACAACTACTATTGACATATTGGTGATATTTCTTTTAACCTTTTTTCTTCTATTATATGCATATATGAGGGCTGTCCAGAAAAAATCCAGCCATAAATGCCTCTATTTTTCACATTACATGGCTGGATACTTTTTGGACATCCCTCACATAGTGCTCTCTCTCTCTCTCTCTCTCTTTTTGTCTCTTTATATATACACATAGGTGTGTGTATATGTATGTGTGTATATGTATCCTCATGCTCGTGTATATATGTACTTTTTACAAAACTGGATCATATAGTACAGTAGAGTCTTCATTAACTGAAACTCAGCATTCTCAAGCAACCGGCAAAAGTATCTGGCTGGTGGCTTGAGATTTTGCCAGTTGCTTGAGAGTACCAGCTGCTTGAGTTCCAGTTAATAGAGAGTCTACTTACATTTATCTGGCACCTACCAATCCCCATGGGTGCTTGTTAATTGAGTGTCTACTGTATATGCTATTTTAACTTGCATTTTTCATTTAAATTATATTGACTATCTTCCTGTATCTTTAAATATTCTTCTGTACATAATTAATGATAGCTCTATAGTATTCCATTATATAGACATACCAAAATTTATTTAACTAAACCTTCGCTTTTGGGCATTTAGTTTGCTTCCATATTTTTCCTATAAATAATACTCCAAGGAACATCCTTGTAGCACTATATTTGTCCACACATAAAAATTTTTCCAATCATTATAATTATTACTTTAAATTCAGGGTTTTCTATTTTTCCCAGTTACCCTCTTTTTTTCTGAGGGAAAAAGCATTCTCTGGACAAGAGTGTAGGTGTCAGATCTCCAGATCTTTGGAAACTATTATACAAGGAAGGGGAAATCTTGTTTTTAGAAGAGGTTTGTTTCCTTGTGCTACAAGTCCTTACTGTTTTGAGCAAGAAAAATAAAATGTGCTCAAAGTCTTAGTTTGCATTGACATTATTTAGAGACATAATAATTACCAGCTGTCTTCCAGCAGAGGTTAGAGAGTTTATTGCCACTACTTCTATCTCACCCCCATTACCCAGAAGCACACATATATATGTTATGGAAATGTATTTATACAGCTGGATGTAGTTGCTTGCTTTTCAAGACAAATACAGTGTCTGTAGTATAGCAGGTGCTCAATTAATATTTATCAAGTGAAAGAAAGAAAGAATTTTTTATTGATTCAATTATCACAGGTTCACGTCTTGCACTGCTAGACGTGATCTGTCACCCCATGTGGGAGCCCTTTGAGGAAGTAGGAAGTGAGCTCCTTATTTCCAACTTCCATAGGAAACAAAGGTGAGGCTACCAGATTCTGGTGTCCACACCTTGTCCCTGATATTTTCAGGATGATAGACCTGCCTGATCAAACCCCCAAGCATATTTTGTCATCTTAGAAAAAAGCTCAGAGCTTCTTAAAGGTAGGAATACATTTTGTTCTTGCATATCAAAGTTGAGTTGCTATACATTGTTTATACAAACCGAATAAAGGAACATGCCAATCTGCCCATCGCATAATATTTAGAATTCATTTGGGCAGAATAAACAGGCCATTTTCTCTAAAGAGTCTTTCAAAATCCCAGATCTGAAATGGCCTGAAAGGCCATCCAAGCCTTCTCTGATGTTTGGCCCCCAACTCCAACATCTCTGCTTCTGTATGAGCATCTCCAGTGATGGGGAGCTCACCCCTTTCCTGGGCAGTTTGATCCATCTTTGATAGGCAGCGCTACTTGTTAGAGTCAAAATCTGCCCCTCTATACCATATTCTCACTGGTCCCACTTATGTCCTCCAGAATGTCAAAAGCAAGTCTGATCATTCTTCCTCGTGGATGTGTGAAAGCAACTTGAGACTTCCCTGATGCTTGTTTTCTCCAGGCTAAAAATCATTTTTGCAAAATTCTCTTTTAACTTTTCAGTTTCCCCTTATCCAAATCTTAACTTTCCTAGTTAGCAATGATGGAATGATTTATTCTGAGCTATCTGAGCCTACTGGTTTCTCAACACCAAAGGGGCATACCGGGTCCCTGGCAAAGACCTCTGGGATTCAAAGCCAGAGACTCTTTATTCCTTACTTAGAGATTGTTCTTGAACAAGAAGTGCGTGCCTGGGTCATCTATCTCTTCCTTCAGGTCTCTCACAGTGGTGGATGGACTTCCCTGACCATCATTTCAATTCCTGGCTTTTGCACTAGGAAATGAAGGACACAGTCAGAAGTATTCAGGAGACATAGTGTGGTTGCAGTAGGGAAAGCATGGGCTTTGGAATGAAGGTTAGGTTTAAATTCCAGCTCCTCTATGAAGTTGTTTTGGAATCTTATGCAAAATGTTTAAATTTTCTAAGCTTTTGTTTCTTCATCTGTAAAGGAGGGATCTAATATCTACTTCAAAGTGTTGTTTTAAGGGCTAAATAGGATAATGCCTGGTTTATGATCATATGCTATAAATGGTAGCTACTACTAATAAATAATTTTCACTAGAAAATTTATGACTTAGTCGTACTCTAAATGGAACAAGTAATTTTTTACTACCACAGTATTCATTATTATTTGTTAGTCCCATTTAAGTTACCTCTGGCCTCCAATTCACAACAAATCTTTTTAAGAGCATAAATGACCCATACCCACAGTCCTTTTCTTGTTACCTTCTATTCATTCTCCAGTCCAAGGACAGATTGGGCTTCTGGCCTCATGTATTCTCTGAAATACCTCTTCTAAGGGAAGTCTTTGTCACTATTGATCAGTCTTTTTAGGAAAGCCCTCCCCTCCCAGGAGATACCATCTTCTGCATGCTCCATGGTCTCCTTCTATACCTCTTCCTAAGGTCATCTCCTAAATGGCAGCATCCTTTCAGGTTCTCTCCTGGACCCTCTGCTCCTCTATACTCATGGGCAATCGATTGCCCATGACTGGTTCCACATTGAATAAGTGGAATGTGAGTTATCCAAGGGACATTCAAGGAGACAATGAAGTCAAGAGGTGGGCTGGCTCTATAGGTTTGTGTTTCCCGCTAGAAATACGAGCTGGAGACACGTGTGGTAAATCATTAGCTTAAGGCTGGCAATTGAAGTCAGACTAGACAGCCCATGAGGATAGACGAGCAGAGGGTCCAGGAGAGAACCTGAAAGGATGCTGCCATTTAGGAGATGACCTTAGGAAGAGGTATAGAAGGAGACCACGGAGCATGCAGAAGATGGTATCTCCTGGGAGGGGAGGGCTTTCCTAAAAAGACTCTCCTCACCAACCTTAACTCCTGTGCTCTGGAGACTAATGACTGACGCCACCATTCAGTCCCTCCAGTTGCTAAAGCCAGAAACCTGGGAGTCAGCCTTGATTCTTCTCTGTTAGGCTCTATGTTTAGTATCCATTGTGTCTCCTTAATATCTCTAAAATTTATTACATTCCTTCTATCCCCTCCATCACGACTTCTGTTGTGTCCATCCACCAGGTGGCCTTCTGTTCTATCCTGCTAGTGAATTTTCCACCCTGCGGTCTAAGTGATCTTTCCAGATATAATTTTAATAATGTTGGTCTCTGATATAAAATACTTTAATTTATTTTCTGTTGCCCTCAGGAAAAAAGAAATGCTTTGGCCCTGCTCAGAAGGCACTTTATTGATCTGGTTTCCATTTTCCTCACGAACCATATCCCTTTCCAGTCCCCTTCCCCCACCTGCTGCCTCTTCTTCAATCTTTGTCTATCCTTTCTTTCCCTCCAAGTCTCCCACCCCATCCCCACATACTGCTACTACGTGTTCCTCCAACTCACCAAACTCTTAGCTCTGGGTCTTTGCATATGCTTTTCTTTCTAATTAAAATTCTTTTTCCTACCTCTTCGTTGGGCTAACTCCTAATGTTATTTAGAAATCATGTTGGATGTCATCTCCTTCGAAAAGTCTCTATTAGTTTAGTTAAAAGTAATATGCCAATGCAGGTCCCTTTGTTGTAACAAATGTACCACAGTAACGGAAACTGTTAACGCTTTGGAAACTGAGGTTAGGGATATATGGTAACTCTCTGCACCATCTTTGCGGCTTTGCTTAAACTCTTCAAAACTAAAAAGATCATTAAAAAAAAAAAGTTTTCACTAATGCTTCTGTGCCTGCTTAGCTGCTGCTTCTGCCTGTCTACAAGACCTGTGCCTACTCCTGTCAGTGTCAAAACACTTAACACAATATCTTGCCATTGCCCACGTGTCTGCCTCCTCCACTGAAAAAAGAATGGGAATCAGGTCTTACTCCTTTCTGTATCCCTGATGCCGGAGTAGTGCCTACCCAATGGGAACTGTTGAATAAGTATCTCCTAAATGTTAAATAAGTTGATTTGGGCGGACAGCACCAAAGCTTTTCTTGTAGGGTAATACGAAATTATAGGCCTAGAAAAAAGAACTTTAAATTTTCAGAAACTATAAATAACTTGTATGCTTGCTTCTCAGCATGATGGACTTGGCAGGCATGCAATGATGGATACACCCGAACATTGCATAGGTCCTTACACTGTGTGTGCTTCCAGGAGAGTCACATGACCCTTGTTCCTCTGCAAGTAAAGAGTCCTCGGCCAGCTGAGGCAGGTTAGTTCACTTCAGGTGAGCTTTGCAGGCTGCTGGCACATCCCAGAGGGTGTGGACTGTGTGTTGACTGTACATAAGCCAATTAGGGCAGAGAGCAGAGAACCGGTTGGAAGGAGAATGATATCACGGGGAGATGACTCTCCAGTTCAGCACTTCTAGTCCCAGCTCTTTCGTTGGTGAGCTATGTGACCTTGGACAGCTGTCTTCCTCTTTGCAGGCTCCTGTGTCCACATTTGTAAGATGAGGGCTTGGATTGGCTGGTCTCTAAAGTCCCTTCCAGGATTGATGCTCTGGCCTTCTGGGATCAGTGTGAAGAGTGTGGACACAAGTAGAAGGAAGCAGGTAAGTGTGTGTTAGGAACATGCAGCCTCTAAACCATTGGTTCCAGGTCAACAGCAGTCTTCAGCAAAAGGAAACCAAGCTAGTATAGAGATTTGTTTAAGTCACCTTAGGAGACAGAGACCTCTGGGGCACAATAGCTGACCATTGTGTCTTAAGGATCTAACTCAGGTCTGTCAGAAGGAAGCATTTCTAAGGATTTGGAGTTGGAGTAAGTGGGTAGATGAGCAGTGGTAGTTTTCACTTAATCATAAAATGACCACATTTGGGGAGCATTTTGGTATTGATTGGTCAATAGTCTTGATTATTTTCTTTGCAATGAAGCTATCCAAAATTTAAGCATTGGAAATGATGCATAGGGTACCACCTAGAAATTAACTGGGCTGGGCATGACTGCAAGGCAATGTTTTTGAACGGAACCAGATGAATTGAAATTATTTGGAGTTTGAGTTTATAAAGAATCAAGTCATGAAAATTCAGAATTGCCTCAGCCAAGTGAGGAAAAAGTCCAGTTTATTTTGAAGTTTGCCTGTCTTAAATGGGTGGTAGTGGCTTTGATAATTAATTAAGGACAATTTGGGAATCACAGGGAAAAGTATATATTTGCCTAATTAAATAAATACATCATAACCAACTGTTACTAGTTAATTAGAGCTAGTACTTGGTAGAGAACTTAGGGTGAGAACAGAGGAAAATAATATTATGATTTTTAAAAACCCTGTGAGTATTGTTTTTGTTCACAGTTCACTGGTGTCAGAATTTCTGAGAGGTGTGTGGAAACTCCTGCCTTTGTCCTTGGAAGAATAGGAAATACGTGGGCAAAAGGTGTGCTCAAGGAAGCAGGCTTCTGGCTCAGGGTGACTCCTTTCATATCTGATCCTCCCTCTGTGTTGACCAAGAGTTTCCTCATCTTCTTAGGAAAAAATACTTATGTAATCGTTCCCTTAGCTTCAGAATTCAGAGAAGGTAGTTGATTGCTTAACCTCTTGAAGGTTTTTTATTTGAATTGTAGTGGACAAAGCACCAGTCAATCATTAGTGTGGAGAAGTGTCTGTCATTTTTGGCCCTTGGCATTGAGGTGCGCCAGGAGCAAAGAAAAGCCTCTCCTGAAGATGAGGGAACCAGCCAGATGCAGCCAGAGAATTAAGGCAAATACAACACGCTCCAGGTTCCCAGGAAGAGAAGCCCAAACACAAAAATAGTAATAGCTAAATGTATTGAATATTTACTCTGTGTCAAGCATGATTCTAATTTATAATGATCACAAAATTATATTAATAATTCTCACACCAGCACTCGGAGGCATGCTTTTATTTTCATTTTCTAAATGGAAAATCAGGTAAAGAGAGGTTAAATATTCACCCAAGTTGCAGAGTTTAGACACAGACCCACGCAGCTGGGCTGCAGAGTGGTTGCTGTTTTTCACCCATGCCGTGGTATGTATATAACCTTCAAAGTTGTACATGGCTCTCATTCTGTATCTCCAGGATTCAGCCTGGGGCTGAGAAGGTAACGGGCTTTGTTGAGTGTCCCCAAACCAAACAGAACCAGTCTATGCCCAAGCTTGGTGCCTGGAGTCTGTGGGAGTCTCTGTTTGGCTTGGCATAATACTTGCAAAGTGGAATGCTAGCAAATCCCTGGGATCTGGCAACAGAAGCCCAGTCCATCCAGCTGATAGGGGATCATGGGCAGGATTCCCCTTCACTGCACAGAAAGGGAGAGGAAAACCATGGCTACTCAAGAACCCAGAGCTGAGGGATGTGAGAAGCAGCCTGCTCATCCCTTAGCACACCCTGAGAACTCCCTCTGCACCAGCCCCTGTTCTGGGCCCCGGTCACTACCAATATAGCATTGGACTGTACACATTTCATGCCCTGCTAGTATTGGGAAGGTGTGTGGATTTGATAGGACCCCAGAAATGGTCTTAGGACCCCTGTCCTGCTTTGTGGGGGAAGACAAGAATAATTCTAAATCCTGCTGTCTCTCTTGGTGGAGTTTTAAATATTCAGTTCACTGACCACCAACTGGATTCAGGAGATGGGTTATATAGCCTTCAGATCCCTGGCTGAACATTCTGGATCAATGATGTAGGGGCTGAGATGGTGGCAAGGGTGGGTAGACAGAACTTGCAAAAGGACTCTGCAATAATAATGACTAGGGAAATTGTTGGATAAGAGAGAGAAGGAATGAAAGATATTCTTATATTCATAAAACACTAGGACCTATTTATCCCAGTAGGGAGAAGAGGACATTCATTCTCTCTGTTAGCCATGGAACCTTCTTTTGGGTCAGGTCTCTTGAATGAAGTAGGAATTTTGGTAGGCTAGGGACTTATTTGGTATGAAGGTGATGCCTGGTTTGTCTGCACAGTCCCGGTTTGTGCTTGCTACGCTAGTGGCATTATTTATATTGCCTTGTCCGACTGTAAAAAGTATCCTGGTTTGGGTGAACAATTCTATCATCATGCTGCTCATGGACAAAACAAAACAAAACAAAAAATACCTGTATCTTTCTGGTGGGTTTGAGTTCTGAATTTTAAGGCCAAAGAGATGTTGGGATATACACACCACCTGCTGGATAGCCTTTTACTCTGTCACCACCATGCCTGAATATGGACAAAACTCTTTCCATTCCCCCTTTAGTTTGGCTGGGAAAATAAAAAATTAAATTTACTTTAGAAAGTAATTGGAAACAAGAAAGATCTCCTTTAAAATAGAAAAACGACACAGGGTACACATTCAATGAGTGTACTTGACTGGCTGCATTGAGACTTAATCCGTTGTTGGAGCTTTTTCTTCTACCTGGAGTTCTGGGCACACAGCCAGAGAGAGGCTGGGGTGGGGTGCTGGTAGGGAACCATAGGTGAGGGGACCCCAGCCCCTCACAGGTCCTGCTGGACTATGGGAGCTTGAGGTGTCCTCTGCTGAGTCCTGGGAGAAGATGGGAAGGGGAAGAGTTATTTTCTTTCGTGGAGCCACCCCTGGAGGTTGGCTGGAAGGATAGTCACAGTGAATGTAGCAGTTGTTAAAAATTTGCAGGAGAATCAAGAAGGATTTAAATGAGTGTTTCCTGAAGTTTAATTGAGCATTGCCCTGCTCATTAGCAGCAATCAGCTCCATTTATGTGGCCTCATTTACAGATGGGGGAAAACAAGAAGGTTGAGAAAGAGACTTTCTTTTGTGTCTTTTCCTGTCTTTCTCCCTTCGCTGGTGCATCTACCCATCTCTGTGTTGTTGTGCCGTCATTGCTGAATCCATCAAAATAAGATCTGTGATTGTGTGTAACCTTAGTCATCTATTTGTTACAGACACATCACCTCTCCCCTTTGGATACAGATGGAGATAAGGAGGATTATTAATAGACAAGCACTGAGCATTACTCCTGTCATAGATGTTGAAGGGAGTTACTGGGTCAAGGATTTATAGTTAAAATTCAAAGAATGAGAAATCTCAAACATTGTTTATGTTTTAATGTTAGAAACTCATTGCTTCAAAGATCTAGAAAGGTGTAATAAAACCACGCCAGCTCTTGTTTTCATTTCCCCAACATAAAACAGCTAACGATCACTGAATAAATTAATAACAGAGAGCAAGGGTGTGCTTCTTCAAGGAAGGTTGCTCTAAGAAGCTTGCTATTTCTGGAAGCCATGGGTCATGGCTTTTGTGAATCAATTTTAAAAGGAGCCCGAGGAACTTGTGGCCATCAATAACAACTGTAGCTACTGAAGTCCCGACAGGATAGTCAGTCAGTCAGTTCTCATGCTTCCTTCCATTTAAACTTCCTGTGTCACAGGAGCCACGTGGATGGGCTGGGAATGTCTTTCTTGTAGGGTCCTTGCTGGTATCTAGTCTCTTCTGATAAACTGACTCATTTTCTGGGCCAAACCCTCTTTGAAATTTGAAATAAATTCTGGGTCAATGAAATAACATACTGAATATATAAGAAATGTGACATGACCCACCTATGAAGACTGTTAAACACATGCAAAAGCAAAAGCCTTCAAGATTTTAAACTCTGGGGGCTAGAGAGCAATTCCAAAGTCCTTGCCATTGCTCAAGACTTTGTTTTCTTTTGCAAATCATGCCTGGGAACTGACACCAGAAACATCTTAATCAGTCTTCAAAGCTACCACACTCATAACTTCATAGTAACGATAGAAATACTGAGAATAGTATTTAAGTTTTCATAAAAATAATAATTAAAATGTATTGAGGGAATATTGTGTGTTAGGTCCTTCACTGAGAGCTTTACCCAAATTGTCTTGTTTAATCCTCCCAATAATAAGTATTATGTAGACATTTTTATATTATTATTCCAATTTTACAGATGAATATTATGAAATCCCAGACTCTCTCCATAATTCCTGACCAGACATTCAACTGTCTACTCAATACCTCTGTTGGATATTTAATAGGCATCTCAAGTGTAAAATGTCCAAAACCTGGCTCCTGAGGTGCCCCTTCTCCTTCTTTTGCCTCCTGCAAACTTGTATCCTCCAGTCTTCCTCATCCCAGGTAATGGTGACTCCAGCCTCCAAGTTGCTCAGGCCTAAACTCTTGGAGTCAGCTTGACTCACCTCTTTCACTCACATGCCACATTCAATCTGGTCAGCAAGTTCTGTCACGGCACCTTCCAGCTATGTCCGGGTCTGAGCACTCCTCACGCCTTCACTGCTACTGCCCAGGTCCAAGCTACCGTCCTCTGTCCTGTGGGTGATTGCAGTGACCTCCTTTCCATTTGCCCCCTTCAAGCCCATTCTCATCACAGTAGCCAGAATGCTCCTGTTCAAGTGCATTTTACAGATCTGGTTTTAATGTGATTAAATGGACTCAAAGGGATCCACAAGGCCAAGAGGAGAGTCTAGTGGTGATTGCAGATGGATCAGCCTAGATATGGATGGGTTCTTGAGTCAATGAGACCCCAGCACTACTATTCTATCCTACCCGTGGCCCCAGCATGTGTGCACTATAGGTCCTTGTCTCTGCCTCCTTGACCATTCACAGGCCTAGAAACCCCGACCTATATCCCAGGGGTGGTATGTGGATTAACCAGTAAACCATAACTCATTGTGAAGTAAACATTAATTATTGCTGTCACCATCAGTTCCGGTCTGGGTTCCTGACCCGGAGAGAGAAGCTGCTCGTGCAGTGGCTCTCTGTGGGTGTCCCACACATACCACAAACCTGTGAGGGATGTGTCCTCCGTTGAAGTATGTGAGGAGCATTTCAAAGTATTTTCAAGTACCCAAGTTCTCACTGGAGAGGTGTCTTGTTTATAAGTCACTTGCAGAGAACCCTGCCACTGTTACCCAACATCAAAAGGGCTGCCATGGAGCAGAGGATTCAGATTTGTTTTTCTTGGGCCCAAAGGGCAGAACTAGGACCGGTGGGGAGGCAAATGTTGGCTCAGGAGTGGGAAGAACTTCAACCACTAGATCAGTTGAGCTATGGAACCAGCTGCCTGAAAAACCAGGGAGTTCTTCCCAGACTTTTTACTTTCAAATAATTTATTGATCCATTACCTACTCTGTGCAGGGCATTGTCCTAAGTGCCGGAGGAACCCATATGTGACAAGTACTGTACTCTTAGAGTGCTTCTGGTGTAAGAGGGACGATAAAAATCCATCCACCCATTCATCTAATGAATATATACAAGGTCTGTCTGGAAAAAAAAAATCCAGCCATATCCCTCTATTATTCATATTACATGACTGGACAGCCCTCATATATTGAGCATCTACTATGTGACAGGCATCATAGCACTGGGATATAGCAGTGAATAAAACAAAGAGTTTTGTTTTTTACATATGGTAGATGAGATCGGCAATAAAAAATCCTAAAGCAAGTTAATGTCACCCTTTGATAATGAACTTAGAAATTAATGTAAAACAAAAATCACTTGGCTAATGGGGATATAATTATAATAAAGCAAGCTTAAGTATAGCAAATGATATACTTTGACAACTGTGACGACTCTGTGTGTGTAAGGGTGGTCTGCCTGGGGCTAGGAGACTGGGGACTGGGAATCAGAGGGAAAATGTTTGTGAATTTCTTCCTCGTGTTATCAGAAGATAGGATAGTTGACCAGGGACTGAAAACATCAGGTTGTTACAGCTCAGTAACACTGGCCACTGAGACCATTCCATTCATACTCTTTCAAGCACCTCCCCCTCATCTCTTGGCCAACTCCTACTTACCTGTGGGTTTTAACTTAGATGTAATTTTCCCTGCAAAGTTTCACTTGTCTTCTGACAGTACTATGTACTTCTCTATGGTATTTATCACAGCTGTAATTTACTAATTGTTTCTTAGCATCTATTTTCCTTACTTAGACTGCAAACTGTATGCAGGTCGAAGCCCTGTCAGTCTTATCCCCCACTGTATCCCATTGCCTGACACATAGAAGTGCTCAGGAAATATTTGTTAAATGACTGAATGAATGTGGTATCTCAGGAAAATGTTCCTATACAGGAAGAATGCTCTCAGTAGAGAGGGATGACTTTTATTTCTGTAATTTTTGGAGACCTCAGTCTTGTGGCAGAATTCTAACATAATATAGAAAATGTGAATGAACAGGAAATGAGCTCTGAAACTTCAGAGATGGAATAGCAATTATGGAAGTGGTTATGGAAGACAGGGAACCAGATCTGAGTCTTGAGTCGATGATGGGATTTGGCATGCGAAGCTGAGGGGTGGCAGGAAAAGTTTATTCTAGCCAGAAATGGGCAACATGAGCAAATATATCAAGTTTGCAATTCAGAGCGTGTAGGGGAGTAATGGGACACAACACGGGGAAGGCAGACTGGGATACCTGTGAGACAGGCAAGATTAAGAGTTTGGACATATTTGTCTGTTGGCAAAGGGGATCCTTGCATTAAATAAGGGGCGAGCCAGTTCTTTCTACAGTATTCCTAAAGAAATGGTGTGGATAGTGACAAGAACTGGATGACTTTAGGAGAAGCTCAGCTGACTGTATTCCTTATGGCCTTCACAATGGGGTGTAATACAGTGATCTCACAGGGTCCAGGTTCTGGCCCTTTGCCTGTCAGACTCAGAAATCTGATTTTTCAGCACTCAAGAGTAGCTCTAAGCTCACACAGCTACTATATATAATATAACTAGGATGCTAATTTAGTAATTTACAAGGAAAACCAGAATTGCTAAATGTATTGAATGGTTAAGTCTGATGACTAAAGCATTTTAGTCCTCTAAACAGGCCACATAGAAGTCATATTGTAGGGGTGAGTTTATTACTCACAATAAAAATATAATTGCTAAAGGATATCCAAGTCCAATGGCTTGTGCATTCATTTTCTGTAGCTGGATCTACGTGGGAAGCCAAGATCAGATTGCTTAATAAGCTTGGAGTGAGGACAAGGAAAAATCATTAAAAGGATGTTTAGAGACATCTGACCTAGACCTCTATAATGGGAAGATAGTTATCACTAGAGTTACCTAGGTCACCTTCTTAACTAGAGCTCCTCTGCCCTGGATGGTGTTAGATGGACAATGCCAAGGTTTGCTTGTCTGACCTCCTTTACTTGCATTTCCATGGCTAGTCATCCCCACTTCTGTCTGATGCATTCCTTCTTTTGCTGTCTTAATACTTGCAGATTTCATCAAGTTCTCCTAGTCTGAGAAGCATCCTGTTTCTTTAAGGTGACTTAGCACATCTCTACTGTAATCAATTATGTGTTGAGTCCCATTTACCTCTCAGAGAAAAATCTTATTTCTATTTCTTTCAAGATCACTCACTGATAACACTTTCCAGCCTCAAGAATCTAGGGCACCCCAAGTCCCACATGGCTTAGAATAATCTTATTTAACATCAGAATTTCACAAACTAGAGAAAACCTCAGTGATAATAATGCCCTCCATTCCTTTCATGAGTTTCTTTGCAGTCAAAACACGTGTTCACTTCTGCTATTTTATTCCATAATTCTAAGAACTCTTAAGGCAAAGAGGCCAGGGATTGGAGTTGCTCATGGTCACAGTTAATGAGAGACAGAGACAGAATCAGACCCCCGGCCACTTTCTAGTATACCCCACTGCTTCACCATGAAAGACAAGAGAGTTTTCTTTTGAATTCCACCTACACTGAAAACAAAAGTCAAATAACACTGTTGTTTAATTCATGCACTTGAAGGTCAAGCACAGAAGTGAGGTGTCGAGGCTTAACATGAAAGCCATCATTGAGAATTCCAATATCAAAACCAGGACTGGTTAGCAGAAGATATGCCCAATCTCATCCCTACCTCAAGGAGGCAGAACAACAGGATTGGCCAGAACCCTGTGGGCAGAGCTAGCAGGAACAGTAGAAGCCAAGACCAAATCATGGTCCAGAAGGCCCACCTATGAGCCCAGAGTTGGAAAAGAGGGGGCTGGTGTTCCTGAGGGGTATTACACCATGCTGCAGGGAAGGTAGGGCTGAATGGCCCCTCTCAGCCTTTCTAGAATCAGAACACTCTTTCCTCTAGTCACAGTTGGATATATGAGGATACTTTCTTACTCTTTGCTTCCTTTCCTGAGACTTCCTTCACAGGCCGCCTCCTTTTCTGATCATGACCATTACTGAGCACCCACACTGTGCCAGTTTGGGACTAGGTACACTATTTTGCTGACAGGTTTGAAGATTGTATTGCCTCCATCCTGTACCCAAGCAACTGTTACCCTTAGAGGTTAAGTAAATTGCCCAAGGTCACACTAATCTATGATGAAAGTGGGGTTTTAAGGTGCCTCTGTTTGCATGTGAAACTCAAACTTTCCCTATTTTTCCCTGACCCTTAAAACATGCATATCTCAGAAGGAGATATTACAATTCAGGCCTCTTTTGTCCTCCTGCTCAAAAGTGATGAGAACAAGAAACAAGTAAAGGCAGGAAAGTGTTGCAATCAGTACATGTTAGAGCCAGACTGCTTGGGTTAAAATTCAGGCTCTATCATCTGCCACCTGTGTGACCTAAGGCGAGCCTTACCCTCTCTGTGCCCGGCTCCTCTCTTGTAAAATGAGGATAATAATAGTACTCATTTTATAGGGTTGTCGTGAGGATTAAATGTGTTAATATAACTACAGTACTTAGATAGTATCTGGCACATAGTAAATGCTCAATAAAATTAGCCATTCTTGCCTATTGATTAAATTGAAGTCTTGCCCTCAATTCAGTCTTAACTCTTCATTGGATTCTGGAGATACTACAGCCTCATTAATTCTGTAATTCTAAGCCATCTTTTGATGGGGCATCTTAACTATTTTAATGGATCACCTTACCCATCTTAACAGGTCCCTATTGCATGCAAATATCAGACCTCATCTAGATTTTTATGGTCATGTCATGGTGGTCCCTACAGATTTCCTGTGCTGTACTCACCTCTGCCTTTTCCTAGAAACGCCTGCCAAAAGTGACTGTGAATTTACTGGAGAGTTGCCCTACCGTGGTTTCCAGCAGCCCTCTGGCCTTTAGCACTCTCCAGAGAGCCCATTCTTGGTCTACTTTGGAGCTAAGAAGGCTCCCTGAGCCCTCTCAGCCAGTGATGTTCCAGATGCCTGCGCTGGCCCCAGCTGAATCCAGAAAGGAAACCAGATCTGTCCACACAGACAACTGCAGACCAGTGAACATGGTGCATGAGCTAATTAAGGACTGTGAATGAGGTATCGCATAAATGCCAGATAATGACAGCCTTGGGCAGGAACCTTCTATGACTTGGAGTTAGATGACTTAGGTCAGAGGATTAAAACAAAAAGGACAAAATTCCTGAAAGACAGAAATTCATGCATTCAAATGGAATCTTTAATACAGTTCAATTTCAGAAATGTTATGAGAGTTAATCAGGACAAGGAACAGTGCTGGACACTATGGGCACACAGAGGGATGACACTCAGTCCCTGACTCCATCAGCTCCGCTGGCATTGTTCACCAGGACCTACAGTTCCTCTCCTCTGAACTATGGCAGTCGCCCCCCAACTGGCCTCCCTATCTCTTACCTTTCCTCTGCCACAATCCACACAAAACAACTTTGGTCACACATCGATTGGGAGTGACTTCCCATTGCCTATACATTAGGTGTACATATCTTATCACTATTTAAAGATTCCATGGGTTGGTCCAAATGAACCTTTCCAGGTTCTTCTCTAATTCCACTCTTTTCCTCCATGTCCCTACACGCCGGCCTGAGTGGTCGACTACAGTTCCCTCACATACGCCTTCTCCGTTCTGTCCCCAGCGTCCTGCTTTGCCCGACTCTCTTCGAAGGCGTGTCATGCCTTCCCTTTCTATCTCTGCCTAGCAGGAGCTTGCTCGTCTTTCAAAGCTCATCTCCGATGCCACTTCTTCCCTAAAGCATTCCATGATGCTGGCCTCCTCTAACGGGGTGTCACTGATCCCCGTGGTATCTCTCATTGCACTGGGCTCATCCTTCTCTTGTGTCACGGAGTTTTCCTCCTGCAAGTTCCCCTGAGGAACTGGTCCTGGGATTGGCTTTGTCATTTTCGTCTCCCACAGCATAGCTAGCACAGTACTCACGTGGAGTGAATTATGATCAATGGAATGGAGGCCATCAGCTCAGCCCAAAGTGACTAATATAAGCCACAATGCCACAGAGTTCTATGACAGGGCTCCAAAGTGGAATGAAATTTGGGTTTGGAGTCGGGATGAATATATTCCAAACAGGAAAGACTAGAAAAGGTTTTATTTTTTCATGTAAACCTTCCCTGATTTCTCCTCCCCTGGGACACGTGTCCCTCCTGTACCAGTCCCCCATGGTGGTAGTCACAACCCAGTATTATAATTGTATTCTTACATGTCCCATTTATCTACTAACTTAGAAATCCTTGAGGGTAGGGGATCAAATCTTAATCCATGTATATTCTTGTACCTAGCCCAGTGCTTGGCACATAGTAGGTGATAAACAAATATTTGTGGAAGGAAAAGAAAAGAGGGTTGGAGGGAGAAAAGGAGGGTTTATTCATGTAGAAATGGGGGAGGGTGAAGGCCACAGAGAAATTGAATCCGAGGAGATACTGTCTATATGGGGATCCTGCCGTATTGAAGGTGCTCACTCACTGCATACTGCTTTTTGTAGGTATTAACACGGAGTAAATAAGAAAAAGCAACAACCCTGTATTCCTAGATGCTTTTGTCCCCCTATTCCACCCACATCCTGGAACGGTGGCCTGCTACATTCCTTAATAGGAGATAATTGGGAGGAGGCAGTTGGCAGCTGCACTCCACCCCATAGGGGAGGGCCAGTATGATCGCTGAGGTTTCACGAACACAAAGACCAGTCAAATGGCCGTTTAAAGTTAAGGTAGCTCTTTAAAAATAAATCAAAGGCTTCCGGATGAGAATGAGATGCCTTTTCCCTCGCTTCTACACAAATAGGTAAAATTAGGATCAGTACATTCACTTTTATCTGCCTCTGGTTAGAGCGCCATGGCACAGTGGGAGGGGCCGTGGCTCTGGCCTTCCTGAGAGCCAGGTGTCACTGCAGCTTGGCCACTTAGGGCACACAACTAAAGACAAGTGTCTTAATCACTGAGGCTCATTTCTCTCATCTATAAAATGGGAATAAATATTACCTGCTTTATAACACTGTTAAAGGAATTAAATAACATGCACTATTAATAACTTGGTCTAGCATCTGGTATAAAGAAAGCCTTGAGTAAATGGTAGCTACAGCTCACCATGATTATTTTAAAAAACTATTTGGGGGTAAGGGTTCAAAAGCTTAGTGAAGTGAACAGCTGTTATATGATATTTCAGAAATCCTATTAAAAGTTCCAGTTACCTGGTGGACCAGGTTTAGACTACTTGGTATTGCTTTAAAACTCTTGTTTTTATTTTATCTCATTCATATTTCTGCATTTATATGCCACAGGAAGTATGGCACAGTTACATTTCTTTAATAAAAGCCAAATTCCTTAGTGGTTCCAGTTTATCCTCAGCTTGTTTCCTACTACCCCAGGGCATATGGACTAGGGACACATGATAAAGCACTTTCTTCACTACAGCATTTTAAAGAGTGTTTGTATGCAATAGCTTTGCAACGACTTTGTAACTTGAACTTGGAAGAACCGTTATCCAAATATACAACATCCTATCCTTTGGGTTAAAAAAAAATTACTATGCTTGTAAGATAATTTGACATCTAATATTTTCATTATTGATTGTAGTTTTTATTTTAATTTTTCTCAGTTTGCTTGTTATCCATTCCGGTACAAAAAGTGAAAACATTTTCTCACATGTATCTACAATGTGATAGCTGTAAATGTGTGGGGAGGGAGGAAAGGAGAACGAGAACAGCTGATTCTTCATCATAACGTTTGACAGCAGGAAGGTTGAGAACAGAATGAATGAGGAAGAGAAAGGCGGTAGGGAACAGGAAAGAACCATGCTATTGAAGGGCTGACCTTCCGTAATCGTTTGCCGCATAGATGAATGAATCGTAACAGTGTTAGACTGAACGTTCCCATAGAGAATCAAAACGCAACAGCTATCAGATACCCAAAGTTGTGGGACAGACCAGCCAGATGAACATACAAAAAGAATTTAGCAGAAAAGTGGTTTCATGACTCTCGCACTCTCATCCACATCAAGGGTTAAAAGATGCCACTGTTGGAGCCTTTGGAAGATTTCCTTGGAGGGAGCAGTGAGTGTGCTAAGGGCCACTTCCGTAGGGGATGTGGGTGCTCGCCTCACCTCCTCTACAGCTGGGGGCCCTGGGGACCGGGTCTGACTCCAGCCCTGGAAACTTACGAGAAAAGAGCAGGATTGGCGAATGCTTTGGCAGCAAAGCAGAGAGGGTTGCTGGTGTTTCCAGATTGGCCCACACTGCCAGAATTTGTTCAAGCAAAGAATGTTCCAAGGAGTGGATATGGGCCCTTGCAGGGGAGAGCCAGTAGGGGAAGCATCTTAGCTCCGTTCAATAGGGACTGCAGCAATGTCTAAGCCCTGGGGTGGAAGCTTGTGCCGAAATAGAATGTTTCTGGTTAGGTGTCCAACCTTTTGGCTTCCTTGGGCCACAGTGGGAGAATTGTCTTGGGCCACATATAAAATACACTAACACTAAGGATAGCTGATGAGCTAAAAAGCAGTCGCAAAAAAAATCTCATAATGTTTTAAAAATTTGTGTTGGGTCACATTTCAAAGCTGTCCTGGGCCACAGGTTGGACATGCCTGATTATGGCTTGGTTTCCCACTTGCTGAAAGTCCCCCAAATGAGGTTAGAACAAGCTTGTCCAAATAGGCCGCACGTGGCCCAGGACAGCTTTGAATGCGGCCCAACTCAAGTTCGTAAACCTTAAAACATTACAAAAATTATTCATGAACCTTTTTTTAGATCATCAGCTGTCGTTAGTGTAATTTATGTGTGGCCCAAGGCAATTCTTCTTTCAGTGTGGCCCAAGGAAGCCAAAAGGTTGGACCCTACTGGGGTAGAAGTTTCTATTACTACATGGATGCAGATATTTTAATTTACTGAATTGAAACTGTGTTTACAGTTGTGAATTAAAGTGAAGGCAGGACTTTTGGCTACTTAGGAGTGACCACCAAAGTCCAGGGGGAAGCTTAAGTTTATATCTAGTGACAGAGGAAGATCTCTCCCTATGCTACCCCTGTTAAGTTTATAGGACAGTAGAAGATTTTTATTATGTGAGGGCTGTCCAGAAAGTATCCAGCCATGTAATATGAAATATAGAGACATTTATGGCTGGGTTTTTTTTTCCGGACAGCCCTCGTATTTATGAGTTTTGCTTGTTCACCTACAGAATAAATAAATGAATAGATAGATAAATGAATGAATATTGTTTATATTAGGATGTACTGTGATTCAAACTTAGGCCCTTTAAAAATTGAATTTTTGTAACATTTTGTTATCTTCAGAAAGTATGTAGCTGTAGGTGGCAGATTATTGGGTAGCTCTTAGCTACATTAAAATCCTATGTTGAATTAACACCGATCTGCATGTTTCCTGTCACTTCAAAAGCTGTAGCAAGTAAAGAATGTTAGTATGTCTGTTTGTTAGGCTCCAACCTCCTTTTCCTCTCTCACTACGTGCATGACCTGCTCAACACCTCAGCCAGCTGTTCTCCTGAGAAGGCGCTGAGAATGCATTCATACTCGGGTATAAATGAGTTATAGAGTCAGCTATATTCTTATTTCCAGAGACATTTTTTTGCTTGAGCAGTAAAAGTGCCTGAGTTCAAAGAAGTGATGCCTTCATGGTGAATTGGGGGCACCTGCAGCAGGCAAATGTCAACAGGGGTTTCTTTGGGAAGGGGCTCCCCCAGCTCTCTGGGAACCATACTTGGTAGGTTCCATAGCTCTGGGCACCTGCCTGGCTGCTTAGGTACGTGTCAGACATGCTGTTTGAAAGGGAACAGAAAACAGCACTGTCCTATTTCAAATGGCACATATGGTCAGCCTAGTCTCACTGGACTAAATTCAAGGGGTCAGGAGGCTGACCGTATGTACTGTTGCAATGGCTACAGCTGTTTTCTGTCCTGTTTAAAACGGGCACCTGGTCAGCCTAACCATACCCCTACTTAACCATTCTGGTACCATGCAAATACGAGCCAGTATTGTCATCATTGCTCTTTGATAGCTGCATCTACTAACAACAGACTTGTAAGCTCTTTTTAAAAGGTTAATTACCCACACAGATGAGTCCGCTGTCCTTACCAAATTATCTCCTTATAACTGGAATTTTTTGAGCTTCCCCAAGGGCTAGAAGCAACTCTCACATGTCAGTCATGGTTCTAAAATCAAAGGTTCGGCCCCTTCCAGGGCATTTCTTCTTCTCTTGTCTACTTCCACCTGTCCAGAAGCACTTCTACTTCAGGTCCCATCTGTCCCATCTTGCAACCCAGGCAAAAACCCCTGGCTGACCTGAGCTTTTTTGTGTTAGAAATGATAAGAAACAGCTGTCTTCGGATTAATGCCATCATCCCCGTTATGATTCAATCATTCAGCTGGTGGCCGCAATTGTGAGTTGGATGAATGTCTTTCTAAATTCAATCACCCCAAAATAAATACATTGCAGTAGCCTCATTAAACAAAATTGGATGCAAGGAGAGGATGGGGCTGACTGATGGGAAATGAGAAAGATGTAGAATATTTCAAAGTTGCACGCGTCCAACTGCCCTTCAGAAACCTCTCCTAGGACCTTGTTCAGTTTTAGCACATTTAGGTGTTTTCTTTTTTTTTTTTAAAAAAAAGATGCTTATGTATGTGGTACTACTCTCCCTGCCAAAAGATATTTTTTAAAATGACATATGATAAAATAATATATGTTCATATTAAGAGACAGTCATACAGATGTGTGCTTATCCTTAAGGGTACCACCATGAACCAGGCAGCCTCTGGTTGGAAAAGATGCTTAGAATGAGGTGTAGGCGAGGGTGGGCACAAATTACTACACTGACAGGTTCAATGTGCTGAGCGCCATAAAAAAGAGGTGCAAAAAGACCCATGAGAGTTCAGAAGAGAATGGTTGCTGTAAGGAAACACCCAATCTTCAGGCAGGAGGCAATGTGTGGGCTGGGCGTTGAAGTCTGTGAACAGTTTCAAAGTTAAGACCTTTCTAGGTAAGGGAACGATATAAACAAAATGATCATATATTGTGGTGATGGGTTGGGGAATAGAGAGCACAGACACACATAGGGGAGGTGAGGGGAGGTGTAGCTAAGGCTAGGCACACAGGTGAGTCCTGCAAACTAGGCTAAGGACTTTGAACTTTATGCTATAGCTACTTGGGAGTCATTGCAGGAATGATATGATTAGAATTGTGCCCCAGGAAATGTAATCCAGTAGCAGGCTATGGATAGAAATGATTGGAGGTGGGAGACTTCAGAGACAGGGGTCCACTTAGGAAACTATCACAAAAGTTCAGGCCAGAGATAAACGAGGACCCCAGGTAGGATTGGGGCAAATGAGTGCTGGAGAAACAAATATTAATTATTAAAAGGGAAAAATCAATGCATTTGTGACTGTGGATGTTTTAGGCTCGCTGTGTTCCTCTGGGCGTTAGTCTTATTTTTACTGGTTAGGGCTGTGTGGGAGAGAGGAGTGTGTATGGTTCAGGCTCCAGGTGGGAAGTAGAATCTGAGATTGTAATGAGGTGTGGGTGGGGTTAAGGGAACCCACAAGGAGCGGTGAGGTTCCCAGAGATTAGCAAGAGTGGAAAGCTGTGAGCACCCCTAAGGGGCCAGGGGAGGAAATAATATTACCAGTTTCCAGTGAGAGTTGGAGCCATGGAGGTGCTGTGGTCTAGGAAGGACAGTCAAGGGAGCAGGAAAGAAAGACCTTTACCTTTCTCTGTTGCTGCCTTTTGGCTTGTTGGTTCCGTCATTGGTCACACTCAACTGAAAAGGTGACTAGGTAATGTGGTTGTAAGGGTGGGCCTCTCCCAGCACAGAACAGGGGAAAGCATAGGCAGAAATGTATATGGGGGAGCAAATGGAGAATAACCAACATACAGTGCTAAACGGTGCCATGTTCAATGGTATTTATTCCCTTAGAACTTGTTAAATCCTAGGGATTTCAAACAGAGGGATTTCACCATGAACCCTGATTCCAATATGAGAGTTGTCACACACTTGATAATAAAAGCTAGGAATAAAATCTAAATAATGAAAGATAAGGGCCAGGCTTGGGCACATAATTTAACGGTTGCATCTCAGCTTATCTGTAGAATGATGGTATTAATTCCTGCTGTGCCTACTCTGTAAGGTAATTCTGAAACTAAAGTGAGATAACAGTTGTAAAACTATTTTTTAAGTTAACTTTCAGCATACATCACTAGAAAGATGTGAAGGATTGGTATTGTCATCTGGGGCTATTCCTTCTTAGTTTGGATGCTCTCTACGCCAACCAGCACAGTATCTGGCCCAGGGGGCTGTTCAATCAATATTTGTGGCATTGAATGAACTTGAATTCTGAACATGCACACACTCTTTTCCCCATGATTCATGCACAGTCTCTTTCAATCAGCTTTGTTGCTGTGGGACTTTTTACTTTCTCCAACATATTCCACCCCACTAATAACCCATCAGGAATAAATGAAGACTACTCAGAATTAAAGTAATTGGAAACTAATACATTTCACCAAGGGCAAGTTCCTTCATATGTTCTTAGTAGGTTTGACCAAGTATCCCAGATCTGGATTCTGTACCCAAATTTATAGTTTTTTTTCACAGCTGAAAACTGCTGCACACAACTGTGATTTGGAGGAAGCAGCAAATGTGAAAAGATGAAAAGCTCTTGTATGAAATCTCTACGTTCCATGTGTGAAAAGGCTCAGTTCTTGTATTGTAATTGCTTTTCTTAGCCTGGCTCTTAAGGATAGGCCTAAACGAGATACTAGGCTGGTTCCATCTCTAATACTTATGGGTTTGCATTCAGATCTCTGATTTTGCTGAAGTGCTTTAAGGAAATGCAGGCACAGAGCTTCCTGCTGGGTAGTCATTTCAGGGAAGTCCTGTGTATTGCTTGCTGCTGCAAGCATAAGGAGACTCCTGTACTCTCGGGAGGGCTCCCCGTTTGCGGGACATCAGCACGAATAAATCTCTCCTGAACCCCAGGCAGTTCCTAAGTGCTTAGAGGGCCTGCTGTCCCCTGTGCCAGGAGCCTGTTGATATAATTGCTTCCAGAGCTGAAGGGCTTGGAGAAAACCTGTAAGTATCTAAAGGAACTGTAAGTGTGGAACATGGAGACAAAATAATTGGAGTGGGAGGTTTTCACCCCGAAGCCATCCCAAGGACTGAGGGGGCAGTCTTTTTCAAAGAGGGCAGCTCCTTGTGTCCATAGCTTTGGCCCTCCAGACCGAGTGCTGCTCCCTACTGGGCTGGCTGTGTGAGCAGTGCTACTCACAGTGTGGTCCACAGATCGATAGCATCAGCATCACCTTGGAGCTTGTTAAAAATGCAAGTCCAAAAACCTACTGATTCAGAATCTCTGGGAAGGAGGCGGTGGCCCTGAAATCTGTGTTTTAGCAAGGCCCCTATGGAATTTGTGTGCACTTAGAAATTTGAGAAGCATTGGTTTTGGTGTACAGATATTACTTTGCTGAAGAGCGTGAAGCTCTTGAAAGAAATCACATGCAGAGAAGTGACTATAAGTTTGTCTTCACTCCCTTTGATGCAAGAGAGATGCGCACAAATTGGGCTTTTATAGTCATTGTTGGTTCCCCCAAGGCCACCTTTGCTAATCCAGTTTTTCTTATATTTGCCCACGAGTTGCTTGTTTCGGCTCTGACAGTCCCAAAGAAGCATAGTTCTTCCACTCTTCACTCATTCAACTCCAGTATGAAGCTACCGCCTTCTAATTCCTCTCAAGTGGAATTTCTTTACCTCAATTTCTTTACCGCAGTTCCCCAAGTCATGGAATTTCTCTGGTCTTTCTCCTTCCTGGCCCAAGGGCCACGTTAGATGTCTGGAGACCTCTTTGCTCTCCCTCTAAGTTTTTCTTTTTCGTGTTCTATCTTCTTCAATTTCTGAAATAATGCCTCTCCTGACAGAATCTTATTTCTTACTCTTTATCTCTCTGGCATCTCACGCATCCCCGTCCACAGGAGATTCTGAGATTCAGGATCCTCTCCTTTCCTCTCTGCTCATCCTTGGGTTTCCATTTTCAACAACTCAATTTTATTTCATCATTACCTCCCCCCCAGTGGGTTACTCCTAAGCTCTTTAATTTGGGGATGTTGGGTGGAGCGGGGATATGTACTCAGGCACTATGATAGAGTTGCCAGATTTTGGTTGGGTAAACATAGAGCCTATTCTGGCTACAAAGGAAGGGAGGGATGGCAAGTTCCAAAGTGTGACCAGCCTGGCCCAACCAGGTGTGACCAGCCTGGCCCAACCAGGCTCAACCTCAGCGCAGTACAACGTGCATTTATTGCGTGACCCAACTGTATAGGATGTGTGTTAGCTGTTCGGAAAGAGGCCTGTGACATATGATGACACAATTAAAAGCAGGATGAGGCTCAGACAAAAAGGACCCCAATTACTAATTAGGCCTATAGTAGACACTAAAGAAAATCTTTGTTAAAGGAAAATTTCAGACTTACATGCCTTTGATTATGTATGTATGTCTTTTCACCTAATTGCTGTGGATTTGGGTTTCTCCAGGAACCTTCTGGTAGTGTTTTTTGTTGTAAGGCTGGGTGCACCCTCCTTCCATCCAGTCTTGCTTGTCTTGCTTTTGCTTCTGGGATAATGGATGGGGCAGCGTCGGGATGGAGTTTTACTGGAAAATGTGAAGGAGACACTTGGACTCAAGACAAAAGAGAACTTGTAAACATATTTGTCTTTAGGGAAATCTTACTGCAAATTGCTCTGGAGAACATAGAAAGAGAGAAAAAAGACAGACAAAAAGAAAGAGGGAGAAAGGAGAAAGCAAATTTTAAAAGCAAACAGAAATTATAACTTAGATTGGATCGGTTTGTTCCACTAACCAACCTAATGACCCAAGGAGTCTCATTCGATGACTAGCAACTATATTTAAAATTTAAATGTAAATTTAAAATTTACAAAGTGCTTACCAGACCCTTTACTGCTCCTCTATGGGTTGGCAACCAAAGTAGCAACCTGAGGGGAGGCCTCAGTAGTAAACCACAGTGAGGAGAAGGGCCTTATGTCCAGGCCCAGCTTCGCCATAACCTTCGTGTGTGCTCTTCGGCAAGCCCCTTCCCGCCTCGGTGCCCCAGTTTCTTCTCTGTAAAATGAGTACTTTAGACTCGGTCCGTGCTTCTGTGAATAAATGTGTGGTCCCTGAACCAGTAGCATAGGCAGTATCTGGGAACATGCTAGAAATGCAAATTCCTACTTTGTCAGAAACTCTGGGGTGGGGTCCAGCAATCTGTCTTTTAAAAAGCCCTCCAGGTGATTCTTTATATATCTACATCTATATCTATCTATCTATATATACATATACATATAGATAGATAGATATAGATGTATATCCTTATTGAGTTCGTTTTTCTTTTTTATTAACTTTATTGGGGTGACGGTTAGTAAAATTATATATGTTTCAGGTGTACAATTCTACATCGTCTGGGTGTTGCATTGTGTGCTCACCACACACAGTTCTCCTTCCATCACCATATATTTGACTCCCCTCCCTCTTCTACCACCCCCACCCCCCTTACCCACTAAACTATTGTCTGTGTTCATGAGTTTATGTTTCTTTGTTTTATTTGTTGCATTTAGTTTTATATCTCGCATATGAGTGAAGTCATATGGTTCCTGATTTTTTTTCTATTTCGCTTAGTTAGCATGATGATTTCAAGATCCATCCATGTTGTCACAAATGGCAGTACTTCATCTTTTCTTATGGCTGGGTAATATTCAGTTGTATATATGTCCATCTTCTTTATTCAGTCATCTATTGAAGGATATTTTGGTTGTTTCCATGACTTGGCCACTGTGAACAATGCTGCAATGAACATCGGGGTGCATATAGTGTTGCAGAAAAAAGTTTTCACATTTTTTAGGTAGATACCCAGAAGAAGGATTGCTGGGTCACACAGTAACTCTATTCTTAATTTTTTGAGGAAACTCCATACTGTTTTTCATAGTGACTCCAGGTGATTCGATGCATTCTCAAGTTTGAGATCTACTGGACTAGTGATTCTGTGTTTCTATAAATGAAGTGATTGAAACAAACGCAAAGCAGATGTAGGCAACTAAGGCCAACATCGGCGCTCTGCTCTGGGCCCTCAGTTTACAGATGCTTGGTCTCAGAGTGTTGTGGGGCTGCTTTTATACGGAGTGGGCTGAGTCACAGCCCTATCCCTCCCTTCCTCCAGAGCCAGATAACTCATTGCAGGCACAATAAGCACAAGCCCAGGGCACTAGCAAGGCAGGACCACTCACCATTATCCTTGTATGGAAAAAAGAATTGACACCTGATGTTTCCAAAAACAACAACAACAACAACAACAACAAAACATTAAAGTGGTCCTCATAGGAAAAATCCAAACTTTGTTAGACCTCTTTATATTTAATTTATGGCTTAGTGCTTTAAAAAAATCTGAAATTCTAGAGGCAGAGATGGGGACATAGTGAGCACTCCATAACCTTTTCAAACTTGAAGGTATTTAAAGTTCTCCATCCTGCCTTGCCTTTCTCCTTGCTTTTCCATGAGGTATGCTGTAAGTCATTTACCATACTCCACAGACTCTAAGAAGCACATTTGTTTACCTATGAGATTGAGGTGTGTTTTACAGTGGATGGTGCCTTGGATTCAGAAAAATGTGGTATACTGTTGGCGCTGTTGGTGTTCATTAGGAGCCATTCTATGTCAGGTATTCAGCCATATCCTATTCCGAAGTTTTAAATTCTCTTATAACCCTTGTCTGGAAGTTCATGGGTGGTGTGCACTATGGTTAGGCATTCTGACAACTCAAGGAGAAGGGATTTCCTTGGTTGTTTGTAGAGCTCCCCTGGTTTTGGTGGCCCCTAGATCATTCAGCACTGGGATGAGCAGCTTCCTCTAGGCAGCTTGACTACTTTCAGTCAATGATTAATGTTCTAGAAGACCGTGTGGGTGGACAAGGCCTTAGATGCACAGCCTACCCTCAAGGAGCTCACATTCTAGTGGACACAATATAAATGTCAACAAAGAATAAAAACATAATATGCTAAATGCTGTAACAGAAGCAAATATAAGCTTCTACAGGAGGGTCAAAATGTCTGGGTTTGTTGAGTGTCACTTCACAGAGGAGGTGATGTGTGACATCACCTGGGCCTTGAAGAATGGAAATCACTAATGGAAAAGGAGGGCAAGCACAGCACATTCCGAAGCTTTTAGGGCATGCTTTTAATGGGCAAACGTTATAGTACGTAAATTATACCTCAATAAAGCTGTTTTTAAAAAAAATTTTAAAGAAATGTGCGTAGAACTTAAAGTGCAAGGCACATTTGAGAAATGATAAGGAAATCTTTGTGACTAGCAAAAAGGGCGCTTGTGTGAGTGATGAGGAGGCAAGTGGGTGTGGTTGCTATCAGACTGAAGTCTCGTCGGTCATAAGTGGTTAGAAATTTAGAAGAGTATTGAGTAGAAAACAGAGCTTTGGAAGTTGGAAGATTGACTGTAAAGCTGTGGGATTTGTTGCTATCAGCCAGAAAACATTGCTGTCATTTAGCACTAAATGTAACTCTGATTTTCTCAGCAGCCCAGGCTAAAAGAAATGTGTGGTGAATTAGATAGCTTTCATTAACTGATAAAGGAAAGCATGTCAATTTGTCAAAAGAGACAAATTATTTTCCTAGTCAAAGGAATTTTTAATGTGCACCCTAATATTGAAGTCTTTGAATAATACAGTTTAAAATCATTTCAGAAATCTCACATTTCTTTATGCCAACTCCTGTGTCCATGAAGATGGCGACTGTGTGACTCATGTCTGTAACTCTAGAAGTCGGGGCTCAGTAAGTACTCAGGCAATGACTGACTCTCAGAGGCTGAGGGGGCCTGGTGCTCAGGACCCTCTGCTGCCTGGAAAGGAGACTGATGTCATTAAGGTCCCACAGGGCAGGCAGCACCACAATGATAGTGGTGGGAGAGGACACCTGCCATTAACTCATCACGGGACTTTGGATTAGGTTCAGCTGCAAATAACAGAAAATCCAAAATACCAGTGGCATTGACATCTAACAGATTAATTTTCTCTAGTGTATGTTCACAAAGTGAACTTATATTTGTGACTAGCAACCAAATAAAATACACATTATCCAGAAGCCGTCTTGTGCCTCCTTTCAGACACTAGACCTTCCCAAGGATAGCTACTAGCTTGACCTCTAACACAGACAGATTAGTTTTGTCTGGTTTTGAATTTTGTTAAATAAAATCATTAGTATGGATAATTTTCATCTGGCTTCTGTTTTAACCTCTTTTTATTGCAAAATCATATGTAGATTTAGGAAACTACAAACAAATATGTATTTTAATGAGTTCTTACAAGAATTATATATAATGAATTCTTATAACCTAGGTAAAAAAATAGAATTCTGCAAGCCAACCTAGGGCCCCCCACCATGTGCAGTCTCACTTCCATTCCTCTGAAAGGTAATCACTGTCCTGACTTTAGAACGATTATTTCCTTGCATTGTTTTTTCTTTTTTGCAATTTTATCACCCAATTCTGTATCGCCAGACACATTTGAATCGTGCTGAATCAAACTGTTACGTCATTTAACTCTCTTTTAATCTACTAGCTACCCTTCCATTCCTATGTTTTTCTCACAATTTATATGTTGAAGAACCTGGGCCATTTGACCTGTCGAGTGTCCCACAGCCTGGATTTCTTTACTGTACATCCGGGGTGCAATTCAACCTATTCCCCTGGCATTTGTATTTCCTACAAATATGGAGGCTACATGGACTTGGGTTTGAACCTGCTGTTAAGACCCTAAGTGGCGTGGTATTCTTTCATCAGGAGGCACATAATGTTTGGTTATGTCTCCTCGTGTGTGATGTTAACAACTGTGGATACTCAGCGCCATGATTCTCTAATTCACTGGAAGTTGCAAAATGATGGGTGATGTTCTGATCCTGTCATTTTTTATATTGTAAGTTGGAATGCTTTTGACAAAAAGATGTTTCCCTTCACTGACTTTTTTTTTTTCACTCAGAGATATAGTCAGCCAGCTTACGAGAGCCAATTGTTCACATCTCTTTCCAACGTGTACACTGATGTCACAGTGGTAACTTGAAATTGGCCATGGTAGAGGTATCTACACCAGGAAAACTGGCAAATGATGCAAATCGGGGCTTCCTCCCAGAGAGCCAGTTGTTAATCATTCACAGCACACAAGTGCATGTAGTTCATATAGGAGATGCAGGAGAAATGTTTGAACTCTTCCTCTTTATTTACCAGCTTTCAAGATAATGAACTGGTTCCCTAGCATCTTCCAAAGGCGACCAAATAATTTTTTTATAAATTTAATAACATTTATCTTTTCTTTCCTTTTTTGGGGGTGGGAGGAGGGTGGTTCCCTGGCTGGGAATCGAACCCAGGCCGCATCAAATAATTTTAAAAAATATATCATTATAAATTCATGGATTTAAACATATTGGATGAGTTTCAATCCAGTGTTCTCATTATTCTTTTTTTTTTTTTAAGAGGTGAAACAAAGAGATAGTTTATTAAAGAGAAACTACCAAAGAGGTAGGAGCGGGATCAAGCAGGAAAAGGGCTCAAGACCCTCAGTATTCTTGTTGAGGCTCACATTGTCCAACCTTGGGCCAGTGTCAGGATATGATACCTCGGCTCTAGCAGATATTTACATTCATCTTTTATTGGAGGTGATAACGACCATTTTTACTATTTGTTTTTCATTTGCCTCACCTGTTTTATATTCTTTTTCCTATCACCATGTGCTTTATTTTGAATTAATGAACTATATTTTTATTATTCTATTTTTCCCTATTAGAACTTTTCAATTATACATTCTTTTACTGTATTTTTGTGGCTACCCTAGCAATTACAACATATAGTCTTGAATTATTATGGATCCAGACTGCTTTTATCTTTTGGTTCCACAGTCTTTAGCATAGTTTTCCATCTTCAATGTCCTCTTGGTCCCTATTAGCTGCTCCAGCTCCAGCTATCATATCCACATCCCAGATATAGGAAGAAGGAAAGCGGAAAGGGCAAAAGGGAGCAATAAAGAGCTTTTTGGGAATTTCTTCCCATGACTTCTTCTTAAATTCTAATGGGCACCTTTATCTGAATCAGGGCAGGCTAAGAAATATAAAGTTTCAGTTGGTCATAATGCTTGGGCTTTGCTACTAAGGAGGCAGTGCAGAATGAATACTGGATAGGCAATGCACGGTTGCTGCCTTACTTTCTCTCTTTAGACCTCATCTGAAAAAGCAGGCAGTTGGATTAGATGACACCTAAGGCTGTTTAAGACTTCCAAGTATAGTAAAAAATACTTTTGTCTTTGCCTTCCTCATAATTTAAAGACATATAAGCAAACATTTTTTCTTAATAAAAATTCTATGTTACTTTCTGAACCCTTCTAAATCTCATTTTTATATTGTGAAGAAAATCCAGTGTCAAAATTTAATAGAAAAGTGAACAATTGAACAAAACTCTCCATCTGGTTCTAGGAAAGAAGAATGTCCTACACCCTCTTTCCCCATCTCCTACAATGATCTTTGTTTTGTCATAAAAAATATTTGAGGCAAGAGATTCTTTGCATAATTTGGACAAAGATTATTAGACTAGTATTGTTCAAGTGTTTCAGGAATGGGGCAGTATTAGAGCAATACAGCAATCTGTATGTGGACAGGGATGGGTGGTATAGGTACGAGTACACAGAATTATAGACTGAGAACTGTAGGGCCCAGAGGGACCTCCCTCATCGTATTATCAAATCCTTTCATTTTACAGGTGGATGAACTGAAGCATGAACAGGCCTATGAGGCTATTCTAGAAGATGTTAATTTAAAAAAAAATTTTTCATGTATGATCTTATCATTTACTTCTTAAAAATCAATCTGGCTGTAGTTAAATTAGGATTTCACTCAAAGCTTGGGGGAACGTATCTCAGGGAGCCTATCTAGCGCTGCACTGGATTCCACACAGGAGAAAGCTGATGTAAATGAGCATTGTTCTTAGAGTGCAAGAAGACCAAGAGAGACAGCGAGTGCCCTCTGACCTTCTCTCATGCCATCTGCTCTCCTAGCCCTACAGATCCTTCATAGGCATCACACTGTTGGTGCTGCTGCAGGGCTTCAGTGGGGCTGACCTGGCTCCGGGTCTTGGAATGGGTAATGACAGTGATGACCATCCCTTGAGTTGTATTGAGCGCTTCCTTAGACAGTATTTCTATACGGTGGACTTGTGAGGCAGGCCAAGCAGATAAGAGAATATTTATGTTTGGGGGAGGAGCTACTTTACATGCAGGTCAAATCTCCTTGTTTTACAAATGTGGAAACAGGCCTCATGAATTTAAGTAAACATTTCTAAAATCTCCAAGTTAGCTAGAGGAAGAGCAAAGCCTAGAGTTCTGGGTTGGTCTCAGACAAACATCTGAACTGAAGGGCATGAGGTATAAATGTTATAGAGAAAAATCCATTGAGTTTGGTTTAACTCTAATTAAAGAACAAATAAGCTTTTATCATTTATGTTTCTTAGAAGTATGTTATTCATGTGAAGGAAACTAATCCCAATTCCTAATGAAGCTAATATGTAATGAAATATTTTTAGAAATTATTTCTCTGGGGGATGTCCCTGAGCCAGTCTTTTCTGGCTAATGTTAACATTATCTATATTTTATACTTCAACTGAGCTGGACCACTGTGTCCAAGTAACACACTCTACTTGAAGTCTCAGAGCTTCCTAGAATTAGATATTAAATGGAAAATCAAAATGAAGATATTAAAAAGAATAAAGAAATAGTTAAGAAATTATTGATATCATGGCAAATGAGATTTGAGATATTTGCCTGATTGGTAAACTTGCATCTCAGAGAGTTTAAAGGCCACTTACATTTCTGAGCCTGGATAACTGATATGAAATAGTCAGAAACCATCACGAGAGAAGGGTCACTTTATCTCTCTGAAGCACATTTTCCTCATCTGTGAGATAAAAGTGTTCTGATTTTCTATTGTGGTGTGACAAACCACCCCAGAAGATAGTGGCTTCAAACAGTGAATATCAGACGTGTTGTTTCCAAACCTGCCATTCAGATGGGGCTCAGCAGGAAAGGCTCATCTGCTCCACATGGCATCAGCTAGGTGGCTCAGTCGAGGACTGGAGGACCTGGTTTTGAGATAGCCAGTAAGTTAGTGCTGGCTGTTGCCTGGGAGTTTAGGCAAGTTGAGGAAGGACTAGGCGCCTTGGCTTCTCTCCATGTGCCCTGAACTTTCTCAGCGCATGGTGGCTGAGTTTCAAGGACAGATGTCCTAAGAAAGAGAGAGCCATGTGGAAGCTATATTGCTTTTTATGACGGCTTTAGAAGTCATATAACATCACTAATAGCAAAATTCCTATATGTTCTAGTCCTGCTACTCACTTACTTTCTTAGGTTTAGAAGAAGCCCTCTTTCCACTTGTTTCCAGAGAACATTGCCTCCATGAGGAGTTTCCTTAGATGCCATTTGGAGCCCTGACAGCAGATGAGAGGAGAGGGAGGCAGAATAAATCAAACAGGGAGTCTGAAATGCATAGGTGCCTAGATCCTCAGGCCCAGTTCACCTGCTATGGACTCTGACCTTCCAGACCCTTGATCAAGGACAGGGGTTCTCAACCTTCCTAATGCCGTGACCCTTTAATACAGTTCCCCATGTTGTGGTGTCCCCCATAAAATTATTTTTGTTGCTACTTCGTAACTGTCATTTTGCTACTGTTATGAATCGTCATGTAAATATCTGATATGTGTTTTCTGATGGTCTTTCACAGGCGACCCCTGTGAAAGGGTCGTTCGACCCCCAAAGGGGTCATGACCCACAGGTTGAGAACCGCTGATCTAGGAGGTGCTACATACATGGGCTTCACAGGTGAACATCTTAAGTACCAGAAAATGGATATGGTGGGAGTCAGTGAAGAAGGAGCTTATATCCACCCTACTTGCAGAAAGGCATGGAGAAAATCAAGGAGGACTTCATGGAAAATGTGGTGTTGGTGCTGGCCTTGAAAGATGGACAGGATTTAGACATTTGTGAGACAGGGAGGGAGGCAGAATCTAAAGAGAGGGACGGGTATTGATATGGCCAGGGAGACTGGAATGTGTGGGCCTCATTCAAGACACCTGCGTGCTTTGGTCCACCCAGAGCCCGAGGCCCAAAGAGGCAATAAGGTGAGAAGATCACAATGGTGGGTCCAAATGTTAAAGTTGCAGGGCAGGTTACGAGCAATCTAAAAGTGCTTAGCATACACTGTGAAGGGGACACACCAAGAGACAAGCAGAATCTTTTGTTTTTCCAGTAATGGTGAGTAGCTTTATCTAAAGACTAGTTCCTCCAGAGACTATAGTCTGTGAAACCTCATCTTCCCATCAATGCCTCACGGAGTATCAGAGCTTGGAAAAAACCTCAGGGATCACCACATGGACCTCTCTATTTGAGCAAATGATGCATAGTTACATCCATTGCTGTTCTATAGTATAGCATCTCCTCTAACCAGTCATGCAGACCAAGAACCCATTTTTCTTCCTCAAATAGTTGCTTCCCATGGAAAACAAAACTCATAACCTTGGCTAAGAGACTTCTATCCCCAGAACCTCAATTTTCTTACGTGTTAGGTAAGGGGGATGTCCTCGAGATATCCAGGACCTGTTTTAAGATCCAGACAAGTGAGGTTAAAGTCAGAGATTGAGCTAGGAATAGGACCCAAGCATTCCACCTCCCAGCCTGGGCTCACCCCCACACTCAGTGAAATAGGAAGAATCTTTCCCTGCTTTTCTGAACCATGTAATAAAATTTTTCTGATTACTACAGAGAGCACTTACTACTAAAATGAGGATTCATTTTTCTGTAATGCTGATATTCCATATCGGGACCCTTTTAGGCTCAATTAGCCTCATGGAAGATAATGGAGGGCAATTGAAGTCTGTATTTTTTAAATACACAAGCAGTTGTTTAGATACTTTTTGCTTGTTTTGCTCTGGTACCCCATGGGAGAAGCAAGTGCTGGGTAAAGGTGCTTACATAAATACAGAATATTCATAGTCATAATGTTGCTTGATTAACTTAAGTTTTGGCAGCAGTCATGGTGGGCAGGTACTTTATACAACTCTCCTGAAGTCTGAGAAACATTCAAATAGGACCCAAGATCACAAACTTAATGTAGTAAAAATTCATGTAGTAAGAATTATAAATATCAATAAGCACAGGAAAATATATTTAACCTTCTAATCAAATATATACAAATACATTTTTTTAAAGAATGAGGTCACTTGGTTATCTATAAAATTAGTATAGTTTTTTTTTTTCATGATAATGCCCCATTTGTTAAGGGTGAGGTGAAATAGGTACCTGTACATGCACAGTAAATTGGTATATTCCTTCTGGAATGCAATTTAACAGTACAAGTATGTGTAGAGAGTGCTTTGATTCAGGAAACCACTCTTAGAAATTTATTCTAAAACATAACCAAGGAGGCAGATGTTGTTTTATATACAAAGATGTTCATCATAGCATTATTTAGGGAAAACTGGAAATAAAATGTTTAAAAATAGGTGAACAGTTAAGTAAATTACAGTGCATCTTTATGAAAGAGCGTTTTGAAGCATTACCAATCATGCTTTTGGAAACAGTTAATGTGGAAAACCATTAGGCTATAATATTCAGTCAAAAGAACAGAATACAAAATTGTATGTCAGAGTCAGTTTTGTGAGAAACAAAATAAATGTAAATAGAAAACAACAGTGGTTATATGGTAAGATGATGGGTTTTCTTTTTGAAACTTTTCTGTATTTATTCAATGTTAAGCCATGGATGTATATCATTTTTATTAATGCTATATTATATTTTATTACTATAATCGGAAAAAAATAAGCAATATATTTGAAAAGAAAAGAAAAGAAAGGCCATGGCAGGGCTAAAGTAAATTCATGATGGTGTCTAGAGACGAAGTGCTCCGAGAGAGAGGCCATGGAGGTCCACCCTGCCCCTCCCCGAGCAGCTCAGAGCCTTCCGTACAGATGACGCACAACAGCAGTGGTGCGAAGGGCCCAGGGAAGCTGTGTGAGCACGTCTTTAGCCAGTTGTGGATTTGCCTCGCTCTTCCTCGGCCCCCGTTGGGGCTGCTTTCATGAACATAGTCCCTCACCACCAACACCACCAAGGTTATTTCTCACATCCTTAAGTGTTTCATGAATTCATGTTTTCAAGCAGGTCACCCTGTGTTCTAAACCATGCCCTCCTTCAGCCACTCTGAATCCAGACTCTGCTGCAGGTAGAAGACAACAACTTACAGGATGACCACTGCCCTCTCCCAGGACAAAGGAAGAGCATTCGGCTAGCCTTGCCTCAGTGGTCTGGAGGCAGAGGCTCTCTGGGGATGATGTGTTCCTGCCATTTCAATTGGCCTAACTCTCCCCCATCCAAGGCAGAAACCCCAGAAGGAAGAAGGTCGTAGCAGAAGTGCAGGGATGACAGCAGCCTCCACATTGCATGAAAAGCAGTGTTCAGCTTTGGGTCATACTCTTTCCAAGAAATCCCAGGACCTGAAAGGGTCTAAATATGGAGACAAGGATGAGAAAGGACCTCTCTTACAACAAACAATTTAGGACTCTGAGGGAGCTTGGCTGGAGAAGTAAAGACTCAGAGTATTCAAGTATCGCAAGAGCATCTAGGGGTTAAATTGAGTTTACATGTGACCCTACTGATCTAACCTGAATCAACAGACAGAACCCACTGGGAGGGAAATTTCAACTCAATACAGAAAGTCCCTCTTTTTTTAACATAATGTGTTTAAATTTTTTCTGTGGAGTAGGTAGTATTTGCTTATGGTAAAACATTCAAAAGCTACAGAGGGATATAGAGTAAAAAGAAAGTTGTCTTTCCATCTCTTTCTCTCCCCCAACCCCTCTGCACCCGTCCCAACCAATATTAGCAGCTTCTTATATATTTTTCCAGAAATAGTTTATGGTTTTGTATAGTCTATAAGCACATGATATAACAGGATGCCAAAAATGTATACACATTTTAAGAGATGTTATCTATGTATTATTTTTCGAAGTTGAATTGAATTAGGATAGCAGCGTGTAGTATGACATTCGCTCATAAGATGGCGATAATCAAATGAATGCTAGTGTCACCCTGTGACAGGCAGGACAGTTAAAGAAAATGGCAGAAGCACGATTGTTGTTTGAGGAGCTCCAGACCATTTTGAAGTGGTATTTGAAATTCGAGAACGTTGTTCGAATTTCCCCCACATTCTCCTGACTTAACACTCCTTGACTTCTACCTACTGGGAACTTTAAAGGATGTGGTGTACCATTGAAAACCAGCTGCACTGGCGGTACTTCCGGAAGAAAATGAAATGGCACGTGCAGTGATACAAGAGGACACTTTGGTCAGTGTTGCTCAAGCAGTAGTTCACTGTAATCAGAAGTGTCTGGATGCTCACGGTAACCACTCTGAGCACCTCTTGTAATTGCAGAAGTCAAACATGCCTTGTATTCATCTTTTGTTATTAGTGTATATTGAGTATTCCAATTTTAATATAGCTTTTTCCTTTCTTAAAATATGTATACATTTTTTTGGCACCTCTGTATAGACTATTCTACATATAGAGATTATTCTCTATTTCTCCATATAGTGCTACCAACTTATTTTTCCTTATTCTTTTTAATGAATGTATGCAATTCTTTGTATGACTGTACTACAATTTATTAAGCCCTCCTCTATTAGTGAGCATTTAGGATGTCTCCAATCTCTTGCCATTTCATAAAACACTGAAGTGAGTATCTTCGTAAACATGGAACATGTGTATAAATACATCTGTGAGCTAATTGTTAGAATTGCAATTTCTGTGTTAAAAGATATTTTCAACATTAAAATTAAAAATATTTAATACCATCATCCAGTTTAAAATTCAGAAAATACCAAAGGTACATGTGAAAACTCAAATTTTCATTCCTGTCCTTCAACTTTTTAGCTCTAGTCCTGAAATCAACCCCTGATATTAGTTTTATGTGTATTCTTTTTTTTTTTTTTTTTTTGCTTTTTGGTATGTGGGTAGCTTCCCGGCTGGGAATCAAACCCAGGCCGCAGCACTGACAGCGCCAGCGCCGAAGCCTTAAGCCACTACACCATCGGGGAACTCCCCTTTATGTGTATTCTTGAAGAGCTATTTCCTTTCCTTTTTCAAAATACAAGTGGAAGCATATAATAGTCATGATTTCATACCTTGTTTTTTTTTAAATTAACAGTATACAGCATCATGAAAATTGTTCTCAATCAGTAGTCTCCAAAGAGTTTTCTTTTTTCTTTTTTTATGATTACATGGCCCTCCATTAAATGAATGTGCCCTAATTTATCTGTTCCTTAAACAACATTCAGGTTGTTTAAAATGTTTTGCTATTGGTACACATTTTAAAATTTTTCAAGGATATTGTCAAATTGCTTTTCACAGAGATTGTACTAATTTACACTTCCACCAATGAAGTATATGAGTTTGTTTCCCCACATCTTCAACAACACAGTATATATAAAACTTCTTTTATCTTTCCCATTGTGATAGGCAACATATGCTATCTCACTGCTGCCTTTATTGGAATTTCTCTTATGAATGAGGTTGAGCATCTCTATAAATGTTTAGAGCCATTTATTCATATAATTGCTTTACACTAAATTATCTATTCCTATCTTTCACCTATTTTTCTAGTTGTTGGTTTTTTAATTATTGATTTTTAGAAACTTTAAATCAAATAAGGATATTATTCTCTTGTTTGTCATATGTATAGCAAATTTTTCCCTAGTTTTCATGTATTTTGACTATGTTTATAGTGTTTTCCCCCAATGATGGAGTTTTTTTTATGTAATAATATCTATTCATCTTCTATTTAACACTTATGACTTTCTCTGTGCCAAGATTAAATTATCCCATATTTTCTTCTAGTACTTTTATGGTTTTACAGCTTAAGTATTTGATTAATTGGGATTTTATTTAGGAATAAAGAGTGAGATATAGAAAGTAATGTAGGAATTCAGCTTTTTTATTTTTTTCAGGTGGTCATATAATTTATTTAAACTTTAGAGCCTTTTGAGGGTCAGGACCATGCCCAATTCATTTGTGTCCTCCATAGCACCTCTCACTAATAATAACTAGCACTTAATGAACACATACTAGGGCCAGGATGTTCATACATCCAGGTGCTGAATGACTCCAAAGCCCTTACACTTCCCGGGTCACTACTTTCCTCATAGCATAGTGCCTTTCCTGAAGGATCCCAATCAGTTACTTGAATGAATGAATATATTTGCATATACTTAATTTGAGCCATATCTTGATTTGGGCAAGCAAAGAGCATTCATTTCATTGAACCCAGTCAGCCCAAGCAGATGCCTCTCCACATCCAGCATGAGGTTGAGCCATTGCATTAGACTAAGGATGGTGCTACCATTTACCTCTGACCTCCAAACAAATAGTTTAACTGTTGTGTTCTTCTGTTTTCCTCATCTGTGAGACAGGATAATTATACCTAGCTCCAAGGAATATTGTGAAGGTCAAATGAGATATTGTCTGCATAAGGTCGTTGAAGGACATCAAGGTAGTGTGCCTTAAGGAACTGTGGTTCAAGTGTGGAGAGCGCAGATGACATTAATGAATGGCACACCCCTAATTATTCATCTCTTCCTGGTAGGACGGAAAGAAGAAGGGGAGGCTAAACAGAGGACAGAGTTGTGGGAGAGGTGAGGGTATACGTAGCTATTTCTGTTCCTCAAGTAACCGTTCTCTGGGCACAGACTGAAATTCCCTCTGGAGCCACACAAATGGACACATTAGTATCAGTTGACAAAAGTACCATATGCTCTGAAATGTTCTCCCATTAAGCTTCATGGGAAGTGGCAGGAATTCATAGTCCATTATGGGAAATCTTCCATGACTTTAGCCTCTAGTAAAACACACTCGTAGATCTTCTAGGCTCTGGCAGGTCAGGTTATGCCCCCACTACATGGTGATGCACAAGACATCACTGATTTTAGGAGGGAAAGCTTATAAAGTCAGGTTACCTTGTGAGCTAGTAGTAGGATCATAAATGCATCTTTTATTTTTGAAAAAATAACATGTTTTCATAATGGATTATTTTGTGACTGCTCTTGTTTGGTTTCAAGATAATCAGCATGTGTAACAGCGATCAACCAGGTCCAGATTATGAAAATATATCTCCAGTGTTATTAATAAGTATGTGGTTTTTCATAATTCACCACCTTAAATGTATAGTACCTTCAGCAAAAAGTATCATCTCTTTTCATATCAATCAATCTCCATAAAAAATGAAAAATGCAAAAAAAGTATTTAAGACCCAAGCTCCACAAACTGAAAGAAAAGACAAATTTAAAGTGTCAAGATCTGGGAGTTTCAAAGTGCACAACAATAGCTGTCTTTTATGGAAAGTCTGCAACACGCCTGATCGTATACACTAGGTGCTTTGTCTTTATTATTTAATCTAATTCTTACAACACCTTCAAGGTCAGTATTATCTCTTCGTTATGATGAGAAAACTGAAAGGTTACATTAGTTGTCCAAGGTCACAAAGCCAACAAGGGCTAGAGCTGGGATTCTAGCCATGTCTGACTCCACAGCCCCGATCCTTCCCAGAACATTTTTCTGATTCAAAGACAAGACTGAACACAACGTTGCAGTTCACAGTACATAGTAACAAAACATGAATAAATCCTTGTTTTTAAGAAAATCTAGGTCATCCATTTCTCTCTGTCTAGCCAACACTGAAGATGGGAGAAAATGCCTCCAAGACTGTCCCCTATCCCTGGGGCCTCTCCATACACAATTTCCAGAATTTAGTGCTGCAAAGGAGTGTTTTAGCTAAAGAGGATCCTGGCTAACACCGTCGCTACATGTTTCCTGCCCTCAAGTTTGCTCTGCCTTCACCTGTCTTCTACATTGGGCTTCGGTTTAATAGGATGTGAATTGAATAAAAGATTCCACTGATCTTCCCTCTGCCAAAGTTCGAAAAACCCTAATGTAGCGGGCTTCTCTGGTTTATAGATAAAGACACACAAACCCAGGGCAGGCTTGACCAAAATCATGCAGAAAACTAGGACAGATCCTTTTCTCTTTCAGGTTTTAATTGCTGGGTCACTACAGGAGAACTATTGGGGTGACAAAGGCAACACCATGGGAAATATGTTCTAAAAGCCTTTCCAGCCTGTTGTTTTAATAAGGCATGATGGTTGACCCAGATTTAAATTCCGGGTCCATCAGTTACTGCCTAGATTATTTTGGGCAAGTTATTTAACCTTCCTGAGTCTTTTCATCTGTAAAATAGCCACCCTAATATCTGCTTGGTGAAATTCTATGTGAATTAACAGGAGATTTTAAAAACCCAGCATAAAGTGAAATAAGCCAGACAGAAAAACCAAGAGCCATATGACTTCACTCATATGTGGAATATAAAACTGAAAGCAACAAAGAAACAAAAACTCATGGACACAGTCAATGGTTTAGTGGTTACCTGAGGGTAAGGGGGGAGGGGGCGGGAGAGGAGGGAGGGGGAGTCAAAATATGGTGATGGAAAGAGAACTGACTCTGGATAGTGAGCACATAATGCAACACATAGATGATGCACTGTAGAATTGTACACCTGGAACCTATGTAATTCTTGCTAACCAATGTCACCTCAATAAGTTTAACAAAAAACAAACAAACAAACAAAAAAATCCCCAGCATAGAATAAATGTTTATTCCCATTCTTAGAACCTTCCCATGGTTCTGAGAGAACTCTGTTGTCTCTTCTATTCAGGTAGCTTACTTGTACTCATTTTTAGCTTCTTTCATTAGGCAACCTGAGTTTGAATTTAAGCTCTGTCACTTACTAATTAAGTGACTTTGGGAAAGTTAACCTTACGTTCATTATCTATAAAACGGGGATACTAATGATACATACCTCATACCTCATAGAGTTGTTAAAACCAGATAACATAAACTGCTTTAGAACAGTGCCTAGCAAATATTAGGTTTCAATTAATTTTAACAAGGACAGTTGGTAGGGTGCACAAAATAATTATGGAGGGTCCTCTTTCCTTCATAATTAAGCTATTCACGTTGTCTGAAAACTCATAACATTTTCTATTCATGGAGTATAGAAATTTCCCCAGGACATGTTTTTAGAAAAGCATTCTGCCAATCTCAGTTCTGTGTATTTAGACAACTTATATTTAAGGTAATTATTGAAATGTTAGGATTTAAGCCTGACATTTTATTATTTATTTTCTCTTTGTTCTCCATTTTTTATTTCTCTCTTTTCCTTTTTCCTGCCTTTTTCCTGTGATGACTTGAGTATTTTTTAGAGTTCCAATTTGAGTTTCCTCTAATGTTTTTGAGTATATCTCTTTATATAGTTTTGTAATTGATGGCCAAGTATTAAATTATACATACATACAAGGTTGGACAATTAATTTTATGAACTCGTCCTAGAAAAAGTACTACATACCTCACTGCTGAATATCACTACAGTCACCTTCTAAGTACTGTTCTTGGGAAGCTGTGCACTGACGCCAGCGCCTAGTCCACCCTTCAAAGCAGTTTTGGAACTCTTTTTCTGGAATGGCCATCAGCGCTGTCATCGTATGCAAAATCTGACAATGAAATCCATGAACTTGCCACTGTACAAAGTTGTTTGTACAGCACTGCCAACGTAAGCGCATGGTGGCAAGTTCACGAGCTTCATTGTCAGATTTTGGGTACGACAACAGCTCTGATGGCCATTCCAGAAAAAGAGTTCCAAAACTGCTTTGAAGGGTTGACTAGGTGCTGGCGTCGGTGCATAGCTTCCCAAGGGGCGTACTTTGAAGGTGACTGTAGTGATATTCAGCAATAAGGCATGTGGCACTTTTTCTAGAATGAGTTAACAAAAGTAAAAATTGTCTGACTTCATAAGTTCTTATCGTCTACTGGTGCTGACATTTTACCACTTCAAGTAAATTGTGCATTTAGGTCCTTTTACTCTTTCTCTTTTTTAATATCATTGTCTTGAATATCACCTCTATATACATTAGGAACATCTAACAATATTATGATTTTTGCTTCTACTACCAAAACATACAATTAAAAACTCAAGACAAAAATGATAATATATGTTATATGAGCCAATATCTTTACCCTTTCTGTTATTCTTTCTCCATTGCTGGTATTCCAAGTCTCCTTCTTTTACCATTTTTTCTCTGTTTAAAAAATTTCTTCTAGTTTTTCACCTTCATTCCTAAGAGATATTTTTATTGGATATAGAATGCTGAGTTGGCAGTGATTTTCTTTCAGATATTGAAAAATGCTATACTACTTCCTTCTGGCCTCTATGATTGCAAATGAGAATTCTGCTGTCATTTGAACTGCTGTTTCTCTGAAGTCATGTGTCATTTCTCTCTACTTCCAAGGTTTTTTTTTTTGTTCTTGGTTTTCAGAAATATAATTATGATGCTTTAGTGTGAATTTCTCTGAAATTATCCCCTCTGGAGTTTGGGCAACTTTGGCAACCTAGGCTTATGTCTTTTGCCAAACTTGGGGGATTTTCAATGATTATTTCTTCAACAACTTTTTCTGTCCCACTTTCTCTATCTTTTCTCCTTCTGCAATTCTGATGTTATGAATGTTAGGATATTTCTCCTATTTTTTTTTTCAGTCTATTTTCACTCTGTTGTTCGGAATGGGCAAATTCTATTAATCTGCCCTTAGTTCACTGATTTATCCTCTGTTTTCTCCAACCTATTATTGAACCTATCTAGTGAGTTTTTAACTTCTTTTGTTGTGTATTCTAGTTCTGTAATGTCCATTTGGTTATTTTTTATAACATCTATTCCTTTGCTGATATTTTCTATGTTTTCATTTGTTGCAAGAAAATTCATAATTACTTGTTGATTGCTATGATGGCTGCTTTAAAGGCATTGTCAGATAATTCTTACATCTGTAGTTTCTCCATTTTGGCATCTGTTGATTGTCTTTTTCTCACAGAAGGTGAGATTTTTCTGATTCCTGGTGTGATGAGTACTTTTAAAAATTGTATCCTGGACATTATTTTGGGTATTAAGTTATGAGATTCTAGACCCTATCTGAAATTCTTATTTTAGCAGGCCTCAACTGATGCTGTACTGGTGGGGAAAGGGAACACTGCCTCATGACCCCTCGATAGGGCTGGAAGTCCAAGTCCCCCACTCAGGCTCTGCTGGCATCACCTTGGTGTGAAGTGGGAGGGTGTCTTGTTACCTCAGGGTAGGGGCAGAAGTCTAAGTTCTCCACTTACATTAGCCTTTACTGACCAGGGACAGGAGAATGGGGGTGTTGTGTGTCATTTTTTTCTACGGTGTTTGGCTGGAATAGGTGGGTGTTGTCACAAAAGCTTCTGTCTTAGGCTGCCCTTTCCCATTCCTTTGGCTATTGAGCTCAGACTTTCCTTGAGGCTTTCTTTGTGCCTATTGACATTTCCTAGCTGTGGGCTTTGTTAGTTTCCAGTCTTGGATATTTGGAGGCAGAAGGAAACCACAGGGAATTCATTGCCATGTTTTTCCTTGAATCCTGAGGTCCCTAGTTGGTCTGGCTTCTCTCTTCATCATTCATAAGGGTTTTCTTATGTTTGTTTGATACATTATGTCTAGGGATTTTAGCTGTGTTTACCACAAAAGAAATGTATCCTCCATCTTGCCAGAACTAGAAGTCCTAGGTATGTGTTTTGAAATTACAATGTGTAGCATTCACCCAGTCTTTTCTATCTGAAAATTCAAGTCCTTTAAAGTCCATAAGATTTTCTTCTATTAAAATACGTCTTAATTTTTTTGCTCCCTTTTTATTTTTGCTCCATTTGGTACTCTTATTATTTGTATACCTTCTAGATAGTTTATCCATGTTTTTTAACCTTTTTACTCATTGTTTTCTTTGCATTTTTGGCTTGGTCCTGTGGTGTGGGGTTGTTCTCCTTTTTTCATCTTTCCGACCATTAAATCAGTTTTCAGTGGTGTTCATTCTGTTTCCTATTTCCACAATTAAAATGTTTAAATTTAGTAATTGTTTTTTTAACTTCCCAAAGCCATTTTTCCTCATTCTTATCATTTTCAATCTCTACTTGAATTCTCTCCCTTTAAACTTATTTAAAAAAAAAACCTTTTTCTTCTTTTAACTCTATCTCAATATGACTCTTCTCTTCTAATTATTTAGCTTTCTTTATCTCCTTTACTTTTTTTCATAGCACTTTACAGTGTTTAAAACACAGGCAGAGCAGTCATCTCATTTTATTCTCTCAATAGCAACATGACTTACATAGGACAAACATGATCCCCATTATATAGATGAAGAAACTGAAAACAGGTTCAGAGAAGTCAAATGATTTGTATGAGCTGGGATTCAAATTCAGGTATATCTGGAGAAAGTGGTGATGGAGAGAAGGTGGCACCTGCCCTGGGGCTGTGGGGACAGGGGCATAGTGTGAAGCTGTGCAGCAGAATCAAGCCTCTGAGCATTAGAGCAGACACATGGCAAGACCAGGGTTGGGCCACACAAGACACTGGCCATAACCTCAGGGGTATGTAATTGGAACTGATCTCCCAAAAGCTGAACCAACAAAAGAAAAGAGAATTTTAAGAAAAGGTAAAAGGAAAGAGTAAAAGATGCTAAAGCTACTCCTGTATTTTCAAAACTGCCTCACAGAACACTGAAAGATTTATCATCTGAGGAATGAGATAAAAACTTATCTGATAAGAGACATAAAGAGCTCAAATATTTTATGAAAATTGTGATAATCATTTTCAAATGTATGCAAATATTTCATCCTTGTCCTCTGTTTCCAGCCAAGTCATTAAGGCTGTTGCATTAGCAATATTATTATAGAATACCAGTTTTATCAAGGAGCAAAGAATGGGATTAGGAACAGGAAAAGAAGTTTAAGCAGACCGGCCTATATGAGAGCTAAAGAAGCAATCCAGAACAGAGCCATTTCCAAAACTCGCACCCCTCCCTCACACTTCCCCCTCAAAAGTAAAATTAGGTCATCCTTGGGCGAATGACTGTGCTAAGTGATCCAACATGGCTTGGAGAGTATTTGGAGACTAACGTCTCTTCACTAATTCACAGATAATGGACTTTCTAGCCCAACTCCTTATTGTTAATATTCGACAGTGAATGGGACAATTCATTTTTAAGAAGTAAGCAGTGAAATTCCGCATCGGTGCCCTAGAGTCTTGGGAGTAGGAACGTGTTCTTGTGTCATCATTTCTCTCTGTAAAGTCACACAATTTACTTGTCCTCAAGAGATAACCTAATCCTCATGATAAGCACAGTTTCTTTTGCAGACAACAGCAGAACCTCTCTTTCTCACAAGATAACACTTTAGCTTCCTTAATCTCAAAGAATCATTCAGTTTAGGGCTCAAGAGACCTTGGTTGTCATAAAGCCCATTCCCTCTTTTACATATAGCCTAGAGAGCTGTTTTGACGTTCCTATCACCACGCAGAAAGGTGGGGACAGAACTAGATCCTAGAACTCCAAGGCACTGCTTTTCTACAAAAAGCTCACCACAAGTGCTGGCATGGGTCTCACACAGGGCGGTTCCTAATGGTCTTCCTAGAATACTCCACTGGTCCATGAGTCCTGGCTTACTAAAGTCTCAATGAAACGGCCTTCATTGTAGTTCAGTATTAAGTAGATCTTGACTACTAAAAACATGTAATCAGCTTATGTGGTATAGTAACACTCTCTTAACCAAATTGTTCCATACTCCTGGTCAAGTGTGGACTTATACCTAAACCACTAAATTTCAAAAGGCATAAGCCCATGGTAGGTACTTACTCAACAAGCTGAATGAATGACCACTTGGGGGACTATGAAGGAATCATGTCACGTTAGATCTGAAAGAGACCTTAAAGGCCATTCTGTCCCATTCCTTTCTTTTGCGGCTTGAAGAGCGAGGAGACTTGGTCAAATGGTAGAACAGTACTAGCACCCACTTTTTACCCACTGTTTCCCAGACCAGTGTTTTTTTCACCTGTACTGCTTCTCATTAGTAAAAGCATTAAAATTGCCAATTGTGTTCTGGTATACAAAATTAATGTTTCTAACATCTGATTTATAAACACTATTCCATACAAAATGACAGTGCCAGGGTTTGGTGTTTTTTGTTTGTTTGTTTTCTGGTGTTTTTTTTTGTTTTTTGTTTTTTTTTTTTTTTTTTTTTTTTTTTTTTTTTTTTTTTTTTTTTTTTTTTTTTTTTTTTTTTTTTTTTTTTTTTTTTTTTTTTAGCCATATGGAATTTGATCATTCTAAGGAAAAACAGAAACATGTCCTAAATCACTGCAGACAGAAAAGCTAAAATTTGAAGCAGTAAACTATTCTATTTTGGGAACAATAGATACGAAGTCAGGAAGAGTTTGGCATTCTAAGAAGGAAATTGTATAGGAAAGCTAACTATTAAGTCAGCAGCCTAAAGTATTTGAATGCAAAGGAGATTAATACAGATAAGGAGAAGGTATGGGCACTTAGCAGATGACAAATGACATACTCATGCCATAGAGAAAGCAAACTTTTAGCTGAAATGGTACTTATGGGAAATAATTCAAACCTCAGATGTTTTAGTCAGGAAGTCTCATTAGGATGTAACACAGCTTCTCATTATGGGTTATTACACAGTGTCACTAAAAAAAGGAGACCCATCTGAGAGGGACAGGCATGACCAAATAGCAATATGAGAAATTTGGGCTTGCTGTATCTCGCTCTCTCTTAATATTGGATCATTTGATGCTAAACACTCACCAAAAATAACTTCAGAGTGACAAAAATCAGAGATTAGAAATGATCTACGTTGAAATGAAAGCTGCTAAGATAAAACTCTTTTGAGAATCTTATGTGTATTTTATTCATTGATTTATTCATTCATTCAACAAATATCTATAGAGTTCTACCAAGACAAAAATACTAAATACCTTTCTCAAGGAGGTCTCAAGAAGACAAATGTGTAAATAAATCATTGTAATGTGATGTGGTTGGTGCTTTATTTGAAGAATAAATTAAGTACAGCACAGGCCCAAAGGAGGGACTGGGAAGACCTCAGAGAGGTGAAGATATCTTTGACCAGGATTTAAAGGAGGAAGTAGAGGTTGTTTAGCAGGTTGTGGTAAAGGTGGGGATATGGGGAAGCCTCTCAGAGCAAGGTAAAAGCTTATGTGAAGTATTTGGCCTGTGGGATTTAGAATCCCATATGAATCCCAGTGCAGCTGCTTTAACACTGGGATCTTAGGTAAATGATTACTTTTTGGATCCTCAATTGCCTTCTTTGTAAAAGGAGCACAGTGATCCTCACTGCATATACTGATTATAAGCAGGACTAACAGTGCTGGTTAGCATGTAATGAACACTGTTCCATCTCTAGAAACTCTTTTTAGTACATCACTAGGTTGCAGGTGTTCTTATTATGCTCACTTTGCAGAGGAAAATACTGGAATGGAGAGGTTATAGAACTTTCCCAAGGTTATGCAAGTTAGTAAGTTGCTGCATTGGGATTTGAACCCAGGCAGTTTGGCTCAAGACTGTATTTTTTTAGTGCTATGCTCTATGCCTTTCATTACAAGAATGATCATAACGCACTTAACACAGTGCCTGACACATAGTACTAAGTTAATAAATTATAGCTCTTTTCCCATTGGAAAATATGATGAGTCCCAGGAGCATAAGGTATTTGGTGTGCAGGTATGGGGTGAGGTGAGCTGGGACTGCAGCACTAACAGGTTGGCTGGCTCCCTGAGGCTTCAAAGCCATGCTAAGGAGTTAGGACTTTATCACAAGGTCAAGAAAGAACAATGGGGTATCTTCCGCTGAGAGCGACTTGTCAGATTTGTGGTTTAAAAAGATCACTGGCAGCATGTGGCAGATGAATTGCAAATAGGCAAGACTGGAGACATTTATTACAGCCACACTAAGAAATGGTGAGGGTCCAACTAAGGCAAGGGCAGCAGGATGAAGAGGAGGAGACATATATATGAGATGTTACAGAGATAGAGTTGACAGCACTTAATGACCAGGAGGGTATGAAGGAAGAGTCAAGATGTCCCATTGGTTTCTGTTTAAGGGCCACTACAAGTTGAGATATGGAAGCAATGCAGAAAGTGTCATTTAAGTAAAGATATGAGTTTGGTGTTGGCTCTGTTGAGACTAGGACACCTGAGGGGCATTCAGGAGATGCCCAGCAGGCAGTTGTGCTTCTGGGTTTGGAATAGCAGCCAATAGAATTGCTCAGTGAGGATGAAGACAGAAAAAAGACCAAGAGGGACATGAGGAACCTCGGCATTTAAATAGCCAGCAGACAAGGAAGAGCAGTCAGAATGGGAATGGGGGCCAAGTGGGACCCAGGAGCCAAACGTGAAATTGTTTACATATAAATTCATAAAGTACCTGAAGAGACAAAGGCTCTGGCATGGGCAGCTAGGAAACTGAAAGGAACAGCCACAAAAATTCCATGAGCAACATCTGTACTTACTGGACAAAAGAGTTGAGTTTTTATTTTCCTGTCTGAAGAGTGCCCCCATCGGACTTCCATCTGTATTAGGAAGAGTGATTTGGTTATTAACCTTCATCTACAAATTTTAAAAATTAAACTTTATTTAGACATCATTGTAGATTCGCATGCAGTTGTAAGAAATAGTATAGGGAGGCACAGCACTTAATTTTTTAGAAGCTTACTTTATTTCCATCCTGACTTCAGCATTTTCCATTTTTGTCCACTTCTCCTAATGGTGCTTACCCTGGGGCAGGATTTGGTACACTATGTCTAGGTGAGGGAAGCAGGCCCCCAAGAGTGAAGGGCTAACTCAGGCCATGGCAGAGGCTGGCTGGGGCACTGAGAGAAAAGGAGCTTTGGATGTGGGTACCTAGGAGGTCTTTCAAAGAGGGAGCCTCTCAAGAGAGTTTTTGGGTAAAGACCTAGATTTGAGAGTGAAGGGTATAGAGGCAGTAGGTGCTGGAGCGCCTTTCTTCATCCAGGCCAGGTGAGCCCTGGCATGCTGCAATCAAGTTTGCTTTTGTTTGTTTGTTTGTTTGTTTTTATGAAGAACACACTTGTTGACTTATATTTGTGCTTCCTTCCATCACCAGAATGAGCTGACATGCAAATCTGAAGGTGCCCTTTCCACACTCAGAACTCCTCCAATGGCCCCTGCTGACTGGGTCTTCTGCTCCATCCCGCTCTTAGCTCCTGCCCCTTCCTCACGGGGTTGTCTCTCATCCCGAGGTCTTCACTCCTGTGACCTCTGCCTAAAAGGCTCTCTCCACATTCTTCCCTTTTATTGGCCAACCCCGGGCCTTTCAAGTTTCTGTCTACAGGGCCTCCTCTCCAGGAGGCCTTCCCTCTTCCATAGCGGGCACCTGCTATGGCCCCTGTGGCACCCCAGGCTCACACTATTTTTACAGGAACTGCACTGTATTAACAGTCCACTGGACAGCACGTTCCCCCAGGGCAGGGGTGCTTTATTCGAGGCTGTATCTCCAGTGTCTGACACAAGGCAGGGATCGAGGAGGTGTTGAATAGACATTTCAGCAAAGAAAGAGTTCATGGACAGAGCCATGCATTTGGGTATGATGGATAGTAGGACTGGAACCAAAGGAAGGCGTGGGTGAGATGGCCCAGGGAGTCTCAAGAGGGCTGAGTGCAGGGTCCTTAGTCACCTCAGCATTTTAGGATTTGGGGGTCTTAGGAGCACTTGAGGAGATCCCAGGAGTGAGAAGGCGGAGGAAAGCCGGAGAGCCCAGCGTTCCAACACCGAAGGAAGTTGCAGAGGCCGGGGAAGTGGTCTGTAGTGCCCAATGTGGGCCCACCTCTTCCATCTCCCCTCAGTCCCCCAGAGTCTTGCGTAGCTGGGTGCTCCTCGAAAGGCCTCGGAGTAGGAAAGCCAGGGGAAGGGAGGCGTGAGAAGGAGGGTTCTTCCTTGGATCCCTTCTGAGTTCCAGTTCTGGCCCAACCGCCGCCGGTCTGGATGACCTTGGAGAGCCTCCTTCGTCTCCCGGCCTCAGTCTCCCTGTGGGTACTGGGCAGACGCTGCGCGTCCAGGCGGGGGGCTGGGGAAGGCCGGCAGAAGCAGGGCCCGGGTGGGAGCGAGACCGCCCACTGCGGCGGGCCGGGACCTCCCGGGCCCGCTGAGGCGGCGCGCGGGGCTCCTCCCCCGGGGCGGGGGTCGCGGCGCCGGCAGCTGGCGGCTCCGCAGCTGCAGCCTCAGCACCTGCCGCGGCCAGACGGCGCGGGCGCGGCCCGGCCCTGCGCGCCCCCTCCGGCTGCAGCCGCGGCGTGGGAGGCGGAGCCCGAGCCGAGCCCAAGCCGAGCCGTTCCCCGAGCCTTGCCCGCATACAAGCCCGCCGCCCGGCGGGGCAGCCCCTCGCCGAGAGCGCCAGGTCCGCGGCCGCGCGGGCGGCGCCTCCTCTTCAGGTAAGGGCGAGATCCCCGCGCCGCAAAGTTTTGGGGGGACTGCCGGTTCCCATTCCCCGGGCCTGCGCGAGCTGCCCACTGCCTACCGCTTGGCTTCCTCCGCGCCGCCCTCCGCGGTGCGCTCCGCTTGCACCACCCGCCCCGGGGCACCCGCGACCGCCTTCCGTCCTCGTGTCCCCACTCCTGGCGGGGGCGAGGGCGCGTCCGCAGGACCGCCCAGAGCCTGCAGCAGTTAAATCTTTACACAGTATCAATGTGCTGCTTAAGTTTTCGAGCTCTGCATGGTGTAGTGCAAAGAGCGGCAAACAGAGAGGCAGGCGACCCCAAGGAGTGAAGGGTTCAGGTGCGGCCTCAGCCTGCGCCGACTTTCACAGTGGCCTCTGCCCAGCCTGCCCTGCCGGGTCTCGACGGCCACACCTGAACCTGGAGGGATTCTCGAGGAATGATCACCTGAAGCGCCATGCCTGTGTTGCCATTTTGTGAGTTGAGGGGCACACCTGAGTGTCCTCAGCTTCAGGGCTCCTTGGAGGTAGTGGACAGGAATGTTGGGACCCACAGAAGTCAACCTCTAACCTGCAGCAGCTTTGGCTGAACTTTGGCAGGGGTGTTGAGTCAGTCTCTGGGAATAGAGGATGCTCCCAGGGCTAGGAGTCGGGTCCCTGGCTCCTGGTGACTCCCCTGCCATCCGCTGACTGTGTGTCCTTGGGCAAGTCCCCCCACTGGTTTGCCACCTATGAAGTGGGAGGAGTGTGCACTAGATGATCGTTGGGGTCCTTCCACTGAACTCTGGAGAAGTGGAATCTCCAGGCCTCTGTAGTTAGTTTGGGTAGAGGCAGTATTTCACCGAGAACCCACCCAGCACTTACGAATGGGTGTTTAGAAAATAAAGGAGGCATTTGCAGTTTAGTTTGGGAATCCCAAAATAGACATAACAAAGATTGGTGAATGCTGCCTTCCTTCCTTCAGTGCTTTGGACCATCATAAAATATTCAACGGCATAATGATTTGTTTTCCAAGTGGCTTATATATCAGGAGGCATTTCTGTTTGTGAGTCAGTTATTTTTGTAAAAACCTCAAAATAGTTGTTTGGCGGAAAATAATGCACAGTTCTGGGGTCCTGACCTAGAGACCAGCATCTATTTGTTTCTTGTGTAGAGTGATGGTTGAGATCTTTTCTAATGAAGAGGATATATAAAATCACTCCAGATCAGGTGTCCTTTGGTGGGTGCTGGGTGGGCATAGGTGTGGTTGGAGAGCCCTTCAGTTGGCCAAGTGCATCTATTCCAGTGGAGGTGAATTCTGGTGCAGCTGAACAAGCACAGGGCAGTTAACTGTGACATCATAGAAGGAAACCTTTGTTCTTTTGCCCAATCTCTTGCCCCCCTTTTGCTGCAGTTATGGTTTCCCCAGTGTATGGGTGAAATCCATTACTAGGAAAGGCTTCTTAGGGAAGGATTTTTTATTATTTTATTTTCTTCCTCAACTTTCTGGTATCAAGTTTCGAGCTTTATGAAATCAGAGGACTAATGAGACTGTGCTTTGTGACGCCCGGGAAAATGGCACAGTGGTGGTACCTAATTTTGCCTTTCCTGCCCAGTGCTCTGTAGTTGAAGGTAATTTATTCGGAGCCTTCGGTCTCTCAGACACATTCGAATGCTACCAGTCTTCCCCTTCTTCATCCCTCTTTGGTTCAGCACAAGTGCTTTCTCCCCATCCACTCAGGAGGAAACAAACAGGGGAAATACTGATAGGCCTTACCCACAGGGAGCTCAGGTTCTAGTGAGGGATAACAAGGATCGGACCACAGGCCCTTCTGGGAGTTACCACCTGAGATCTCTGGGAACACCAAGGGCAAATGGAAGGGCAGATTCCAACTAGAGAGACTGAGGAAGCCTGCACCATGGAAGTTGGAAGAAAGAAGAGGATTTCAATAGATGGTGAAAGTAGAGAGGCCATTTGGGGTCAAGAAACTGGTCTGAGCAAAGGCATGGAGGCAGGAAAGCGCGGGGCCCAGATGGAGAACGGCATGTCTGGTGGGAGCACAAGAGAAGGCAGGACACTTCAGAGCAGAGGACAGTGGGCAGAGGGTCAGGAGGCTCTGAACCTGGCCTTGAATCCACCCTGGCTTTGGAATATGGGGCCTCTGAGCCTCACTTTTCTCATTTATAATAGATGAATAACTCCAAACTCACAGGGTTAAATGAGATCATGTGTGAAAGTGCCTAGGTGTTTGCGTACAATAGGCATTTGATAACAGTTCCTTTCATACGTGTGTTCACAGGTTAGCTCCGTAAATGTTGCTGGACACCTTTGGGGTATCTAAATGGTGACTTTTTTCAGCATGCGTATTGACTTAGAACCTCACCCTCAGGCTGGAGTTCCTGTGATGATGTCATTTGTATTCAGGGTGCCTCCTGATACACAGGGCAGGTGGCTTTTTGTTATCTGGAGGGTGCTCAGATCAGGCACTGACATCAAAAGCAGCCAGTGCCCTGTAGTGATGGAGGCCACAGCAGGCTGACCAGACATCCCTTTTTAAAAGGGACAGAAAACGATGGTACCAACAGCCTAGTCTCACTGGGCTAAATTCAGGGTGTCAGTAGGCTGACCACACATACCATTGAGACAGGACAGTACCATTGTTTTCTGTCCTGTTTAAAATGGGACATCTGGTCAACCTACATGGAGGGGTTAATCAGAAGACAGTCCCTGGCTTATCACTAAGTACTCAAGGACCCAGGATTCCAGTCAGATATAGTGATAAATATATCAGTATTGTCCATACATACTGGGAAATGGGCACCGGCTCCCATCTGCTGTAGCTGCTGGGGATTTGCAGTAGCCAAAGAAGAATGGGGCAGGATGTTAAGAACAACGGTGCAAGACTTTATGACCCTGTGTACCACCACGTAGCATCCATGATACTGTCCTGCATTTGTTCGTTCAACAGTTATTCGTGGAACACCTACTCTGTGTCAGAAAATTATTCTAGCTCCAGGAATACATTGGAACAAAAGGGAAGATTCCTGCCTTCTGGATTTATATTCTAGTTGGAGAAACAAAATAAAGAAGTGGATACATAAATGAGATAATTACAGGTTGTGCTAAGGGCTGGGCAGGAAATCAGCAGGGTAATGTGAGAGTAGGTAATGGGGGAGTGCTCCCTTTGAGGGTGAGCAGGGAAGGCCTGTCTGAGTCACCGAGAGCCAGAGGAGAGGAGCCAGTTGTGACTAGAGCAAGGAGGGGCAGGACCGCTCCGGAAGGGGCAGCGTAGCTTTGTGAATGAGAAGGGAGGGCCTTGGGGCCACACCACCAGGATTTGAATACTGGCCCCTCTGACGACTTAATGCGTTGTATGATCAGGTTATTTAAACTTGTGGGCTTCAATTTCTTCATCTGAGCACTAAGGATAATAATCATCCCTGATAGGGTTGTTGTGAGGATTAAATGAGTTGATGTCTGTATAGTACTTAGAATAGTGCCAGCTATGTAAGAATCACTAAATAAAAGTTAAATTAAGAGGGTGAGGGAACTGTTTCAGGCACAGGGAGCAGCATATGCAAAGGCCTGGAGGCCTGAAAGGGCTTGGTGTGTTCTAGGACTAGACAGGCTGTCTGCCCAGATATTATCCCCATGTCTACTGGGGAGACCCTAGAGCAGGTTCTCTGCCCCTTCAATACAACACTATGATTTAGGAATTTTGAAAAGCAGGACACCCAGCCTCAGCACTCTCATCTACAAAATCAGGCCCTGACTAGCGTGGTGAGCTGCTGCTGCTGCTTCAGGGGTGCTCCGCTGTAGACCCACTTCTTCAGGACCTCTTCCCTCCCCCGCTTCATCTCTTCTTCTCTCCCTTCATCCTCTCTCTCATTGGCAAGTCCTGAAGAGTAGTGCCCTGGAGGTGCTCATCCATGTGCAAAGGATGAGCCCATGGAGCCGCCAAAGCTAGCCTTGCCCACTGGCTGTGGAGTACCTGATGGCCAGTGTCCCGCTCCCGCTCCTGGGCTGGAAACTCCATAGCAAGGGAGCAGTCATCTATGTATGATCTTCCCCCTCTCTCTGGATCTCTCCCTGCTGAAATTTTGTCACTCACTAAGTCCTGTCATTTTTACTCTCCAAATCTCTCTCAAGCCTGTCCCCGTCTTTCTGTTCTCTCTCTGAGTGTCAGGCCTCTGTTGGCTCTGCAGTGCAGCCCAGAGGCCCTCCTTGTATGTGGATAACGATGTCCGGAGTCCTCCAAGTGGCAGACGTGATGGGCTGTCTCCATTTCTTCTTACTGCCCCTCCTCCCTCACCCTGTCCTCCACACCCATCCCTCCCACCCCCAGGTCTCTAGGCCCTTGCTCTTCCATGTGGCCCCTCTGCCTACCATATGCCCTGGTGGTCTTGCTCATGCCTGACCACCAAATCTCATCTACCCTAGGAACTGTCCTCTTGTCCCAGGGTTTTCACCTTCCCCTTACCTCCCACTGCACTTAGTACCTCTCACAGAGGCACCATCACTGTCAGTCAGCCTTGAAGAATTTTGTGTGGTCACTTGTGCACATGGCCACAGTTTTGAGAAGTCCCTGGGAGGGTGGGCACAATGTCCTGCTTCCCTCTACTCTACTGCCTTCTCACAGAGCCCAGGCCTAGTGCAAGTTTGATGTGTGTGTGTGTGTGTGCTGCCCCGATTGACAAAAGCCTGTGATTTTCCTGAGATCTGGTTTGAGTCAAGCCAGAAACACGATGCTGATGATCAGGGGTTGTGGTTCTCAGCTGAACTCACTTGTGGCATTTGGATGCCTTGAAATGTAGGTCCTTCATCTGATGAAGAGTTGATGTAACCTCAAAGACGAGTCTGAATTTTGAATTGAGCTTTTCAATATGGCCTATTTTAATAACTATCCCATGTAAAATTTGAACCTTCAAGCTAGATAAACTTGGCAATAATTGTGTATATCGGAAAAGGATTCTTTACCATACCAAAGATCTGATGTGGAAAACTTTCAAATACCAAATGTGCCTGTGTACTTAACACCATTCAGTATATAAAACTTTGGTTTATGCACAGCTGTTGTAGCTGTCCTACTGTAGACGAAGATATCCACAAACTTAATATACATTCATGAAAGCAGGATAACATGGTCTTAAATTTGTTTTGGTAATGATAGATTACATTATGCAGCTCTGCAGCTATGGGGGGTTAAAAAGAAAAATTAACTATCTGCCCGAAGGACAGTGGAAACCCCGATTTAGTGCTTGGCCATTTGATGTGAGGGCAATAAGCCATTATTTTCACTGAAGTGACGCTGTTTTCAGGGACCTACCTGATATTTGGAGACCTTTTTGCTGTTTGTTAGAAATGATTCAGGCTTCTAATCTTTTCACAAACTGGCTGTCTAAATGATGTGGTGCTTAACACTGGTTCTTTGCGGGGAGGAGAGAAAAACACTAATTATAGGCTAGATAATATGGTGGTAAATGTAAAAGTATGAAGTATGTTCTTTTGACCTCTCTTGAGGAATGATCTGAGAAGCTCAGCCATTTCGGTAAGAGGGTAACATGGCAAATTTTCAAAATCCTGAATGGAAAGAGCTTCAGAGGAATTCATCTGGATGCAACAGTGCTTAGTTCTCTGAGATTTTGACTTAAGAGAAGACAGATGTGCAGGCAGATGAGAAACGCTGCGCTTCCTGTTCTCGAAGTATCCAGAACGTGAGGTGTAGGCTAGACCTTGTCACAACCAGCGATAGCAATACCGGCACCCTCCCCCCAGCCCCCCAAAACCCTTGCCAAGGCTAACTTGTGAGCATCAATGTAGTTAAGCTTCTGAGTTACTGCTTTGGTTTTTCCTTTGTTCCAAATATAGAATTCAGAAGGATGCAAAAGGAAAAGCAATTATTAAAATAAAGACAAGGGTGCCATTCTTTTGTTCTTATGAAAATAATTCAGTTGGTAGCCGGAGTGTCTGTTCCCTCTGGTGTTCCTCGGAGGACATCCAGCCCAGGCTGTCCAGGGCTTCCCTGCTACTGTGCACATGCTGTGGGCTTCTGGTCAGGTCAGAGGGTGACGTCCATATGGAGCTATAAGCTCTTCCTTTCTTCTTCCCCAAGAGTGGGTGCATTTTGTATACAGCAGCAAGAAGCGATAATTTCTTTTCTGAACTCATTCCAGGGTAGCTGCATTTCAAAGTTCTTCTCAAAAGCTGTGTGATACCGTATTTTGCCATGTATAATGCACACATTTTTGCCAAAATTTGTGAGGGATAAATAAGGATGCATATTATACATGGGCAGTACTAATTCTGTATCTATATAAATGTTTTTAATTCTTTTATTTATGTTTATGAGTTAAAAGTGTAACTCTAGAAATCAATAATTTAAAAATTAAAATATTTTTCTCCTGAAAGTCTGGGCCAAAAACGTGGGCGTGCATTAGACACGAGAGTGCATTATACACAACAACATACGGTAAGTTCCTTAGTGAGAGCATTGCCTGCCGAAAGCTTAGATTCATGCGGGATATTTTATAGGAAATTTTTGCCAACAGTCATGAACCTTCAAACAGGATTGCCAACTCCGGAGATGATCAAGTGCAGCCTTTGTCTGGTGCAGGAATTCCCCCAGCACAGCCAGCCTCTCTCTGCTCAGACCTGCCAATCCCTGAGGCACTCCTAGTCCATTGTCAGTTGGCTCCGATTATTAGAAAGTTCTTCATTATGCTGAACCAAACTCTTCCTCCAGGCTGTGGCTGCCCTGTTGGCCTTGATTCTGCCCTTTGAAGCCCCACACAAAAACCCATTGCTTCTTCCCTACGACAGCCATTTAAGCCACTTGGACATTCAAAGAGGGATTGGATCCCTGAGTCTTTACTTCTTCAGTCAGAATGCCCCAGTTTATCCAGTCCCCTGAAAAGGACAGGGCTAAGCATTGACACAGCTGTGCAGGTGGGGCCTGACCGGCCCGGAGGACCATGGCAGCCTCACTGCAGAGTCTGTCCTTGTATCAGCATAGCTGGAGGCCCCCCCAGTTTGCTGCCAGGTCCTCTTCTGGACTCTGCACTGAGTCACTGGGAAACTACATGCATTTTGGTGTCAAAGAGGCCTGGTGGGCTGTGAGGAGAATGTCCTGAACCAGTGGCTGACATGGAATGACTCTGGGAGTCCCTCTTCAGTCCAATTACTTCTAAGATGCTGTTTTCGTTTCTGTAGCTGTTGTAACAAATCACTACAACTTTGGCTTAAAATAACAGAAACTTATTCTCTTATAGTTCTGGAGACCAGAAGTCTGAAATCAAGGTGTTTGTCGAGCTACATACACTCCTTCTGGAGGCTCTAAGGGAGAGTCCTTTCTTTGCCTCTTCTGGCTTCTGGTGGCTGTTGGCATTTCCTGACTTGTGGACACATCACTCCAATCTCTGCCTCCTTGGTCACATTGTCTCTTTCTCTTCGTCTCTGTCAAATCTCCCTCTGTCTCACTCGTAGAAGAACACTTGTCATTGGATTTAGGCCCCCCGTGGATAATCTAGGATAAACTCCTGTCTGAAGATCCTTAACTTAGATCTGCAAAGATCCTTTGCCCAAATAAGGAACAATTTGCAGGTTCCTGAAATTAGGGCGTGGGCGTACTTTTTAGGGGCCACCATTCAGGCTTTGCCTCTCTACTTGCTCTGCTTACATGATTGTCTTTTCTCTCAATGGTGTCTGAGTCCAGCTCCCCGAGGTCACCAGCCTCAGGCCTTCACTGTATGTTTCATGTCCCTTCCCGCCTGCAGCATCGTGGCGGCTGCTGTGAGGGTCTTGGGGCTGCTCTAATCATCCCTGTTCCACAGATGTGGGTGGGCTCAGGGATCAGGCCACCCAGGCAAATGCACGTCTCTCTGATCAGCTCCCTCAATTTCACTAGCATGCTCTAGCTAGTCAGTGGAGTTTTTATCAATGGGAAGGAGAAGCTGGCTGTTAAAATATTCATTACCAGTTATCAGACTTAGGAGAGATCCATAGTGAATGTGCTTGGCTAGAAAAGGCACATACAGAGGAAGACTTATTATCCTTGTGTTTTCCCTCTGATTTGTCCAAGTGTGCCTCATTGAACTTCAGGGAAATTATTTATAGTTTCAGTGCCCAAGTAACTATCTCTTTCTGTTATAAAAATCAAGAAATGTGCTTTGCAGCCTTGAAAGTGCATTGTCGTGTGATCTTGCCCTTTTGCTAGCCTGTTTCAGAAGTCCCATGGTCCTTTAAGTGGGATCTTTAATCTGCTGCTGGCTAAATGCAATGGGCTCTCCAAATGCAATGCCCAATAAAATGTGCTTGTCTCTAGAAAGTGTCTGCACCATGTTGTTTGCAGTTGATATTCCAGAGTGCCAAAAAGGCCTGGGGCAAGCAGGAGTATTGGGTCTGGTGAAGCCGTTGGTGGAGCTGGGGGATGCAGAGGAAGGACAGTGGCCTGAGAGGGTCTGACACCAAGCAGCTACTTACTCTCTGCTCATGGCTGTCACTGCCCCTCCAGGATTATGGCTTACACCTGCCCAGAGCATCCTCCTGCACTGCTGCTCCACACAGTTCAATTTGCTTTGCTAAGAAATGCCTGAACTAGGGTAAGGGTGGGAAGGGGTGCGAAAGAGGAAGGTGACAGATGAATCAGACAGCCTCTGCCCCATTTGCAGCTGGCAGCAAGTCAGTACAGGTCAGGATGCTGTGTGCTACAGAGACCCATGAGAGCCCCTCACAGGGCTGGAAATGCCTTGGGCGAGATCCAGGAGGGCTTCCAGGAGGGAGTGGCATTTGAACTGAGTCCTAATGGGGGGTTAAGAGAGAGAGCAAGAGGGGAAAGGCAGATAGAGCCGTACACCTGAAGGTGCCCTCAGTTGTACCCCTACCAGGATCCCATATTGCCCCCTTCCTGCTTATCCAACCAGAGCTGAACTAGAAGAAACTCAGGTTTCAAAGAGACCTGAAGGATCATCTAATAAGGCAAATATTTCAGCTGCACTGCCTGGAGCCCTAAGGACAAGGGAGGAGGAGCAGTTCAGAGGTCTCTGCTTCTCATTTTGCTTCTGGGTTTAAAGAACAGTGATTTTCCACTTGACAACGTTTGTTTGATGTAGCCGCTTGGAAATATCCGCACATCAGAAGGTCCCGCTTTGCCTTTCCAGGCTGGAGATGCTCTCCCACTCCTGCCTCTTTATCCCTCCAGGATAGCACTCCCCAGATCCTGTGGTCACAAGGTGTTTCCATGTAACCTGCCCCACTTGAGCTGCTCCCAGGCAGGGGCTGAGCCCTGCCGCTTGCTCAAGCCAGAGCCCAGAAAAGGCTTGGCGAACAGTGTTGACTGAAGATATGAAGGACTGTGATTATGACGAATGCCTTACTTACTTGCCTCTGGCTCTCAGCTGCCCCCATTGCTCTTTACTGTCACCAGTGGTGTCCTAACTAAGTGAAGGGCAAATGTGGGCCCCTGTGTTTCTCCATCTTATACCTGCTCTTAAGGTGCTCTGGCCTGTCAACCTAGTACTGGCGAGGGGGGTGCCTACTACTGTCTGTACTTTCAGAGGGTGGGGAGGCTGCAGATCTAACACTCAGCCTTTGGAGCTTGTTGCCTATTGTCCTGGGACACAGCCAAGCCCACCTGTGAACTTGCTCATTCGGTGTAGCTGGCTCTTCCTTGGCACCTTGTAGCCTCAGGAGTAGAGTCAGAAGGGCAGTGGGGTGCAGGAGAAGGTCCCTGGGACTTGGATGCAGTCAGACCAGGTTTACTAGCTGTGTGATGTGAGGCACGTTATTTACTTGCTTACTTAATTGATTATCTGTGAGTGTTAAATTTACAGAAGACACAAGGAGGACGTGATCACTGGTTTCCACCTACACATGGTAGATAGCCCATAAATGTTAGTTTCCTTTTCATTTACCTGAAGGGCTGTCATGGAGGAGAGAGAAGACTTGTTCTGGGTGTTAGAGGCTCTCCACTACCAAACTCAGTTTTCTCCCAAGTCGTCATCCTTTCCAAATGCCACCAAGTCCCTCAGCCTCCTAATTCCTCAAGTATTGCTAACGTCTTTGATTTGTCTCTCTCTTCCACCGATTAATTACCACCAGCTCCCTGCATGTATTTGGAGAGGTTGCTTCCATGTCTGCCTCAGTTTCCTATTTGTGGACTGGGTTATTCCCAAGGTCCTTTACAAAACCCTGGCACTACATTTAATTGCACAGCACAGATTGATCATCCACTGTCTGGGGCGGGGGGTGGGGGGGGTTGATAGTGTAGGCCCCAGGGCAATAGGGACAGAGAAATAGTCATCAGTCTTACAGCGGTATAGCCCAGTGTGGGGACAAACAAGCAAAGCAGTGTGTGAATGCTGTGATGGGGGTGCACAGAGAGCTGGGGGAGTCCGAACTGGAACAGGGAGAGACTAGCCACTTGAACAATGTGTGGGTTCTCTGCCTTCAGGGAAGAATTATCTAGAAATGGGTGTTGCCTGCATGTGAGCATAAATGATGGAGACTGGTTCCTCCTAGGTGGCATTAGGATTTTTGCTTTGAGTTGGAATTATCAGTATGGAAAATCGCAGCAGAGACAGCGTCTATGTGTTAATATTAGGGGCCTTGTTTCCTTTTTTCTCCTCCTGCTTCCTGTGAAGAAAAGAAAAATTCAGATCTCCAGAATTTATTGATCTTTATTCACAGAAGCTCTTGGGAAGTGCAGCACAGTTTAACAAGTACTGTTTGGGTGCCTGAATGAGAAATGTCTAGGTAGACGCAGAATTACACGCCTAAGGAGAATTAATCTATCCTTTTGCCATGATTATGTTCAGAATCTAATTTTCAAAGACAGTTTCAATTTTCCCAGTTGTCTGAATGATCGTTAGATGCGTACAAACTGTGTTCTCTTCGTCCCTTCTCTTGTATTTATTCTGCCCAATTTAATTTGGTTAGAGTCTATAAGCTTTTATTGATTGCCTATTAAAAGTTAGCCCAGTGTTGAGAGGCTACAAGAGAATGTATCACTATCCAGAAGTTTCTTCTCTAGCTGGACTGATAAAATGTATACCCAGGAATCAGGGATCAGGGCCATCTATTCATTGGGGTTTGCTGACTAGATTGGTGTGAGTGCCAGGACCTCTGCCTCAGGCAGAGAAGGGTGGAGAGATGGATGCTAACAACGGCTCTCCAGAAGGTTTTTGGAGGAGTGTGCGTTGGAGGTGGGCCAGGGATGGCAAGCAGAGTGGCGGTGCGGGGAAGAGGGCAGAACAGCAGGTGAATTCAGCACGAGCTGACTTTTCGGTCTCATCTTCAGCCCCTAATTCTCGGGCCTTAATAATGAAAACATTCCTTCAACACATGACACTTTAGCATGCCTCAGGACCTTTGCTCATCTGGTTGCCTTTGCCTAGTCTACTCTGTCCCTTCACCCACCTATACAACCCTGAGTTGTCCCTTAATTGAAGTGTACTTCTGTTTGGGCCTCATGGATTCACCCTCACCTGGCTTTTCATAGTGTTTTCTTTATACTTCTCTCTTAGTATGGTGCCTGGAGCATTGCAGACCCCAAGAGATGTCAGGTGAATAACAGGAGGCGTGAATAAATGACTGATTATTGGGTTCCAAGTCTGACTTACTGCTGCGATTGTGAAATTGTGAAAGGAGTGGAGGGCACCAAAGTGAAAACATGGGTGGCAGGTGCTGAGCGGGGGGACCACCAGGCCTCCCTTGGAGGTGGGGTGGGGGAAATACCCTTTGGAGAGGTAATAGGATTTCCAATTAATAGAAAGCCGGCATCCCTATATTAAAAATAATGCTCTGAAAAAATACTGTGGACCCTAAACATATGGGGGGAAAAGTGCCTCTGGAATAATCAAAGGGCCACAAATCAAACAGCAGCACCTCCTTTAAAACTCTACTAAATTAGGGGGTCAGCGAGCAGGTGGGGGGAAACTGGACTTCCCCTGACTGAGGGGGTGAGCCTGGGGTGACCTTTCTGGAGGACAATTTAGCCATATCTCAAGCCTTCAAAACGTGTACAATCTTTTACCCAGCAGGGTCAGTCTCTCCTAGGAATTTATCTTAATAGTAACTAGAGTTGTATTATGCAAAGATGTTTATCTCAACATTGTTTATAATACAGACATTGCTAAAATAACCCAAATGCTCAGCAATAAGGGATTAGCTTTACAAATGGCACTCATATGTATAGGACATGAAAAATAATGTTGTAGAATACTAAAGAGACAGGGAAATGTTTACAGCATACTGTTCTAAGGAGAAATCAGACCGTAAGTGTACAATACAGTAAGTTCCCAATTATGTTGAAAGAGTGTGCTTTTACAGAAAAAAGGCTAGCAGAGTAATTAGCAACTCGTAGATTATTGTGGATAATTTTTGTTTCTTTCTCTCCAAGAAGAAAAATTTCAAAATTTTCTACTAGGCACATTACTTTTATCATGGGAAGAGGAGAAATGAGTGTTATTTAAGAAGAGGTAAGCTATTGGAGAGCATTGTTTGAGCTTTGTTGTGTTGAAAGCAATATAGGCACATCGTTTATCTTGCAAATTCCAGACAGGTAGTGTTTTGATAAGGAAGAGTGGTCTTAGGTCCATTTGTGTGAGTGTATTTATAGAAGTGAAAGCTTTGGGGGAAGGAAATAGATTGATTTTTTTTCCCCTTGAACTTTTGAAATTATTTTTTCCACTCCATTTGTAATTGAGCCCAGGGAGCTATTCTTATTTCTTCCTTTCTTGGGTCCTGCGTTAGACCCAAAAATGTTAATTGACTTAGGATGTGGGTTTTGCTAAAATGATTCCCCTTGAAGTCTTTACTGGACTCATGCTTAAAAAAATGGGGTCCCAGTGAAGATTACCTTTTGAAATCTATTTTGCTCTGCTGTCTGGTGCATATTTTGCTCCCACATCCTTGAATAAACCTGGGTAATCCTGGATAACCAAGTCAGAAACCACCCTGCATTGTTGGGATGGTTTCATCAGCCATATGTAAGGGACTTGGGTGAAGGCACCTGCTTTGGGCACTGTCTGTTGGAAAGGTTTATTTAGAGGCCAATCTGGCATCACCTTATCCTGTGGACGTAACATTAGTCTGCAGAAAAAGAGATCAGAGCTGGGTAGAATCTCTTTAAATATTAATTATAGTGATGCCTTTTGCCACACATCTCCACAGAGCTCTGAACATTTCACAGACATTACGTCATCATTAATTTTCACAATGTTCTTGGGTGAGAAGCTGATAGCAAGTATTGTGGTCTCAATTTGGGGCAGAATATAGCATATATTTTAGATAGTTAAAATAAACTTAGCAGTTGTCGTGACTAAATATCAATTGATTTTAAAAATCAAGGCAATTTGGGGGGTGTCTTTGTTTATAGTTGTCCTGCATTTCCCACAAATTAAATTACCTTTCTGCATTTTGTTCCATCAACATTTATTGAGTGCCTACTGTGAAGAAGGTACAGTGGTGAGCACCATGTCTAGGAGTGAAATTTAACCTCCTTAGTCTCATACTTATGGCCTTTGGGGATATGGTTTCTATCTGCTATTCCATCCCTAAATCTCTCAACCCTTTGTCCCCCACACCCCTCTTCCTGAACTTCTCTTCAGGGTAGCACGGTGCCGTCTTCTGTGCACTTTCTATGCCATCCCCCAGCCACTACTCACAGTGCTCTTCTCCCCACCCCTGCAGGTCTCACTTTCCTATCCCTCATAGCTTGGTCACCTCCTCCACAAGGCCTGCCCTGATATCACCCTACTATATCCATAGCTGGATGTGACCTTCCACCATCAAAGCCCGTTCTACCTGCCTCTCTGCTGTCATCCTCACTATTTTTAACTTTGTGTTTTAGAGATTTATGTTCACTCCTTAAAGACATTTTAAGCTTCTTGGCTGCAGGGATAGATCAGTTCATCTTAATGTCTCTCTCAGTGACTTCCCCAAATAACATTAAAATATTGATTGTGTCCATGGGTTATTTGTTTGTTCATTTCTTTTCTCTTTGTTGCTTTCAGTTTTATATTCCACATATGAGTGAATTCATACAGTTCCTTGTTTTTTCTGTCTGGCTTATTTCACTAAGCATGATGATCTCCAGGTCCATCCATTTTGTTGCAAATGGCAATATTTCATCTTTTCTTACAGCTGAGTAATATTCCATTGTGCATATGTACCACAGCTTCTTTATCCAGTCATCTGTCGCAGGGCACTTTGGTTGTTTCCATGTTTTGGCCACTGCGAACAGCGCTGCGATGAACATTGGGGTACATAAGTCTTTGCGGACAAAGGTTTTTAAGTTTTTTGGGTAGATCCCCAGAAGGGGGATTGCTGGATCATATGGTAACTCCAGTCCCAATTTTCTGAGGAACCCCCACACTGTCTTCCACAGTGGTTGTACCAGTTTGCACTCCCACCAGCAGTGTACCAGAGTTCCTTTTTCTCCTCATCCTCTCCAGCACTTGTTATTCCTTGTCTTGTTGATAACAGCCATTCTCACAGGTGTGAGGTGGTATCTCACTGTGGTTTTGATTTGCATTTCCCTGAGAGCTAATGAGGATGAGCATTTTTCATATGTCTGTTGGCCATTTGTATTTCTTCATGGGAGAAGTATCTGTTTAGTTCTTCTGCCCACTTTTTAATTGGGTTGTTTGCTTTTTTGTTGTTAAGTCTTATTAGTTCTTTATATATTTTTATTCTTTATATATTTATCTGATGCGTTATTTGCAAATATTTTCTCCCATTCAGTTGGCTGTCTCTTTGCTTTGTTGATCGTTTCTTTTGCTGTGCAGAAGCTTTTTAGTTTGATATAGTCCCATTCATTTATTTTTGCTTTTACTTCCCTTGCCTTTGAGGACAGGTTCATGAAGTCTTCCTTGAGTCCTAGGTCTATAGGTTTAGTACCAATGTCTTCTTCTATACAGTTTATTGTTGCAGGTCTGATATGAAGGTCTTTAATCCATTTTGAGTTAATTTTTGTATATGGAGAGAGTTCACAGCTCAGGTTCATACTTTTGCATATGTTTTCCAGTTTGCCCAGCACCACCTACTAAAGAGGCTGTCTTTTCCCCATTGTATGTTTTTGTTCCTTTATTGAAAATTACTTGTCTATAAATTTGTGGATTTATTTCTGGGTTTTCAGTTCTGTTCCATTGGTCTATATTTCTGTTTTTCTGCCAGTACCAAGCTGTTTTGACTATTGATGCTTTGTAATATAAATTGAAGTCAGGGAGTGTAATGCCACCAGCCTTATTCTTTTTATGTAGCATTGCTTTGGCAATTCGAGGTCTTTTATGGTTCCATATAAATCTGATAATTCTTTTATCTATTTCACAAAAGTATGATTGTGGGATTTTGATGGGTATTGCATTAAATCTGTAGATTGCTTTGGGCAGAAAGACCATTTTAACAATGTTAAGTCTTCCTATCCATGAACAGAGGATATTTTTCCACCTCTTAAAGTCTGTTCCAATTTCTTTCAAATGCATCTTATAGTTTTCCGTGTATAAGTCTGTCAAGTTCTTTGTTAAGTTAATTCCCAGGTATTTCATTCTTTTTGTTGTGATAGCAAAAGGAATTGACTCCTCATTTCTTTTTCTGAGGATTCATTGTTAGTATATAGGAATGCTGTTGATTTTTGTACGTTGATTTTGTATCCTGCGACTTTACTATATTCATTTATTGTTTCTAATAGTTTCCTGGTGGAATCTTTGGAGTTTTTTATATAAAGGATCATGTCATCCGCAAATAGTGACAACTTGACCTCCTTTTTCCCAACCTGGATACCTTCCACTCCCTTCTCCTGCCTGATTGCTGTGGCTAGAACTTCCAGTACTATATTGAATAGCAGTGGTGACAGAAAGCATCCCTGTCTTGTTCCTGATTTTAGGGGAATGGGCTTCAGCTTTTCCCCATTCAGTATGATGTTAGCTGAGGGCTTGTCATATGTGGCCTTTATTATGTTGAGATACTTTCCTTCTATACCCATTTTATTAAAATTCATTCTTTCCTCATGGCATTCTGGGGAGACACAGGAAGAGAGACATCTGGAGTGGTCTTAAGGTTACCTGTGTGCTTATTTCTTTTTCATTTCTGTCGTGCAAATCATCCACAGTGCACGGGACCCTTTATCCAGAGCATTATCCGTTCATGAGCTGGCATGAGGGCTGCAATCGGCTTGTGCTCCACCTGTGGCGGGCTATTGAGGCTGGGCAGGTTATTTAATCTTCCCGTGGCGTCATTTCCCCATCTGTTAAGTGGGGATAAGGTGCTTGAGGGTGACCTGCCTGCCTCCCTGGGCTGCTGTGAGGCTTATTGACTTAATGCCGTTGCTATTAACTTTAACTGAAGATGGCTGGGCAGAGTCAGTGGGAGACCAGGCACAGAATAAACTCGACAACCATAAAATGGATGCCTGGTGAGACCTTGGGCGTTACCCTCCATGTTGCCCTTGGCACAGAGGAAGCCAGTTAGCTCATCAAGGACCTCTAGGGTTTCCTCTCTCTGCTGGTTCAGGTGGCTGAGAAAGGCATCTAGAGGACTTCTGGGCCTGTCGTGCTGAAAAGAGAAAGGCCAGACTCACGTCCGCCCAAGGGGCAGGTGCCCAGTACCAGCAGATAAGTGGGGCTCAGGCTACAGAGAGACCATCCAAGTTTGCCCCCATGGCCCAGCAATCAGTTTTACTTGGCTCATTGAGGAGCTGTGGGAAGGTCATTTGATATTCACGTTCTTGTGGCCACAGTCTTGGGAATGTGGCCTTTTATCTTTAAAAATAGCTGTGTGTTGGGAGGCCCAGGAGCAGTGTCCTGGGGTGGAGGGGAGGGGCCAGCATGGGGAAGAGAGGCAGCTTTCTTTCCTTGAGGATTCCCTTCAGCTCTGCTTGGCTGGTGAGTTGATGTGTTCTCCAGGCTGTTCTCAGAAAGGGAGCTGTGTTATGTTGGTTTGTTTTTTTCATTGTAATACCTCTGCTATATCTTTAAAAAAATATTTCCATGTTTATTTGTTCTTGAGCACTTCTTATTTGTGAACCCTATTTAGGTAAAGGTTCTTTCAGTCTCCATAATTGCAATTTATTTGTTATGGGTTCTTCTCAAATTTAACTGGTAATTATTTCTCATGTTTGTTTTGTATTTTCAAGTTGGAATCTCTTTAATCATTTCATATATAGATGGGATGATCATCCAGTTTTGGAACTAACAGGTTTTCAAAATTTTGAGATCAGAGGATATAAAATTTGACACTGGAGATTTTCAGGTTGAGTATCTGTGTTTCAGATTGTGTAATGATGTCCTAAGAGGGTGACAGGTGGTCGGTGGTACACAGCTAACTAGTGACAGAATCAGGACTTGAACCCAGGTCTCCTACCCTTGTCCATAATTCCGTGGTCTGTGCTATGGAATTTAGCTTCTGAATGACAGGTGAGAAGGAAACACCACATCTGACCATTAATTCTTCTGTGCGCCTTAGTCTAATTAAAAACTAATCTTCTAGCTTTAGAAATGCACTGTAGAATTGTATGCCTGAAACCTATGTAATCCTTGCTAACAGATGTCACCCCAAGAAGTCTAACAACAAAAATAAATTAAAAAAAAAAAAAAGAAATGCCTGTGCCATATACCACAGCTGATCCTCCTACCTTGAATCCCTGTCAGCATTACCCTAGAGCTTGTCCGAAATGCAAAATCTCAGCCCCACCCGACTCACAGGAACTCTGGGAATGGGGCCTATCTGTATTTTAACAAGATTTTCCAGTGATCCCATACTTGGTAAGGCCAGAGGGCCACTTCTGACAGGACTTCAATCATACCCTCCCTGTGTTTGACAGCCAGTAGAGTGATACACCTTGTCCCTTTTGTGGATTTGGAGTTTTCCTCACTGAAAAAGCTTCTTTGTTGCTGCTGCCAGTTTTTGATAATAATCCCCCTTCTTCACTCTGCTTCTTCCCATCACCACAACTCTCTCTCTCCTTCCTTCTTTCTCTCTCTCATACACACATGTGCATGCACATACACACATACTTACATACACACGCGCACACACGCACATACGTACATACACACATACATCTAGTAGGAGTTCTGTAGGCAAATAATAAAAGTACATAGGGGATTTCAATAGACACATGTTGTAGATAAACAAAATGTCCCAACCACTGAGATATGTTTCCTAAATTTCAAGATTTGTTACCTCTCCAAGCACAATGATAAATTAGACTACTTCTAAATTGTACTATTTTCTATCATTTATTTTAGTCATTTACACAACAAATATTTTAGTACTTTCTGTTTGCATGAGTGAGTGTTAAGTGCAAGAGGAACATGTATTTGAGTTTATAGCTTATCAGGAAGTTCAGAAATAACTGTAACACAAGCCAGCCAGTGATAAATACATGCAAATCATCTCTAGTAAAAGAGTTGAAGAAGCCTAGTGGTGGTAGAGAGCATGTTTCATGGAGCAGGACATCATGGAAGACTTCTTGGAAGAGGTAATACTTGAGTGAGTCTTAAAAGGAGGTAGGTGTGAGTTTGGGGTGGGTAGAGAACATTCTAGGCAGAGGTAGAAAAAAGATAAAGGCATGGCAGGGGCTCTCAATGCATTTGTTTGGATCGGGGGTTATTTGAAGGTGATTAGAAGGAACTGAGTCTATACAAATAGGTCAGTGCCAACAGGAGAGGATCTTCAAATAGTCACTTAGGAATTCGTTCTCTATCTTGAAGGCAATGGGGAGCCATTGAAGGGTTTTGTATGAGGGCAAGGCATGACCAGAGCTGTGCTTTTAGTAAGATTAATCTGCCATCAGTGTATGAAGTAGATTGAAGTGTATGGGGGAGGCAGGGAGGCTTTTGTTTTTATTTTGTAACTATTTTGCAGCAGTATGTTGCCATATTGAAAAATCATCTTAATGTTTAATTAGGAGGTAATTGCTTTTCTTTTTATTATCACTGGATTTTGAAATAAGCTCCCAGGACATAGACTATTGTGTGGAGAAACACAGCTCTAATTTTATAATGAGGAATCTGCAAGAAAATAGAAATTGCTTAACAGAATGGAAATATAGGAAACTTCTAGAATGAACTCCTTCCTTCCTTCTTTGTTTTGTTCTCTTTTCTAACATTTTCTTTTAAACAAAAAGTATTTGTATTCATCCTCAGTAATGACCTGGTAATGCCAGTTCACATAAAGTCCACAAATATTGAGTACCTGAAATATGAATCTTTCTTGCTTCTTCCTACTCAGACTCCAAAGCTGTTTTTCCCTCTCACTCACAGAGTTGCTCTATTAAACACCTGAATCAAACTCATTTTACAAGGATCTGCTTTAGTCCAATGGTGGCTCTGTTGGGAATAGTTGTAGGAAATTTGAATGTCATAAACTTTTTAACATGTTGTTACTTCTACTATTTGTAGTACAGGGAACACTGTTAGTGTTGATCTTTTTCAGTAGGGCTGTCTTTATAGGGCCTGGGCTTTGGCTAGTAAGCACCGTCGGTTTCAGTCATTCAGCCATTATTTACTGAACATCTGTTAAGCACCAAATAACCATGGTGACTCAGGCAACCGCAGCCCTCCCACGTGGAGCTTATGTTCTAGCAGGGGAGATATATATATGTATGTAATAGTCCAATAGAGTTCAGAAAGCTGAAAACTATGGGTAGTATAGAAGCTCCCGACCCAGAGGTAGAGGTCAGAGTAAACTGAACAAAACTGAAACCTAAAACATCAATTGGGGTAGACTAGTGGTTGTCTAGGGCTGGGGGTGCCATTGCTGGGAGCAAATTGGGGGGGTGATTGCTAGTGGGTATTGAGTTCCTTTTGAGAATGATGGAAATGCTTTCTAATTGATGGTGGTGATGGTTGCACAACTCCATGAATATACCAAAACCATTGACTTGTACACTTTGAGGGGGTGAATTTTATGGTATGTGAATTATATCAATAAAGCTGTTTTTTAAAAAAACCTGTCAGACAAGCCGAGAGTGGGGTGAGGTTGCTTGGTAGTGAAATGAATGGCATGTGCAAAGTCTCAGGGGTGAGAGCACGAATGGCAGAGTTTCCATAGGGCTGAAACTCCCTGGGAGGTGGAGAGCAGTGAGACAGGGAGAGCAAAGAGGCTGGAGAGCTGAGTAGGGCCTGCACAGGTAGGGCCTTGAACACCTGTAAAATGATAAATGTACAGAAACAGCAGCAACTATTTATGGAGTCTTTCTTGAATGCCAGCCGTTGTTCTAAGCCATCCTCATGCATTAACTCCCTAATCCTCGCAACAACCTTGTGAGGTAGGTACTGTTGTTATCCACATTTTACCAGTGGGGAAACTGAGGCACCAAGTGGTTCAGTAACCTGCCCAGAGTCACAGGTCTAGTAAGTGACAGAGCTGTGATATGAGCCCAGTGTTCACCCTCTAGACCCTCATACATTATCCTAAAAGTTACGGGTGACGTCGTGGAGTTTTAGGCAGGGGAGTGACAAGGTCAGATTTACGTCTTAGAAAAAGATTGCTCTGTGGTCTGGAAAATAGATTAGAAGGAGAGCAAGATGGAAGCAGGGAGACTGCCTGAGAGATCATGCCACCTGAGCATGTGTGATGGCAGTGGAGATGGAGAGAAGTGGAAACTTGAGAGATGTTTACGAGGTCACGTTAACAGGAGTTGGAGAGAGGCTGGATTTGCGGGGAGGATACAGAGACTCTCAGGTGGATGCCTGGGTTCCGGGTTTGGCGAGTTAAGGAAGTGAGGCATTTAATGGTGCTTGTGATGTCCGTGCCACAGATGGGTCCCAGTGTGGGCTAGTTAGTGTCCGTCACATGAGAATAGATGAGACCTCCGACCCCTCTGCCAGCTAGAATCATGGACGCAGAGGTGGCAGGGGCCTCAGAACCTTCTCCATCTGGAGGTGGACGTGGAGGTACTGGAAGGAGAAAGGATTGCTAAGGTCACACAGGGGGCAGTGCTGGGGCAAAACGAGGTGTGCATCTGCTCACGTCTAGGCTGGCGTGCCTTTGCTTGTCCCGGTGCCACTCCCCAGGGCAGCTCCTTTGTTCCATCCCTCAAGGCTTTGAGCCTCTTATCAGAGATCGTCTCTGTGATACGTAAAAGAGGTATTTGTGCACAAGCAATAATTATGGGAATTAAAATAAAAACAGCAAAAAAAGTACTGCCTAAACCCAGCATCCATCAGATCAAACTTCTTTTGTGTCTGCTGCCTGTCTCTGCCCAGCATCATTCTTACACTTGTACCCAAAGCACAGGTATGGCCGTAGAGCCAGTCTCTGGTTTATATACACTTTATGTTAAATCAGCTGCATTTCTGGAATGTCGTATAGTTTCTGTTAGCATTTTTTAAGGATTCAAGAAAGTGGACGTGTTGTAACTTCCCCATTCTCTGTTGTCAGCTGTTTTTATTTTCATCCTTACAGGCAGAGCCTCAGTGAACATCTTGTTGCATAGCCCTTTCCTTCTTTCTTTAGGCACAACCCCCAGCCAGGAGAGTGTCTGTGTCCTTTTAAAGTGGGGTGACCCAAACTGGACACTTTTCTCTACTGAGGTCAGGGACAGAAGGCAGAAGGCTTAATTAAGGCTGAATCCCAGGATTTTGGCCCCTGTGGTTTTCAGTGATCTCTGAACTGAGCTGGCATTCATTCACACTTGTCGGCACCACTCCTAATGGCTGCCATCTCCAAACAGCTGACCCAATTCTTTGAATTGTTTGCTGTAAACCAGGCAGTTCTAATGGAGGGAGAAGACGTTTCTGGGCAGAATGCTTAATTAGGACTTAATTAAGACAGCCAGTGCAGCCCGTTGGCTTGAACCCTTGCACAGGGTCCTGATTGGCAGGCGGCACCTGCTATTCTTGGCTGTCTGACAGCCGTCAGTCGTTCCCAAGCTCCATGCAGAGATGAGCAAGGCACATGCTGCCCCACTGCTTGGCAGGAGTCATTTCATAGACTTCCTGGGGTGTTATAGACACCCCTTTCTCGTGGGCCCCATGCTCTGCCTCTTTTTGGTTCGGAGTTCTTTATGTGGGTGTCTTATCTTCTTATAACAATGAACTCTCCGAGGGCAGTGGCTATAGGTGGTTAACCTCAATCTCCACCACATCCAACAGAAAGAGAGTGCATGATATGAGTTGAACGAAAGGCATTGATTTTTGGATCCTTAAGTTTAGATGGCTGTAGATCCTTCAGACTAGAATATGAAGACCCAGAGACCAGACTTGAAAAATGCAAAGACAGGGGACCCACAAGCCCATGGTCAAATGCCAAATCTGTCGGAAGAGTGAGGACTTTCAGAGAAGATCTCAAGAGCTCTCTGACCAGGACAGAGAGAGCCTGATGTCACAGGTCATGGGGCAAGAGCTCTGTGAAGCATGTCTTCTTGGGCCCAGCTCTGGAAGCCATTCTCAGTTTCTCATGCTGCAGTTGTGGTTTTATTTTTTTGTTTTTTGTTTTTTTCAAAGCATGATAGATTTGGAATCCTGCCTTCCTTCCTCAGACAGACAGATGGAGGGAAATCTCAGTCCATCAGGGTGGCAAGATGCTTCCTCTGAGCAGTTCTGGGAGTCCTCGGTCTGAATTTTCCAAGCACTGCACTTGCTGTGGGTTTTGTTTTGGGGTGCCTGTAGTAGCAAACGTTTTTAGAGGCTATTGAAAATTAGTTGGCATGTAATGACGTAGTAAAAAATCCCAAATCTACCCTTTGAGTTTGTATTCCACAATGTTGTTGAATCATGCCCAGATAGTTGTCAGGAGAATTATTTTCTTAACAGGTTCAGGGCATTTGTAACAACCAGCAAGTCTATGGAGAGGAAAAGGACTTCACATTGAATGTCAAGGGTGTACTAAAGATTGATGATTTTATGATCTCTGTGCTGGAAAGGTCCTAACGGGCTTCTAGTCCAGCCCCTGGATAATTCATGCGGCTATGCAGCAGCAGGTGACACCAGAGACAGTGCATTATCAACGAAGGTCCCAATCATCAAGTCTGTGGCCCCTTTTCATGATGGACCTTTTGGCTCACTTGGCTGTATTTGTCATGGTTGGTCACATATTCTTTTGTGCTTGTTTGTATGGTAAAATACATACTACATTAAATTTTCCTTTTAAAAACCATTTTTAAGTACACAATTTAGAGGCATTAAGTGTATTCACAATGTTGTGCAACCATTACCACTATCTAGTTCCTGAACTTTTTCATCATCCCAAAAGGAAACCCTTTACCCATTAAACAGACACACCCTACTCCTTCCTCCCCCAAGCCCCTGGCAACCACTGATCTGTTTTCTGTCTCTGCAGACTTAACCTAGTTTGAACATTTCCTATAAATGGAATCCTACAACGTGTGACTTTTTGTGTCTGGCTTCTTTCACTTAGCATGGTATTTTAAAGGCTTATCCATGTTGTAGCATGTGTCAGTATTTCATTACCCTTTATGACTGAATAATATTCCAATGTACGTATACACCACAGTTTGTTTATCCATTCTTCTGTCGATGAAGCTTTGGCTTGTTTCCACTATTTGGCTATTGTACATAGTGTTGGTATGAACATCCGTGTACAAGGTTTTATTTGAACAACTGCTTTCAACTCTTTTGGGTATATGCCCAGGAGTGGAATTGCTGGGTCAATGGTTATTCTAAGTTTAGTTTATTGAAGAACTACCAAAGAACTACCACACTGTTTACATACTCCTTTTCAAGATTTTCTTCTCCTCAGGCTTTCCTGGTTGCTCTCAGACCTCTCTGATGGTTTCTTCTCAGTTTCCTTCAAGATTCCTTGGGTCGTCGGCCCCTGACATGATAGTGCCACCTAGGGCTTGTTCACTTCTTCCCTAGTTCTGTTCATTCTACCCTAGTGGTGCTCAACCCTAGCTGCATGTTACCATTAGGGGCTCCTGACTAACCCTGCTCAGGCCCCACCTGAGACCAGTTAAATCAGCATATGTGGGTGGGCGGAGCCTGGACATTGTTATTTCAAAGATCTCAGTGATTTTGATATGCAGCTCCTCTCTGGATAATCATTCATTCTCATGGTTTCATCCTGATGACTGTCTGGTTTTTATTTTCAACTCCAACCATCTACTGGACCTATCCATGAATGATCCTTAAGTACCTCACTTCAGTGGTTCCCAACCAAACTCTTCATCTTTCCTCTCAAACCTGTCCTTCTCCCAGTGTTTTCTCCTTTGATCAAAGGGACCGCCATTTCTAGCCATCGGAACCAGAAACCTGAGGCTTTTCTGTCTCCCTTATTCCAATTTCCCCTCAATTGACTTAATTATTCAATAATTCATTGCCCAATAATTGGAACTGAGGCCAGTTGGAGAGAAATGCAGTCTAGATAGGGAGTTCCCTGGTGGTGTAGTGGCTAGGTTTCAGCGCGCTCAGTGCTGTGGCCTGGGTTCAATTCCCAGGTAGGGAACTACCAAGAAAAACAAAAATGCAGTCTAGGACTTATGTTAGGAAGGGAAAAAAAGACATAGATAAAACAATTAAGTCACAACAATAGACAAGAGGATAACCTAAAATTAACAGCAACATTATTATAACTCCATTATTGAAGACTTCCTTTGTCCAATGCGTAGTGGTAGTTACTTCACATATATTATCTAATTTACTGTAAGGGAAGTGAAGTCAGCCTACTTCACAGATAATAGTACAGATTCAAGGAGACTAGGTACTTGTCCAAGGATGCGTGGTTAGCGTGTGGTTAGTGAGAGTTGGGATTGGAACCCAGGTCTGTGCTTTTGACATGAAAGGTCACTGGGGTAGAGCCTTGAGCCCAATAGCACTGTCAAAGCTAGAAGGAGGAAGATCAGGATGTGACCACCAACTGAGGTCATTCATGCCCATGAAAGTGCTTTGAAAACTGTAGAGGATGGTGCAAAACTCTTGCAGGCTTTCCTCACGTCTCCAGCAGATCACTTCTTCTATTTTGCTCTGAATTACACTTGGTGATTATATCTCTTATTCCCCTGGTGAATTACAGACTCCTGAGGGTGAGAACTGTGCTTGCTTGTCTCAATGTCCCCCTCAGCCCCTGTACCTGGCACATTATTGCTGATCAGTAAGTGTTTCTTAAATGAATGTGTGGATGTTAGATTTGACTCAGAGAGGGAAAAAGGGAAATAGGAGCCATGGTGATGTTTGTCCAGGTGTGTCACAGTTGAGCACTTGACTAGAGATTTGGTTTTGAGAATTGGAAAGAGAGGAACTCTGTGGCCCTCTGGAAATATGAATGGGAGAACCCATAACAAGACCTTAAAGTAAATGAACTTCACCCTGACCCCTAACTTCCAGTGCTATGGCACTGATGATCTGATTCTCTCTTTTTCTTCCTAGCACTTAACACTTTCTAACATTCTTAATTAATTTCCTTTATTATGTTTATTGTTTATCATCCAGTGAGAGCCTCCACTAGAATATAAGCTTCATGAGGGTACTCAGTTTTATCTATTTTGTTATACTCCTCTATCCCACAATTCCCCCAGCCTAAGTGAGCACTAATTATTTTCTGTCACTATAGATTGGCCTATTCTGGACTCTCATATGAATGGAATCCTATAATGTGTGGTCTTTGATACCCAGCTCCTTTCACTTAGCACAGTGCTTTCCAAGTTCACCCATGCTTAATCCTTTACCTTTTCAGGCAGAAGAATTGAGACTCAGAGAGGGAAGGGACATGACTTGGGTCATGTGTCCTGCTGGTAGCAGAGCAGGAACCTGATCACCGGTCTTCTGTGTCTCTATACAGTGCTCCATTCCTGCCCAGGTTGGACACAAGGGGCTGAGCAGCCACAGCCGACTCAGCAAGTTCATTTTGTCATCCACCTTTGAGGCTGTTTATGGGGTCCCTTCAAGTATAGTCATGATGAGGTGAGACCTTGCAAGTAGCATCACTGTTAGCATCAGCCCTTTCCCACAGCCTTTCCAGGGTTCACTGTCCATCTGACAAAGTGACTGGCTTGTGTGACCAACTTCTAGTTTCCTACTTGGAGTGGCCTGGGGTCCCTTGCTCTCAGATCACTAGCAAGAGAAAGGCACAACCTAGTCCCCATTAGTGCTGACTGTCCCTGCTGCTGTCCTGGAGCTCCCAGAGGGGCATGCAGAGGCCATCTGTACTGAGCTAGGTAAGAGGCTAAGCCCTTCCTAAGAGACATCTAATCCTGTTAGGCAGATGTGAAATCTGAGTGACATGACGATGCCCTGAACCCATGTTTCCCAAAGGCTTGTCTTGGTACCACAGGGCACTCAAGATGGTTTTAGATGATACATGAATGAGCATTTTTGTTTAAATAGTTGTATATTTATTTTAATGTGTACCAGGGGAAAAAACCCATATACAGCATGATCATACCTGTGATTTAATGAATATTAATGTCTAGGATGAAGCTAAAGTAGGAGGCACTATCCCATCGTATGCTTTCACACAGACTGCGTATGTTATAGGCATGGTAGTCTGGCAGTTTGCTAACATGGCAAAAGTCATGAGGGCAGTTTGAGGTCAACTGTCATTTGGGGACTGCCACTCTGGGATGATGACCATCCAAGGTACTTTCCCATGAATCACCTTTTGCATCTCCTGTTCACCTTGTGCAAGGTGAGATGGACAAGGGTGCTGGTGGCCAGAGCTCCTTCACATGACTGAGGGTCTTAGAAAACCAGAGGAACCAGCTATGAGACACTGGTTTTTCTTTGGCCCATGATAAATCTCTGAGACATTCATAGTCCTTTCTATAAAAAAGAGGTTCCTGCTGGAGACAGGAGCTATCAGAAGGAAGAGGAGACAGAGGGAGGAACAGGGGTGATGTGCGGTGCAATTCCAAAATGACAAATGAAAATAAAACAGTTTCATTTTGCTTTTGACTCATTTTATGACCACGAGTGAAATGACTGTGCAGTCTGAGCGTCAGAGCCTGGGCTGCAGTGAGAGACTTGCTTGGGATCCCTGGGCAGGGAAGAGAGAATTGAAACTCCTTCAGGAGTCCTGGTCTGCAACTACACACTGAGGAATGATGTAATAGCTAAGTCCCCCTCCTTTTCCCAGAACTGTCATTTTTCTTATAAAGAACAATCTTAACCTGAATCCCTTTTAGAAAATTAATGCAAATAATCCAGCCCATTATCTCTCACTGAGCTATGATCGCTGTAATGAACCAAGGCAACAGCAAATGATTGGCATTAGAAATGTAAATATGAGTATCCCTAAAAGATTTGCAAATAACTTTTTATTTTGGCTTAGAACATTCAAAAATTAAAGCTTATTATTCTAGTGTTCTGATCCTAACCATAGCACTTCACATATCTAACACCCACCATTATTATTAATTCCACAAGTGTCAGCGAGGCCTAAGGCATTCTGCTAGACACTGCAGGGATTGTAAAAAAAAAAGACAGGACACCTTTGTCCTACCCTCAAGGATTTTACAATTTAGGGGACAGAAAAACAAGACCCAAATCATGTGAAGTTAGGAAACACAAGACAAGAGCATAGACGAGGAGGTCATGGGCTGGATGGAGGAGTAAGGCACAGTACAAGAGCTCTGCCATGGGGGGACTGAGGAGGACATGGTCCACGGGTGGGCGCAGGAGCATGCCCTGGACTGGTGGAGCTTCCACTGGGGTTTGAAAGTTATGTAGGCTTTGAATTCGTCTCAGAGTAGGGGAAGATCTTCAGCAAATGCAGAGGGTGGGGCCACTGAGGGCTGTTTTGAGGGACAGAGAAACATGTATGTCAGTATTTTGTTCCTTTTTATGGCAGAGATAAAGTTCTTATACTTCAGACTTTTGCCTCAGACGGACTTGGTCACACAACTGAGCTGACACTGCCTCGGGCACATTAGCACAGAACTTCATAGTTTTCAAAGAATTGTCACAACACAATGGAATTTAAGTATTAAACCAGCCCTGGAACACAGCTGGGCAGGGATGATCGTTTTTACAGAGAAAACAATCCTGAGGGAGAAGTGTTCTGTACTAGTCCACTGTACTACCATGCACACTCACTGAAGTGGGAGTAGGACTCCATGGGTGGACCTTCCGTGGGTGGGGACTAGGCAGAGGGAAAAACATCCGCAGAGGCACGAGGGTGTGAAAATTCAGGGCCTGTTTGGGGAACAATAAGCAATTCAGTTCTGCTGAGTGTGCAGTGTGACAGAGCTGAGACGGATAGATAGGCGGAAGCCAGGTCACAAAAGGCTTTAGCTGCTGCCTCGAGGCTGGGACGGAGGCAGTGGGATGGAATGGTCGATGCCCGCTCCAGAGACAAGCAAGCTAGTCTGATTGGGAATTCCACTTCTGCCCCTTCCTTGCTGTGTGCTCTTGGCCAAATTACTTAACTTCTTCATGCCTTAGTTGCCTTTTTGTAAATGAGGATTATAATAAGCATTCAAAACAAAATAACACATGTGAATTGCTTAGCCCAGTGTGGTAAATGGTAGTAGTGTTTATATAGTTGTGTTAGTAATATTACTGTGATTCTTGAGCTCAGACGTTATTCTCAAGATGAAGGGGAACCATGGAAGGATTTTGAAAATGAAAGTGACGTGGTTAGAATTACGTGTTCGATCACTTGGGCAGCGTGTGAGGACAGATTGGTGGAGGGTCTATCTAGAAGCAGAGAGACTGCCCATGGGGTAATGGTAGTATTTCAGACAGAATCAAAATTTGAATTATGGCAGTAGCACTAAGAAAAGAGAGAAGATGAGAGATTGAGTTAATTGAGAGCAAAGTCAGTAGAACTTGGGGATCGGCACCACGTGGGGCATGAAACAGAGAGAAAGAGTCAAGATTGATGCACAAATTTTTGACTTGGGGGGTTAGAACATTAAACGGTAGTCTACTTCAACAAGATATTCCACCTGGTGGGCGGGGGAGGGATTGGGGAGTGGAACAAAGAAAGATGGTGAATTCTATTTTAGATATAACTGGCTCAACGGAACATCTTGGTGGAGATCCTAAAGAGGCAGTCGGTTCTCAAAACAGCTGAAACTGTGGGAGTAAATGATGTTGCCCATGGAGAGTGTTTAGAGCAGTGAGTCTCAAACTTTGCTATACATTGGAATTATGGAGTGGGGAGTGTCCGAAAACTACCCATGTCTCGCTTGTACCCTCAAACATTCTGATTGAATTGGTGTCGAGTGCAACCTGAGGTTATCATTGTAAAAGCTTCTCAAGTGATTCTCATGTGCAGCGAAGATTGGGAACCACTGGTTGAGACTACTAATAGGTACCATGTATTTGGATGAGAAGGGAGCTGAGAACGAAGAAGGCTGAGTAGGTATAGTCGGTGAGGCTGGGGAAAAATGAGGAGATAGAAGTCACAGGAGTCAAGGGAGGAAGGTCAAGAAGTTTTAACACTTTTATTTACATTAGTTCAAAAGAAAATGTTAGTTTAGTCATCTGTTTCTCTCCTTATTTGAAAGGCTAGGTATTGCCACACATTTTGTGCGTGTGTATGTGTGTGTGTGTTTCCTCTGTCGACAGTTGGTTCATATCCTTGGACCCTATGTAAGTGATTTTTGGCTCTTCAGTGTCTCTTCTCTCCTTTGCTGCCTCCACTGATGTTTTTCATTTCTCACTAGCAGGTACTAGTTTCCTGAAGTCTTTTATCATCACCTCTTATATGCTCTTTGAAAGATGTGTAATATTCTTAATTGTCAATTTGCTTTTAAGATCGCTATCACCCCAATGTATTTAGTCATCTTCTCCATTTGCAAAATACTTTGAGAGAGTTTGACTTTTCATATGATTTTGTGCCGGACAACCAGAAGTGCGTTCAGTTTGAGGATTCATGCTCTTCATGGGATTTTGCCAAACTGATGGGTGCCCAGCAGAGGGTTATCTAACATGATCTTGTCATATGAAGAATTGTGGAGGGAACTGGGGATGTTTATTCTGAAGACAAGACGAGTGCTATGTTCAAATCCCAAGAGGCTGATGTACACAGAGGGAGCTGATTTAGTGTGGGTGGTGGTGGTGGGAGACGGCGGTGGGCAGCACCACTGCAAGGGCTGAATCTGCAGAGAGATGGAATTCAGCTTTATGTAAAGAAACTTTCTAGCAATGAAAGTCCAGCAGTGAATGACAGAACTATTAGAGGCCAGATGATTTCTTGGCAGTGGGGTTGTAGAAAAAACTCAAATGTTTGGGGATTATCTAGGCTCTTATTTTCCTTCCATTAGCCCAGCAATCCAGAGGCTAATGCTAAAACCGTTAACAGGTCGTTTTCTTTCCTGCTCAGCCCTGGCTGAGTCAGGGAGCACTTTAAAGGTTTGGTTGATGTAGTCGTTTGTTTGGTCTTGATTGATATAGTCATTTGTTTGGTCTTTGGGGACCCCTGGGTGAAGGCAAGTGCCTACCCACGGGTCAGGTATAAAATGCAAATTAATTATTTTAATTAGTCATGTATGTTTATAGACATCGGTGACCTAAATTGTGTGTGGCAGCAGTTTTCTTATAATTCCTTGTAAGTAACCACTGCAGTTTGACAACCTTCAAAAGGAATGGAAAAATCTTCGATCCTTATGGCTATGTCTGAGATCCCTGACAACTCTGCAGTCATTTGAAGACTGAAACAACATAGAGTTCTGGGATTTTATATCTTCTAATGCTGTGGTTACTTCAGGATTTCCAGCTACTCCAGGGGATGTGGGTCTTTGAATTTGAAGACAGAGCACAGCAAATATCATCTGGCCTGGTTCTTAGATCTAATAAAGACCTCAGGTTGCATGGATGGAAGGAACTGCAAAGGTCATCTGGTTCCTGTATTCCATTATTGTGTCCCTTCTACAGCCATGCAGAGTTTGTTATTCAGCCTCTACATGACTGTCTTTAGTGATCAGGATCTTGCTAATTCTTGAGAAAACCCATTCCATCCTCAGGCTAGAGTGGTCTAGTCTTAGCCCAAGCTGGAGTCTTTTCCTCTGTGGCGTTCCCCCACTAATCCTGGCTCTGCACCCTAGAATCATATGGAATATGTCTCTTCCATCTGGTGGCCTTTACGCTGTCTGTGAACCATGATCATGTAGGCTTTTGTTGAACAAACGTTCCCTGATTTTTTCAATGCCTTGGTTTAAAAGTCACCTTACCATCCTATACTTCCTATAAAAAGGTGCTGAAAATCTTAGTATGTGTGCTGCTGAAGCAAGCACAAAGGTGCTGAAAATCTGATGGTAAGACATAAGGCAAACCATGTTAATATCCATGTCCTAGAATTGCGAGCTGACTCGCTCCTGTTGAAAGGGCTGAACTAGACAATTGATATTTGAAAACAATATGCTTTGGGTTTTGCTGGGCATTTATTCTTCTATCTTTTGTAACTAGTCTTTGTATTGTCAGGACACAAGAACCTACATTCTTGACCCTCCATAGTAAGTCTCAAAGAAATATAATGTGGGTTTCTGCCCTTGTCAAAGGGACGTGAAATAATCCATATTATAAAAGAGGTTTTATAATAACAAAAAGGCAAATGTTCCAGTAGAAACAAAAGGAAAAACCAGAAACAGGAAAGTAACAAAAAAGAAATATAAATATCCATAGTACATGAAAAATGTTCAGATGTACTGGTAATCGAATAACTTCAAATCAAAACTATAATGATCTCTGATCTGGAAAGATGTTCATGATATATTATTCACAGGTTAAAAAATGCAAAGAGCAGACCACTGAGTATAGCATGATTCTATTTTTGGGGCATACATTTTAATATATATAATATAGGTCTCTATAGATTTAGGGCAAAGTTAGGGTGAATACCCACCAAACTGTCAGCAGCAGTAACCTCCTAAGGACTGGATTGAATGCTTAAAATAGGATACTTACTTTATATAATTTTTAGTGTGATAGAATTATGTGTCACATTTACTTTTGTTTTCTATATTTTTTCAAAAACACACATTTAAACCAATAATAAGTACTACTTTCCATCCCATTAGTGAATATTTTTAAAATGATAAATATCCAGTGTTTATGAGAGTGAGGATGGTAATTTAATTTCATTCTGTGTTTTTCAAAGTATAAACATAAGTCAATAATTAGGCATTGTTTTCCATTCTATTAGCAAATTTTTTCAAAAATGATAATATTCAACATTTGGAAAGGTCTGCCTTAGCTGCAGTGCAAATTGTTACCTTCATAATTTGACTATACACATCCAAATTCTTATAAATAAACATATGCTTAACGTCAGTAGTTTCACCTCTAGGAATTTATCCCAAGAAAATACCTGAGAAGTAGCCATTAACCGTGAATAAGGATGTTCATTGTAAAGCTTTTATAATAGCAAAAAATTGGAAACAGCACAAATGTCCAATGATAGATTTATTGAATAAACTATGATATTGCCAAAGAAATAATACTATATGGCAATTTGAAGTGATGATATAAATCCTTAAATATTAATATGGAACACTACTCATAAAATATTAAATGGAAAAATGTATTATCTCATTTGAATAAAATATATAGCATATATAAGCATAGGAAAAGAACAAAAAATTAACAGTTGATAACTCTGAGAGGTAAGATTATAGGTGATTTAATTTTCATTATATTTTTCTGTGTTTTACTCTATACATATGTTCAATTTTTTTAATTAAGTAAGTTATTTAAAATAGTTTAAAAATAAAATAGTACTAGGGACTATTATTGAAATCAGCAGTCCCTGACCCACTCTTCCTCAGCCTTCATTTTCTTTTCTTAGAGGCAGCATTTTTCAACTCTTCTACCTGTTTCCTTTGGTTGTTTCCTCCTTATTTCTGAGAAATATGCTTGCATCACTGTTTCTTAACTTATCAATTTTAGGCAGTATCTAATTATTATGGTAAATGAGAATTTACCTCTTAAATCACTACACTGGCTCCCTTTACCATATCCTCCCAACATCATTATATCATTGTTTTTGAGTGTTGACATTCTTCAGCATTTATATTATTTTGACAATGTAAATATTGTTCATTGCTGAGCCAAGTAGTGAACTATAATTTTGTTTCCTTTTTGGTACAACTTTTTGTTTTTCTTGGATTTCCTAATACCCTGTTTTCGATTTGCTTAGTTTTCCATGTACTTGCTGCTAATTCTTCCCACACTCTCCAACAGCCTTTCAGTGAAATGCTGTACATAAACACATAAGATAACCTATTCATTCTTACTTTTTTTCCTGAAACCTCTGTCTTTATGCACCAATCTGTACAGGTTGCTCTCTAGGTCTTACATACAGGTGTTACCATAGTACATTCCTTCACAGTCATCCTGGGTGTTCCCTTTGCCTCTTGTCTATTGTTCATTCCAAATTTCTTGGATCCTATTTCCTTTTTATTTACTTACTTCATTGTTTTACTGGAGCACATCTTCTTTGCATCCTGAGAAAAGGTCTGTGAGAGGTTAATTTTTTGTGACCTGGACATTCGAAAAATGTCTTTACTACTTGATTAACCATTTGACTAGGTATAGAATTCTAGATTGAAAATTATTTTCCTTCAGAAATTTGAGGACATGGTTTTAATGTCTTCAAGCTTCATTGTTGTTATTAAGAAATCTAATGTCATATTTATTCTCAGTTGTTTATATAATATATGATCTTTTTTTTCCTCTGGAAGTTTTGAAGATATTCTGTTTCTAGTTTCTGAAATTTTAATATTATTTCTTGATATGAGTCCTCTTTTGTTCATTGTAGTGGAAAATTAGTAGATGTTCTTATTTTGGAAACAGGTTTATTAGGGAAATTTTATTGAATTATTTAACAATTTCCTTACTCCATTTTCTGTACTCTCTCCTTTTAGAACTCATACTAGATGAATATTGGATCTCCTGGGTTGATACTATATACATTTCTGTTTATGTTTTTTTCTGGTTTTGGCTTTTGATTGGTTTTTTCTACAATATTTCATTGACTACATTTCCCAACTTTTTAATTGAATTTTTCCAGCCATCTTATTTTAAATTTCCAAATGTTCATTCTTGTTTTCTGATTGTTCTTTTTCAAAGAAAATTCCTCTTCTTGTTTCATGGATGTAATGTTTTATCTTTTTGAGGATCTAAATTATAGATTATTTTTTTTCTTCTGTTTCCTGCATTGTCTGTGTTTCATCTGAGTTCTGTTTGTTTTCATCTGTTTTTCATAAGGCATGCTCTCCTCAACTATCCATTTATGTTGGTTATGGATGAACCATTAGTTTGATGACCACACTAAAAACAAATGACTGGAAGTTTTGTATGATGGGTGGGGTTCATTGACTAGTAGCATTTAATCCAGGGTGATCTGGGAGCTAGTTGCCAGAAAAATCAATATCTGGAGGTCTTCTTTCTGATTCTGTTCAATTCTCCAGAAAGGATTCTCCAGTCCCTTATTTGGAATATAAAGCCCTAGCTGCCAGTATTCTAGGAGCTAGGCAAAGGAAGGGACTTATCATTCAGTATGATGAGTTATACTTAATCCTTCTATTTTCATTGCAGTACCTTCTACTGTACCAGGTCTCCTCAAGTCTGAAGCCTCTCTCCTTTGTTTTCTGTAAAGAATAACCTCTTGTCTCCAGTACAGTGGGAAAGGTTTGGTTGCCTAGGTGGGCAAGTAGAGTGGAATGGTACCTGTGAACAATTGCTGCTTATAGAGATCTGTTTCTATATTTTTCAGCCCTATGGCTCATCCCTGCTTTCCCTTCTACCTGCTGCCTCTAACTCCTGAGCCATGTGGGGGCAAGTCAGCTCATTTTTCATCAGAATTCACTTCTGAAAGCATATAGGTTTCTGTTCCACTCAGTTACCTTTTCTCCAAACCATTTTTATCTTCCAAACATTGTCAGCATCTCTCATCTATTGTCTTCTCTGTTGTTCTTTTTGTTCTATGGCTTCATCCCCTTTTTAATCCTTTACTGTAATTAATTTTAGGAAAGAGAAGAGATTAAGACATTGTTTCAATTTACCATATTTAACCAGAAATCTACTTTCTTTTACTTTTATAATAAAAAATAAATTGAGATGCCCAGAAATAAAGACAGTATTCAGGTCTGGTGTCCCCATTGTTGACAAAAGCTGAACTGACACATCCCATGATCTGAATAGAATTTTTTTTTGGTTGCAGCTTTTTTTATTGTCCATTAATTTGTATTTGGCTGCCATTTTACTGAAAAGTGTGTTTCCAGGCTTTCAAAGTGATGTCTTTGGTGTCCTGCTTTCATTTTTATATGCCCTGGTTAGTGCACTCCTGGTTAGATCCCACTATTACTCTGTTGATTGTTGATAGATTATACTTGCTAATATTCTATTTAGGATATTTACTTTGATGTACACTAGAAAGACTGTGTTTTTACTTTATTGTACTGTTTTTAACAGACTTGGTATCAATATTATACTGGCTGCTTAAAAAGAATTTGGAAGCTTTCCTTCTTTATGCTCTAGAACAAATCAACTAGCATTTGGGAAAAGGTAAACTAAGCTAGTGAAAAGCATCATGATATCCTGGATTGGATTCTGTAACAGAAAAGGAACATTATTGGAAAAACTGGTAAAATTTGAATAAAGTCTATAGTTTAGTTAATATTATTAGACCAATGTTAATTTCTTAGTTTTGACAAAGATACAATGATTATGTAAGATGTTAACATTAGGGAAAGCTGAACAAAGGGTATATGGGAATCTCTGTATTATCTTTGCAACCTCTAAAATTATTCCAAAATAAAAAGTTTAAAATAAAACAACAACAAAAAAATCATTGAGGTAAAGCATGTCTTAGGGATTTGGAAGAGTTCACCTTTGAATCTGTCTGTGTCTGGGACTTTTATTTTGTGGGGTGTAGCTCTTTAACAACTTTCTCCTCTATGGTAATTGTCTTTTTACATTTTCCATCTTTTTAAGGATCATCTTATATCATTATGTATTTTCCTTGAAAATCATCTGTGTCATCAGGTTTTCAATTTGTATAGTGTTAAGCAACATAATCCCTTATAATTTTTAAAAATTTTTTTGTATTCATGGTTATTTCCCAATACTGTAACTTATTTTGTGTGGTTATTTATTGATTTGTGAAATTAATTTGGTGACTTGAGACCAGTATTTCAAAAAGTAAAATAAACTAGAATAAAAAAATATAATATATATATTATTTTATTTTATTTGAATCTCAAGAGCATTTTTTTTTTGTTAACCTGACAATATCTATCAAAGCACAATGCATATAACTTTTGACCTAGCAATTTAATATTTGGGAACTTATCCAGCTATATAATTGCATACATGCAGAAATGACACATGTATAACATAATTCATTCCAATATTAACTAGGATAGAAAAAGATTGGCAATAACCCAAACATCTATCAAGAGAAGATTACTTTTTAAATTACAGTACATTCATACAATGTAATACTCAGTAGTTGTCAGAAAGAATGAAGAAGCATTCTGTTATATCTTTTGGTGTGGAAAGATATCATGGATATACTACACTCTAAGGAGAAGAAAACTTGGTGTAGAACAGTGTGTATAGTATACTATCCTTTGTGTTAAAAGAGGACAAATAAAATCTATACTTGTATTTGCTTATATAGCAGAAAGAAACTCAGGAAAACTGACTCTAGATGGTGAACACATAATGCAACACATAGATGATGCACTTTAGATTTGTACACCTTGAACCTATGTGATTCTTGTTAACCAATGTCACCCCAATAAGCCTAACAATTAAAAAAAAAGAAAGAAACTCAGGAAAAGAGAAATAGAGAAGGAGAACAGTGATTATGTATGGGTGTGGGAATTGGGTAGATGGGGTCAAGTAAGGATAGAGGGGAGACATTTTATTACATATCCTTATTATTACTGTGGTAAGAACACATTTAACGTGAGATCTACCTTCTTAATGAAATTTCTAACTGCACAATACAATAACTGTATATCCTTTTTTATAGGCTATGGTTTGAATTATACAAATGAAATACCTATTCAAAAATTAAATATAAAATATTGAGCAAAAGAAGCAGCATTCAGGAGAACAGGCTGGTGCATGCAGTTCCTGATGCAGGAGGGCTGGGCTGGGCTGTCCAGAGCTGCATACACCGTTGAGGGGGCGGGCAGTGTCATGCTATGTGGTATATCTCTTAGAAGGGGTCACAGTCACAGTTTGAGAAACTGACCTATTTTATTCCCTAATCCTTATGTTTTACTGTTTAAGATATAACGCCAATGTGTTTACCCCAGGACCGTAGACTCCGTAGGGCAGAGGGCTGCTGAAGTTGTTTATGTTGTGGACTTTGAGCACCTGTTTATGTTGATTTCAGACAGAAGGAGAGCACTAGTTAATTCGATGAGCATGTCTTAAAATGGGCAAAACAGGAAGAGCATCATAGTGATTTGTCCGAATCATCTGCCAAATTTGTTGGCTAGCTTCTTAGGAAAACTCTTCTTCCTTTTAGGTAAATGGAAGAACTGGAGACCAGTTTATTCCAGACACGGAAAGCACGCAGAATAGAACAAATGGTGGCAAGATGGCTTCGGCGCTCCCGGGACAGCTCGGCCCGGTAAGGCTCGTGGGCCAGCGGAGATTTCTGTCCATAAAGGTTTGGTGTCCCTGCGGGAGGAAGTTTTGCTAGTCTTGGCAGCGACCGGGGATCACTGTCTCCGCTTGCTTTGTTCTTACACCATATGGTGGGAGACATGTAAACAGGTCAGCAGTTTTGCCAGTGCCTTTCTCTCTGTCCCTCTTCCAACTCTTCCCTCTGTGTCCCTCAGACTTACATCCTCAGACACACAGATACACTCACCCTAAACTCACAATTTACAGAGACAAACAAACACACTCATACCCACATGTGCATATACATTCTCTGGAACACATACTCATGCACACACTCTTGAACACACACTCACACATGCTCAGTCTCTGTTTCTTTCTCTGTCCCCCACACACCCCTTGTCTTCATACTTGGTGTGTCAGGCAAACTGCTGTTTATACTCTTTCCCCTGTCTTTGTTGCTAGCAGCTGTTCCTTCCTTGCTGTCCCTATTTCATTCTAAACAAAATAAAATGAAATCAAATACAAATCTGATTTGACTGCTACAAGAGAACTTAAAATATGCTGTGTTTCGAAGCCTTCGTTTTCCATCTCCAATTTCCCATCTGGCCCTGCCACAGAGATGAAATATCACATGTCAGGTGTTTCTGAGACACACATTCTTCTGAAAGAACTGGAAACAGCTGTTCCGCTGCTGAGCAATAAACCTTGCTCAGGGCTGCACTGCCCTGCGGCCAAGCGCTCTGATCCTCACACACTGCGGTGACATAAGGCGGATAGAATTAGCCCCGTTTTACAAATGAAACACCTGAGGCTCAGAGAGTGACTTGTTTAGGACCATCACCACCCACCTGCTCTGAAACCTTTGATGGTGCTCATTTCTCACCGCATGAATTTAAACATTTTGGGTTTGACACTCAAGGCTTTCCACGATCAACCCACTATCCTTTACAGCAGTGGTGTCCAAACTTTTGCCTTCCCTGGGCCACCTTGAAAGAAGAATTGTCTTGGGCCACACATAAAATACACATACACTACTAGCAATAGCTGATGAGCTACAAAAAGGTTGCAAAAAATTTTTCATAATGTTTTAAGAATTTGTATTGGGCCACATTCAAAGCTGTCCTGGGCTGCAGATTGGTCATGCTGACTTTGCAGCTATTTGTTTTACTACTCTGCTTCATTCACCTCAAACTCCAGCTAAAATGACCTACTCATGGTTTCCTTACAACAAGCACCCCTGCCTCCCCTTTTATCTCTTAAATCAGGGCTCCTGTGTCAGATCCCTTCTCCTGCCTCCATGTGTCCAGAACCCACCCACGGTTCAAGGTCCTGCATCTTCCATGATGTGGTTCCTAGCCCACAGTCAGAATTAATTTCTCCCACTGGGGAGAAATTGTATTCGACTTGTAGCATTGACTGTGCTCCTCCTCGTGGTCAACTCATCTGAGTGCATCCCTTTCCTTCGTTCTAGACGGTCAGGTCTATGAGGGCAGGGAAAGGCTCATCCTCATCTTAAAGCCCAGAGATGATCAAGTGTCAGGAGATTGCAAGTGGTTAAGTAGTGCTTGATGACGAATGGAACACTGCTAGGGTCATTGTTTCCTGAAGAGGGTTCTGCAAAACCTAGTGTTAGGCTGCTCCACTGAAAAAGGTTCCATGGTCAGATCTGTTTGGGAAGTAATGCAGGCTAGGAGATATCACTGCTACCCACCCCACCACCCCCAACACACACACACACACACACACACACACACACACACACACACATCTTGGTGATTCGTGCTGCATTTTAGCACATTAAAGGCTCTGAGAACGCCTGCAGAAAAGAGGTGTATGTATATAACTAACTTGATGTTGCCTAAATATTTAAACTTGGAACTCTCTAGTATCCAGCTTCTGTCATTGAATGTAAACACAGGGTAACAATGAGCTCTAGGAAGTTATATACATAGTGTATACATAGAATTGTACAACAAGCACAATCTAACTTTAGAATTTTTATTTTAAAATTCTAATTTTCAATACTCCGCAAGGAAACCCAGTGTCCACTAACAATGTCCATTTGCCCCTCTCCTAGCTCCAGGCAACTAACTATTCATCTGCTTTGGTCTCTATTTGGCATTTTAGTATCAGAAGCTCTTGCTGTTGGTTTCCAAATTTACAGGTTCATTACCACCACAGTCTGTTTGCTATCTAGACGGATGGCTTGTTTGACCTTTCTAATATTCCTAATGGTATAGAAAGACCATTGCAAGTACCAGTTTTTTATTGCATTTTGATCCATGGGTAAAAGTGGAAAGATTTGAGGGGAACAGGTTGTAAGTCTCCTGTACTACATGTGCAGAGTTGTCATTATCTCCTGAATCTCCTCTTTAAAATAATAATGGAATATTTTCTCTTCTCACTGGTAGGCCTTCACCCTGTAATTATACTGCTTTCTCTCCATGTATATATTCAATGGCCCCCTAGAAACTGTCATAGCCATAAGCATAGTCCTATGATTGTGACGACACGCTAAATTTCTGTCTGTTATACATTGCTACTTCTATCTTTCCTTTCTGTGAATAAAACTTTAGATTAAAATTCCAGCTTATACCAGACATTCATTTTTAAAATCACTCAAGCTGAACACAATGCAGTGTTTAAACATAGATTCAAAATAGTTTCTCTCCCTCCTGCTGGAACTCAAAGGTAAAAATGCATTTTGCCTTTATCACAGGGCAGAGATTGTTTGATGCATAATCTGGTATTTTTTGTTTTCAGTGTTACAGATCAACTCAATATAAATTTATAACCCAGTAACCCATAAAATGTACAATTAGTCTACACAAAACTATTTTCATGATAAATTTAACACTTTTTTTCTAGTTCTACCTTAAACTAGATCCAGTCATCAGACAGGAATCCCATTAGGGTAACCACAGGTCTTACACTGTTCCGGTGTAAAATCACAAAAACGACTTCAGATTTATGATTCAAAGCCATTACAAAGGCAGCAGACAGGTTTTTGGATTATCAGTGCTCAATTGATATTTGTAAGATGCTTCAGAGGAGGAACTGTTGCTACAGAGAGCATTTCCTTCAGCTCACTGTCAAATACTAAACATACTGTGTGAGGGGAGGCCACGGTTTGGGCATGTTCTTAAGCAATCCCTTTCTAAACAAAAGCTGAAACGTGGCCTTCGGGGAAAATATCAAATCCGGACTTTGGGCCAAACCTACTGACATTGTCCAGGGATTAGTCAACACAGTGGGGCCTCGTTTATCTACCGTCATTGAGGAACACTCCCTTCCAGATGGAAAAGGCAAATAACCGAAGCCTGCCCATTTGAAAGGCATTGAAATGGTTTCTATTTTAACCATGTAGTTTTTGTTCTTCAAACATTTATCAAGCCTACTCTATGCCTGGTATTAAATTCAGCACGTGGTAAAAATGACACGGTTTTTTGCCTCATGAATTATAGTCTAGAGAGGACGAGAAACTTCACACTGATCATTACAAATATAATGTATGTTTCCAAAAGGGAGGTGCAGTTTCTGTGGGTGTGCTCAGCAGGGGGAGGGGGATATTTCTGCAAAACCAGAAGACAGTAGAAGTTGGACAGGTAAAGTTGTAGGGTTGGGTGTGTCAGGGAACTCTCCAAGGACTGCGTGTGTTAGGGGTAGAGGGGTGGATTCTAGGCAGAGGGAAGAGCTTGGGCAAAGGCCAGTGTACTTGAGGAACTCTAAGGGGACTGGTTTGGAACCCAGCATAACTTTGACCAATTACTTGTGTCTTCCTTTATTGCATCAGCTCATTAAGAATGCCCACTAATACACATTGAACTAATCTGTTTTTAATGAATTGTTGAATGCTTTTTGTGGCTGCATTTTGTGTTTTTATCCTGCAACTCTACCAAACTTTTTTTTTTTTTAGCACTAGAAATTCTCTTTGTTCATCATTTTCTAGGTATAGATCATCATCTGTTTAAAAAAAAAAGGTGGTACTTTTCCATTTCTCCTAATTATTGTGCCTGTTATTTTTTTTCCTTCTGTGAAAACTATTACATTTCTTCTGTTACGTTAAATAGGGATAAGGTTTCAGGTATCCTTCCCTTGTTTTCTTAAAGGAACATAGATGTTGATTTTTGGCTTTCAGTGTAGTATATTATTTATTATATGTAGAAAGGCCCTTTCATAGCTTTAAAGTTTTTTTTTAAATCAGGAAATGCTGTGGGTTTTATACAGTATAAATTTTAACAGCTTTCTGTTTCTTCCCTCTCATTAATTAAACCTATCTGCTAACACATCTCAGTATTACACATGTGCTTGCATAGAAGAAATCTCTTTGCTTCTAAGCTTTGTGGGTCAGGTCATCCTCTATTCAGATAGCCAAAATCTGCTCTAAACCAAGGTCTGAGGAGCTCCTTGATGGATAATGTGCAGGAGGCTTTGTACTTGGACTTGTCACATGCATTCTGGCTCCACGAGGCAGTTTTTAATATTTCCTTGTCCTTGTTGAAACTGGAACTCATTGTAAATGACAGAGAGCTGATTTTCAGATAATTAAGGTCCTGTTGCATTAGTCAGAGTTCCTGACAGTGTTTAGTCAATGGATGAAAATAAATGATAGATCTTAACTGCAGAGCTCCAAAGGAGCTGTCACTCCTCTACATTTCTGTAGTTTAGAATGACAACAAACACTTCATTCCACCACTATTTGACCTTCCCCAGAAAGAACCACTGACTCTTAAAGGGAGAAAAATCATTTGCCACAAACAAATGAAAAATAGTTTGTGACTATCTTTGTAGTTTTGCAAGACAGAAAATACAATTTTCAGCTTACCTGATTTTAGATATATAGAGAACATACATGTTTTTAAAGATTAATATAGAGGGAGTTCTCCCTATCTGTTTAAAGTTTTTTATCAGACTCTTCATGGTTACAAAGTTGAAAGGGAAGCAAAATTGATCATAAGGCAAAAAAAAAAAATCACCAAAAAACACAATCTATTTATAAAATTAGTCATCATCAGACATCCAAACTGAACAAAGTTAAACTGCTCCCCCTTTCTCTGAGTGCCCATAGCAGTTCATGGCTTCTCTTTTAGAGCATGGTGCTACATTCTACTTGGTATTTTACCTACCGGTGTTGGTGTCTTATCTCTGTCAAAGGAGAGTTAGTGTCTGCTCAGCTCTGCAACTTCTGCCTCCTAGATGCCTAGAGCTGACCGGGTCTGTGGCCACCAATTGGAAATTGTTCTTTCTCTTTTTCACACACTTCTTCTCTTCCAGGGCTAAAGTTGCTGCAGCTGATGGGCCCCCCGGGATCCCAACCCAGACCCTCACCCCGGTGAAACACACAGTAAGAATAGACAAAGACGCCCTCCTGCAGGACTATGGATTTCACATTTCCGAGAGCCTTCCTCTCACAGTGGTGGCCGTCACAGCAGGTAGGGGCTGATGGGAAATGAGAAAGGAGTTTGGCTTCCTGGGGGAAATAGCCCTGCTTCTCTTCCCATCTCTCTGTCCTATAACATAATGCAGAAAATGCTGCCCCAGGAAGTTAGAAAGGGCATGCCTAATTCTGGCCTAATTCTGACCTCATTCCCTCTTGGGCATTGGACCCTCCTTTGGTGCCTAGAGGGAGGGAGACCCAAGTTCATCTGCTGATCTGAGCCCCAGGCTCCGGCTGGCCTCAGGCAGGACTTTGCCCACCCTCGGCTCCCTGGCCAGTCTCGGGGGCAGAGACAGTGTTTGGATCAGCCAGCACTCCTCTTTGAACCCTGCATGTCCTGAGCTGGGGAGAGTTTCTGGTCAGACTGTAACAGAAATCAGCAATCATCTATTTGTTTTCACTTGCGTCTCTATAAAATATAGGCTATATCAGGGTGAAGAGGAGCAGGATGGGAATGTCTAATGTTTGTTTTCAGCTATGTGTTGATAGATAGGAGACTAGTAAAATCTATTAATTTTAATTTATAGACACCACCACCACCACCACCCTTCACCATCCCCCAAAGTTCTTTAGAGATGAATGTAGTTCATTCACTGGCCAACTCTGTTGATTCAGAGGGTTCTCCTAATCTTCTCTCCCATGACAGTCTCATAACATCCCTTGAAGGTGATGGAGGGCAGGTACATTACCCACAATTTGCAAACAGGAAAATTGAGATCCAAGAGAGCCGAAGGCTGGCTGGCGGGTGGTTGGGGAAGTGGTGAGCCTTTGCCCTGGGGACTGGGTTAGACTGCCATTCAGATGTACTGCTGTGACACATGAGGTCTGGACCCTTCCGGGTGAACACCACTTGCTTCTCTTCTAACAGGAGGCTGTGCTCACGGCAAGCTTTTCCCCGGTGATCAGATCCTCCAAGTGAACAATGAGCCTGCCGAGGACCTCTCTTATGAACGAGCACTTGATATTCTGAGGTATGATGTGGCCTTCTGTCACCCACAGAGTCACACAGATTATCACAGAAGGGAGACAGGTGACAGGAATGGCATAACTAATCTCCCTGTGATTTCAGGAGGGTCCAGTCTCTTTTAAAGCAGCAGCAGCAGCCTCATCTTAGAATTGCATATTGGTTACTATCTGCTTTCTTTCATCTGCCTACAGAAGCGATTGGAAAGTACAGGGTACTATATTTATCAAACCCCCACTATGCCCAAGACACTGCTAGGTACTATGGGGAATGTAATTATGAATAACACATAGCCCCTACCCCTACCTTTTATGGATTTATAGGGTTGTTGTAACAAAGAACGGACTAAATTGATCCTCAATCTGTTTGCTCTTCTTTAACCCTTTTGTTATGTCTTCTTAAATGTTCTTACAGATACAGCCTGGTTGGTGTATATGTAGTTTTGTTGTTGGGCATCAACCACCTTCTGCTAGTGATTTTATTGTGATGTCACTGTGACTTATTGTAAATGCCCCACTTTCTGCCTAAACCACGATCGTCTTGAGACCAGGCACACTGTGGGTGCTCACGTGAACAAGTGGATGTGGTTGGCACTGGCAATTGGTGACCCTGGTTTTAAGGCAGGGGAATGGCAATGATAGGAGTGAGGAGGACTAACAGATGTTTTATAGGCACGTGCAGGCTTTGTCTTATAAAATCTTCATTCAACACTGTTTTAATGGCTTTACTATAATAAGGACAAATGAGAAATCACATTAGATGAAAGCAGACATACTTCAAGTTTGCACTTTAGTTAGTGACTTTTTGCAAGTGACTGATCTGTCTTGGGGGGGGTTTCACTTCTGAGGTCTGATCATGCACACCACACACTTAATAATAGGTAACAATAACAAAGTCTGAGAAAGAGAAAATGAAAATGTACAATGCAGTCTCCACTCATAGGAAGGATACAGTCTCACTGCAGAGACGCACACATACACAGCTTCAGATTTACAGAGAATCTATCAAAGTGTAGAAAATAGAATCTTTTTTGCCCAGTATTGCTTCAGGACTGCCAGAGAATAAGTTGAATGGGTGGGGCAGCCAGGAAAGGATTTGGTGATTACATTTTTAAAAATGAAGTTTGGTTATGGAATTTATGGAATTTGCTCTCCCAGTTATTGGGTGATTTTCTCAAAGATGGTCAATTCTAGCAAATGAATTTAAAGCAGTAGACCAGAATTTGGGTGTTTAGGTAACATTGAGCCCCAGTCTATTCACTGAGCACTGGGTCTGGACAGTGAGTCTGGTGGGGCAAAGGGCCTCCACTGCCCAGAAATGTACAGGCTGGTAGTGCAGAAAGAACCCATGCATACCTGCTGAGATGCAGAGCACACAGTGCATTAAGAGGAGCAGAGGAAAGGGGCTGTAAATCCTGGCAATTTGTCCAACTTGTGGGGAAGTTGTGGTTTGACAAAACAGAAGAGTCCAGAAGTAGTTCAGCTGTACCTTTAATGCTGGGTAGAATTTGGCTTACAAAGATGGAGATGAATGGTGACTCACGCAAGGAGGTAAGCAGGAGCAAGTGGATGGGGGGCTAAGCATTTCCCATGGTGCCTAAGGCACCAGATGCCTAGAGAAAAGTTCTGTGAAGTGAGAGCCAGGTGGTAGAGGGTCTCGAATGCTGATATAGCAAGTCCAGGTGGTATTCTCCCGGAAGGGCCGGCCATTGAAGACTACTGAGCAGAGGCATGACTTGATGTGTGCTGGGCATCTGTGCACTCTGCTGTTTGCTGTGTGTGGGAATCCCAGCACTGCTGATTTTTTAGCTTAGTTCAGTGTCATTGCCACTTATGTGGGGGGAAAAAAACAAGCAAAGCAAAATCGCACAAGGACAAAACCACCAAAACCACTCCAATCCCTCCATCTATCTGTGAAGCCAAAAGGTTATTTTGCAAGCACTTGGGCCTTGGTTTGTTGTGAATTATCGTAGAAAAGGCCTGTTCTTGTATAAAATGGGAAAGAGCAATTCCCAGATACTTAGAAACCTTGGGCTGAGTTTATCCATTTGAAGAAGTAACACACCAGCAGCAATTGGCCTAAATGTTTATATTACAAGACGTCAAATGAAATTATTTGCAAACTTCTCTGTGTAGCAATGGCAAAGAAAAAGGAAAACAGAATTTTTCAGTTCTTTTCTCTAATAGAAAGTGGAAGTTTGGGAGTTATCTGGTCAATTCGATCACTTTGGGAATCTAAGAGATAATAACAAGAGAAAAATATTTGATATCTTGATTATAAGATTGGATTCATCACACTGACTTTGGGTGCCCAAGCATCATGAACTGGTTGGCTTTTATCTGATAAATGTTATTCACATTCATTCCTTCTGTTTAGTGAAATGTTAAGACTAAATTTTCTGAAGTAGTAACCTAAGTTGTCTATGTTGTTGCTATATTTTCTCTTAAAAATGTTTGTACATAAACCTAACTGGAGGTTATAGCAACTGGATGAGTTCTCCATCATATAGACTAAGCTACGCATAAGGCTAAGTGACCTAATTTAGTGACTGTAGGTGTGGACTAGATGGTAAAGGCAGGTATCGGAAGGGGCACCCTGGGACAGCTTAAATTCCTTTACTTTCGTCAATGTCCTTTTCAATTTTGCTGAGCAGAGAGAGGCTGCTTTGTAATTCTTTGACCTACACACACACACACACACCCCACCCAGAATGATGAAATGATTTTGTCTTTTCTTTTCCCCCAGGGAAGCTGAAGATTCTCTTTCAATCACAGTTGTTCGCTGCACATCGGTAACTCTCCTTCTATGTCCTGTGTGTTACTTTCACCTTTCTCAACTCCAAACCCCTGTCTCACCCAGGGGGATATCCCTCAGAAGATAAGCAGGGAAGGCAAAGGGCAGAGAGGACAGGTGCCCTGCAGTGGGTGGCTGGGCAGTCAGCGTTGCCTGGACTGCCTATGCACCGGGATTGTGGAATAAACATGTGGTTCTAGGCTTTAAGACCTCGGGGACCAGCTAAGGCGACAGACCTGTGATGACACAGAGCGGACAATGAAAAGTGCACCAAACCGGGGGTCTCAAGACAGGTTTGAGTGCAATGAGTTTGGGCAGGCCATTTCATTTCAGTTTTCACTTCTGTAAAGCAATGGTGATGACAATAGCTGCCCTGTGTCTCTAATGGGTTGTTATGAGGACCAAGTGAGGTGTTGGATGTGAAAGCCTAAATGATGCACAGGGAGAAAATGGCGATCCTGAATCACCGCAGGCCGAGGGGCCCTTTATATGTGATACAGAGGAAAGTATATATCAAATTCGAGGAGAAAACTATCAAGGAGGAAAAGTTGAAATAAAAATCTCATTCTGAGAAACTTTAATACATACATCTTAGCTTTGGCCACATAAAGACAAAAAATAAATAGGGGCATAGAGAATTTTAATAATGCATTTAATAATCTACTCTGATTGACCACATACTAGGCTACCAAAAATACTCAACTAATTCCCCAAATATACAGGGTCCAGGAGAAGTAACACCCTTTTTTAAGTTGTTAAAATTGTTACAGAATTACATGCTTATGATTTTGTAATAAAAGATTTGGTATTGTTACCAGTTCATAAAAAAGGGCGTTACTTCTGTCAGACCCTGTATATAGGCCCATACAGGTCTCTTTTTCAGAATATAATAAGATAGAAATAATAACTAAAAACACTTAATTAAAACCACCCAACCATTTGGAAATAAAAAACGCAATGTCCCAAGTAAAAATGGAATCAAATAGAAAAGCAAAACTACTGTTATAGACTAGTTAGAAAATAATTCAAAATTAGATCTCTACTTCTTAAAACCTATATGCAGATGGAGCTATACTCAGAGTAAAATTAATAGCCTTAAGTGACTTAATAAAGTAATAACTTAATAAGTAGACAGGTCAAGTTAATATTCAATGCAAGAAGTTGGAGGAAAAAAGACCAATAAAACAACCATAAAGCAAAACAAAATGGTAAAAATTAAAATTTAAATGATGCTTTGGAAAACAGAAAAAAATTATAAAGTTGATAAACAAATTTAAGAGCTAGTTCTTTAAGGGAAAATATAAGAAAAGAAAATGTGGGCCCTATGTGAAGGAAACTAGAATATTACTGAAGAATGTAAAAAAAATTTTAATATAAAAAAAGATACATACCATATTCCTTGATGGAAAGATGATTTTTCTCATATTAATGTACTGTATATTGAAAGCTAATCACTATAATAAATAGCTGGGCAGATTTTAAGAGATTCTTTTTATTTAGCTGATTATCATCTCAATGGGGGAACATCTTAATTTTAATTAGGTAGGTTTTTTTCCCTGCTCTCTTTCCAAGAAATGAAAGCAAATGACACTTGTTAAGTGAGGAGAGAGTGAAATGACATATCCCTGCATCCTTTAAAAAATGAAAAGTATAGGGAGAGGCTAATTGGTGGAGCTGGGCCATCTTCCACATAGACCCCAGAACCCACTCTCATTAGCATTATGCTATTCCACCTCCTAAAACCCTGCTGTCTTCATACAATGGCAATGACCAATCCAGGGTATGAGGAAGAGGAAGATTGAAAAAAGATAAAGAAATATTTTTCCAACTGTCCCTTCAGTTCCCTTTTAAGAATTAACTCTTAGTTCAGCAAAAACACACACAA
>PVJL010002557.1:119767-191894 GCA_004026885.1 Lyroderma lyra | reverse complement strand
AAAGCCCTAATCCATCAGGCTCTATTATGAAGTTAAGAACCATCAATTAGGAGACCTCATTGAAGGGCCCAGGACATATCCATATTAACTCGTTCACTGCATTAGTTGACTTAAAGTTTTTTTTTCAAAATCTGTCAAAAAGCTCAAAAAATAAAAAGTTGTTATCTTGACTATTTTATGCATTTAATAATAACAGTTTGAGCTGCTTTTTATATAAATGACATTTTAAATTTTTGTTATATGGTAATAAATTTACCATTATATTGAATTTTATAAAAAGATACTCAAAACATACTAAGTGGAACTAATTAGATTTAAGTATAGATATATTAGAAGCTAATGGCATTGAAGACATAAAAATTTACTACAAAATGTTACACAATATGACATACAAAACATCTGTGTTGTTGATAGTGCAAGCCACAGGAAAACTTTAAAAATCATGTAAATGGAGAAAAATCCTTAAAACAATTTCACACTGAATAACAATTTTACAATAACTACAGTATTTATATTTTTAAGTAAATACAGTTAAGGTGGTACATTTTATTAAAATAAATTATTAAAGTAAAAAAATTTTGTATTGTTAATTCATTCTTGAAAAAACACAAAAATATAGAAAAATGTACATCTGCTTTCCTAAATTTTTTTTCTGGAACACTGACAGTTTTTATATTTGACTTTTGAGTGATAATTCTCAAAACAAGGAACAATACACATTTGCAGGATTTCCAGGACACAAAGTACAATAATACGTGGTTTGTTTTAGTGTACAAACAACTTTTCCCTTTTTTGCACACTGTGAGGGCATACTGCTGCACACGCAGCAATAAGGGTTTTCTTACCTTCAAATTGCCTAGGAAAATGGCACTCTCTCAGCCTAATTTCTTTTGCTGCAGACATCCTACAACCCCTCTTATTTCCATCTTTTCTTGAAAATCTATCTAATAAGCCCTTTCTAACTTTTTCTCTGAATTTCCCCTGGCTCAATTTGTTGTTAGCATTTTAAATGTTGTAACATACTTAGCCATTTACTAGAACCACTTCAATGAGAAAATACCATATGAAGAAAAAAAAAAAGAAGAAAATACCATATGGTTTGATACCACTTCTTAGACTTCCTATCAAAAGGAAAAGTGGCACAGAGTTGATCAAAATAATCAACTCCACCCATAAATGAATTGTACAGAATTTGAATATTTGGTTTTAACACAGTTCTTTTTCACTTTTTTGGTCTTATATGCACTTCACTGACACCACCATTCCAAGCAGTGGAGGTCATGTTAACTCTCCCTGTATCCTGCCAAGTGCAAGCAAGCATTTATCAATCAGGATGTTCCCATATCACTGGGAGGTCACCGTGCTTCAGCTTGCAAAACCTCCTATCTGAAGGTAGTCCTCTCCTATTGGCACACACTATACCACATTCTCCAATTTTTTTTCAATTTTACACTCTCAAGAATTTATACACTGAATAAAAATTGTCAGTATAAACTACATCACACTTGCCTTCAAATCCATTCAGCAAGCTGGACACCACCCTTGCTTCCAAACCAACTTTACTGTCTTGAAATGAATCTTTGATTATATATACATCAAACCACAACAGAAATCCTGTTTGTGAATCACAGAGTGACAAAATCTTTATGCCCCACTTTGTACTTGGTTTACAGGGAATATATAGATGCCCCTTGAAATTTAGCATGGATTCATACACACACAATTCCTTATTGGTATTATAGATGGAAATATAATGTATCCTTCACTAAATTTATTATGGGATTAATTTTTTTATTGTTAAATTTATTGGGGTGAAATTGGTTAGCAAAAATTACATAGGTTCCAGTGTACAATTCTACAATACACCATCTATGTGTTGTGTTATGTGTTCATTACCCAGAGTCAGTTCTCTTCCCATCACCATATATTTGAGACTCTATCCCTTCTCTCCTACCCCTCTCCATACCCTCAGATAACCGCTAACCACAAAATTATTGATTGTGTCCGTACATTGCTTTTAGCTTTGTGTTCTACATATGAGTGAAATCATATTGTTCTTGGGTTTTTCTGTCTGACTTATTTCACTTTTCATGATGGTCTCATTATGGGTTTGATTTTTGAAAACCAATCAGTCTTTGAAGATTCATCATTTTTATTGGAAAAATGAGGTTGACATTCATCCCTTTTAAAAACAAGTGTTAAAACCAGGAGTTTGATTCAACCAATAAGTATCTAAGTATGAGTCTAATTTTGGCTTGTGCACCAACCCCATCCCAATTTCAACAGCTACAAATGCCTTAATAATTTGGTCATTACAGAGTTCCCTGGTGGCGTAGTGGCATAAGGCTTTGGTGCTGGTGCTGTCAACGCTGTGGCCTGGGTTTGACTCCCAGCCAGGGAACTACCCACTTCCAAAAAAAAAAAAAAAAAAAAAAAAAAAAAAAAAAAAAAAGGTCATTAACATCTTGCCACTTGTTATACCTAGACCTAAGTGACAGTTTTTCAATTCAAGATAGAATGCTTTCAGTATATCTGTTTGTTTCATTGGCAACAAACTCAAAAATAGACAAAGGAAAAATTTAGTAAAACATCCATATGGTTCTAAATTGTTGAAACCAAAAACACTGTTTTCCAATAAAGTATGGAATAGAGTCTAATTCAGGTAAAGAATTGTCCTTCACATTTCTACTCTTATACCAAGATGTCAAAGATTGTGACACTCTGCTTGTAGATCGAGATGGCTCAACTGATATTACATCATCAGTGTCCTCCTCTGCTTTGTCCTTTGTATCACCATCATCTTCATAGTCACTTTCGCTGTCTTCTTGAAAGGCTCTTTCTATTTCTTCATCATCAATTTTTCTTTTTCTCTTCACTCCACTCATTTAGGAACTTTGTGGAAAAAATATTTCATATATGAGACACTTCACTATTATGCCATTGAACTGTACATATATGTTTCAATAATGGGATGTATTATTACTTCAGTATGCTATGAAATACACATAAAATAAAAATTTATCTAATAGGCAGTAGAGAAAACTAATGTAAATATAAAGAAACTCCAATCTGTCTTAAGAAATGCAAAATAACTACACCAGTTGCATGGCACCAGAGCACAAAAGGCACACTGTGAGGGTGGACAGGTGACAAACTTAAACACATGTGTTTTCTGTTCTTGTGCCAAGTTGATGGCAGCACTCATGGACTTCTGGTTCCAGATTCAAGTGACTGGGGATATACTTAAACTGCAGTAGAGAGAAAAGTTTTTGAGCCTGTGGGGTAAACTCAAATTCTGCAGTCTGCAGATGGAAATTCATTTGGATATATCCGAATGTTGAAGCAAAAGGATTAAGCTGTCCTGAACAGAGACATCAACAGGCTTAATGGTTTAATGTTATTAAACCATTCCATCCTTTTTCCTATTGATTATTTAAATTGAGGTATAACATGAATATAATAAATGTGTAAAGTACACTAATCTTATGTATAGAGCTTGATTATCTTTTACCTCTATGTACACTAGGGGGACCACCACCCACATAGTTATAGACTATTCTTGGCAGGCAAGATTTAGTCCTGCCCCCTCCCAGTCTATACCCTGTAGTTGACCAATATTTTGAAATCTATTACAACTGATTAGTTTTAGCTGCTCTTGAACTTCACATAAATGGAATCATGTATTATATACTCTTTTGTGACTGGTTTCTTTTCCTCAACATATGTCAGATTCATTATCTATGTTATTACATATCTCAGAGTACTTTCTTTTTTCATATTGTTATATAATATACTACAATTTTTTTATGCATCCTTCTGGGCTAAAATAAACAAAGGTACTATAATATTAACATCCCTGTCCATATCATTTTATAGACAAATGTATTCATTTCTCTTGGTTGTAATACTTAGAAATGGAATTAAGGGTTATAGGATAGTTTATTCCTCCCTTGAATTTGTACAAAAGATGACTTTTAAAAGAGCTACTGTTTTTAATGCTAAATGACTTTATTTATTTCTTCCTATTCCAAATACATGCCTGAAAAAAATCCATATTTTTAAGTATAACAATGTATGTTGGACTACATAGAAAAGTATGGTTAGACCTTCCTGAGTAAATTATGTATTGAGACTCATTGTTGTTTTCTGTCATGTCTTCCTAAAGTGAGTTTATTTGCTTTACAATACCCTCTAGCCATAATGTTCTTCAAAGCTGCTGAAACATCCTATCCTAATCATCTCACTTTGCTTTTAACATCAGTGTAATAAAAAGTGTAAACAGGTAGCTTATTGAATGAATCTGCTGAACTTAAAGATCCCATGAACTTTTAAAATAACTTGCAGCTTGCCAGAATGTCTTCCATCTATTTTCAGAGGTATATATCTGAATTTTTCTATAGGCCTTTATCACATCCTACTTTAGATTTATCTCTGTAAAGATTACATCTTTCTTCTTCCATTATAAAGATTCAAAAGATAGTAAGTACATTTTTAATGTGGGTACCTCCCAAATACTATCACAGAGTCTGGCATATTGTGAGCAGTTAGTACATGTCTGATAATTATTTAGAAATTCAACTTCTAGGAAATTATCATTGGGAAAGAGCTATAAAATGAAAAATAATATATTCACAAAAATGTGTATTAAAATGTAATATATGGGGGCTGCCTGAAAAAAATCCAGCCATAAATGGCTCTATTTTTCATATTATATGGCTAGATGCTTTCTGGACAGCCCTCATATAATATATGTTAGAAACATAAATGCCTAAAAAAGTTAAATAAATTATGGTCACCAATAAATTGATATATTATGCAATCAATAATGATGACATGCTCCATGGAATTATTGAGAAATAATATTCCTGATCTCATGTGTTGATAGAAGGCATTTTAAAAATGCATGATATTGAGAGGTGATATTCAATCATAATTTTAAAAATGAGCTTGCTATCAAACTTCCCAAATGCAAATGTCAGCTATCACGATTCTTAACCATGTGCTCTTCAATGTTACTTTTGTGGGCCAGTTTCATCATCTTACTTTAAAATGGAGATAATAATTTAGGGTTACATATCATACAAAATAAAATAAATAGGTTTTAAACACATGTAATTGAAAATCCAGAGGGAGAAAAAAAAAGGGCAGAATAATATTTGAAAATGTATTAGCAAGAAAAGATGAAATATTGCCATTTGCAACAAAATGGATGGACCTGGAGATCATCATGCTTAGTGAAATAAGCCAGACAGAAAAAACAAACTGCATGATTTCACTCATATGCGGAATATAAAATTGAAAGCAAAGAAAAAAAGAAATGAACAAACAAATAACCCATGGACACAATCAATAGTTTAATGTTTATTTGGGGACAAGTGGGTCAGGGAGGGGAGAAAGGGGAGGGGGTGGGAGAGGAGGGGGGGAAGCTAAATATAAGGTGATGGAAAGAGAAGTCACACTAGGTGGTGAACTTATTATACATCAAGTTGACAATGCACTGTAGAATTGTAAGCCTGAAATCTATGTAATCTTTGCTAACAGATGTCACCCCAATAAGTCTAACAATAAAAATGAATTAAAAAAAAAAGAAAATGTATTAGCTGAAAATTTTTCCAAACTAAAGCCATTGGTCTGTAGTTCAAAGAGCCTCTCAAAAAAACAAGAATAAACACAAAGAAAACTCTACTGAAAATTAGAAAAAGGAAATTATTAAAAGTAATGAGAGGTAACAAAGAGATTGAGAGCTAACTTCTCCAAAACAAGACTAAAGCCATAACAATGAAATAATATCATCAACATCCTAAAAAAAAAAAAAGTCAAACAAGAATTCTATATTAGGTAAAAATGGCCTTCAAAGAAGAAGAAGTAGGCACTCGTTCTTGAAATGAGTTTGCCTTGTCCAACTATAATTCCATGATACTTAATGTCTTGTTCATCATATTATCCCATTTGACATTGATTTTGACTATGGAATTCATTTATTGTACAGCACAAGAAGTGGATCAATGGGCTAATATGTATGAATTCACTAAGTTTAGGTACACATTTCCCAGAAGATACTGACATACAATGATGGAAAGAACTACTGAGCAATCAATTATGTTGTCAGCTAAGATGAGTAACATTGCTTTGGCGGGACTGTCCTATTAAATATTATTTTATTTTATTTAATCTCTGATTACTCTGAATCAGAGATCAATACTTGGTACTATTTCTCATAAACTTAAATATACACTGATGTGTTCAGGAACCAAGAGTAGTCAGACTAGATGCTCTTACTGTCTCACCGCGATTTTTGTTTCCCACCACTATAACATTGGATTATGCTAGTTTAGAGAACCTAGTGGTATTTTGATAAAATTCTCAGCCTCCATCCCTAAGCAAAAGAATCAGTATATACAAGATAAAGACCTTTTGCACTTTCTATGATATAAGCAGTTGTTAGCATCTGTAGAACCTATGCCAGAGAGCTAAAACTGCCATCATCCTGCCTTAGCAACAAGGAGGCAGGTCCACCAGCCAGTCAGTGGGAATCTGCTAAAGCTGTGTGTTTTAAGGAGGACCCCAGCTGGCAATCTGCCCCAGGAATAGCCTATGTTTTTCTCCCAGCTGGTGGGCAACATCAGATGTTGTGTGTCCATGCAGCCTATCTTACACAACAAGGAACTTTACTTAAATGGGATTCAGAGGCTCATAAAATAAAACTCAAACTATCTAGGATACATTAAAAGATAACATTAAGAACTGGGGAAAATCTCAAAGTAAATGATAAAACACAATCAACAGATCACCAACAGAAAGATGACACAGATACTGGAATTATTTAACCTGAATTTTAAACTACCAAAGTTTAGGCATAATGAATAGTCTGGCAGTTATTAAAGTAATTAAATCCATAATTTACATATTCAGAAGAACAAATCTTCAGGCCTTTGCTTGTCAGGATTCTCCAGAGAAACAGAACCAATAGGATGTAAAAGGAGATTGATGAGGAATTGGCTCGTGTGATTGTAGAGGCTGAGAAATCCCATGATCTGCCATCTGCAAGCTGGAGACCTAGGACAGCCCATGGTATAATTCAAAGGCCTGAGAACCAAAGAGACCAATAATATAAATCCCACTCTGAAAGCAGGAGAAGATGAAATGAGATGTCCCAGCTAAAGCAATGAGGCCTTTTAATTTTATTTAGGCCCACTGGGGAGAGCAAACTATTTTACCTAGTACACTAATACAGATACTGATTTCATGTGGAAACCCTCACAGATACATCCAGAAATTAATATTTAACCAGATTTATGAACATCTCCTGATCCGGTTGACACATAAATTTAACTATTACAGGTCTACTCATTTTCAACTTGACACTCATATCACTCTTTTTAAACCATACTTAATATCTAAATAAAAATAATAACAAGGTCATAATTTCACCTAACATGATACAGCTATACTGTGTACAACCAAAACTTCACTAACCCTTTCCCCAAAAGAGGATGCAAAATCCTGGGTGATCTTTACTCTTCTCCCAGGTACCCTGTGACATAAATACTATAATATAGAATTAATCATACTTAACTACTATGATATAGTCAATACTACAATATACAGTTACATAATAAAGGAATGAGAGAAGGAAAAATACAAAAATAACACACGTGCACACACACGTTTATAACAAAATAAAGAGGAATATTCATGACAATTACCATCCTTATTTCTGTAATTGGTCCCATAATCATGGTTCTTAACTGAGTGGAGTGACACAAACTTTTATTCCTGAAGGGCCTGGGTCATTAGTAGTATTGTCTGGATTGGATTGTCATTTTTCCATTGACTTTAATCACAGGGACATGGTAATACTGAGAGATGTCCCGAGGGATCTCCTGTATTCCGGACATATACTTCTTTATCTCCATGTGGACTAGTAGTCCAATTTTCGCTAGTAGTCAGAATTAATCATCCCAGCCAACACTAACTCTCTTTTTACCAGTAGATTTAGAGGCATGAGGAGGCCAAAGTGATTTGTCTTTTGGTGGAAGCATTTCTCCCTCCAGAACTAAGACCTCTAGGCCAGCAGGGCATAAAGTCATGGAAAGAGCAAGCAAAAATTTTGCTAGTGGGTCACTAGGGGGTAATAGTGAGTGGTACCAGTTCTGTTTCCACCTGTAAAGAAAAACCTACAGTTCTTCCCTACTGTGTTTCTCCCCTGTGTGTCTCCTTTACTACTCATAAAGAATATCTCACTTCTGACACTTCTGGTCACCAAATGTGTGATTCCCCCACCCCCCCAACAAGCAATTCTCTGCTATACAAACTGGCAATCCTACAATATAACTCAATTCTAGCACTACCTGCCTGGAGATAGTTTCAGATATCACATGTTAAGGGTTTAGTTTCACAAGACGGCCCCTGACTTTAGATGCCAATGGCAAGTAGAGGTCTCCAGGTTACCTGCAATTTCTGTCCATTTTGGCTGTATATTAGAGAGTCCCATGACCACCTCCTCAGGTTCAATTAATTTGCTAGAGTAGCTCACAGAACTCAGGGAAACACCTACACTTAGCAGTTTATTAAAGGATATGATAAAGGATACAGCAAACAGCCAGATAAAGAGATCCATAGGTTGAGGTCTAGGAAGCCCATGAGCACAGGAGGGTCTGTCCTTGTGGGGTTGGAGTGGACCACCCTCCAGTGTGGATACCTGGAAGCCCTCCAAACCCTATACATTTGGGATTTTTATGGAGGCTTCATATGTAGGCATCATAGATCATTAATTCCACTTCCAGCCTTTCTCCTTTCTCAAGAGAAAATTGTGTGTGTGTCAGGGATGCTGAAAATCCCAAGCTTCTAATCATAGCCTGGTTCTTCTGGTGACCATCATCATCCAGCATCCCATTCAGAGTTGCCTCAATAGGACAAAAGACACTGTTACCATCCAGAAAATCACGCAGGTGGGCTGATAAATTTTGCCTCCATTGTAACATTTTTGTTACATTAGACATATTTGGATATAACCAGCTCTTTGTAGTTACATGGTATCTCCCCTCCATCATTCTTGACCTTGTACACACAAGATGCTTACATTTTTCACCCAACACACAGCAAAATGGAAGAGTGTTCCGAAATTTGGTTCAAATAGTGTGCTGTTATTGAATTCTTAACAGCAGAAAAAGTTCCTCCAATTGAAATCACAGACAAATGCAAGCCATTTATGGAGACCAGTATGTTGATGTGAGTACAGTAAGACACTGAGGTAAGGTGGTTCAAAGGTGGAGAAGTGGGGCACAGATTTGAGTGACAACCCACAAAGTGGAAGGCCTATGACTACAACTGATTAGTTTCATTGAGATCACATTGAAGAACTGATCCACAGCAACTATAGCATCAAACAAAAAGAAATTGCTGTCAAATTAGGAATTTCTAAGGAGAGTTGGATACATTATTAGTGTTCTTGGATTCCGCAAATTTGTACCAGGTGGGTACCATGCCTTCTGTTTAATGAAATGAAAGCTGAAAGAGTCTGCATTTCTCAGGAGCTTCTGGAATGTTCTGAAAAAAGAAGGTGAGGACTTCCTTAAAAAGATCATTACAGGTGATAAAACTTGGGTCCATCATTATGACCCTGAGAAAAAAAGGCAGTCCATAGAATACTGCCATAAAAAAATCACCTCAGCTGGAAAAATTCAAAACTCAGGTCTTGGCTGGGAATGTCATGTTGACTATTTTTTTGGTCTGAACACTCTTTCATTTTGATATGCACTGGGTGAAAAATGTGTGTGCAAGGTCAATAATGATGGAGGGGTATACATGTGACTACATAGAACCAGTTATATTCAGATATGCCTACTGTAACAAAAAAATTTACAGTGGAGGCAAAATTTATCAACCTGCCCTCATACAAGGAGCTCTGTGCTAGGAAATGGGGGCAGTCATATAAATATGTTACACACACACACACACACACACACACACACACAAAACATATGTATTTTTTTCTATTATTTCACACCACCCTTTGACTCCTTTATCCATGGCTATTGGAGCATCAAAAATTTATTTGATGGTGATTCAGAGCATACACAGAGTTCTAGAGAAGCTTCCCTCAGCCTTCAATGTATTGCCACCTAGCTGGTGCTATAATTTGAGTCTTCAAAAGGTCGTTCTACCATTCTACCAAGCAAACTGATTCAGGGTGGTGGGTAACATGGTAAAACCAGTGAATTCCATTAGCATGAAACCATTGCTGTGCTGGTTTTGGTGTGAAGTGAGTTCCTTGATCAGAAACAATGCAGTGTGGAATACTGTGACAGTGGATGAGGCATTCTGTAAGTCCATGAATGGTATTTGTGGCAGAAGCATTGCATGCAGGAAAGGCAAATTCTTACCAAGAGTAAGTTTCTATTCTAGTAATGACAAAATGCTGCCCCTTCCATAATAGATGTGGTCCAATACAATCATCCTGCCATGAGGTAGTGAGCTGAACACCCCAGGGAATGGTACCATATGGGGGTTCAGTGTTAGTCTCTGCTGCTGGTATACTGAGCACTCAGCAATGGCCATTGACAGGCCAGTGGAAGGTCATGTTGCTGAGCCACCTTGTTCTTAAGCCCATTGGATGATGATAGGTTTGGCTAAAGAAAGCTGTTAACCACTGAAAGGGCCATCCTATCCTCTTATTAAAATTCTTCTTTGCTGGTCACCCTTTAGTGAGTATTCACTGGAGACACAAATATGTTCAAAAAATTTTTGCCCATTCAGAGAGACCTATCCATCTCTTTTCCCCGGATTTCGGTCACCAAATTTCCAATCATATTCCTTCCACAATTATCCCAAATCCTTAATATCATTTCCACACTTGTTCCCCAGATTTCTTTCTGCATATATTATACAACTCAAGTACTCAAGTAGTTCTTTTGAAGTGTAGCACACCTCCAGGAGTATGCTGGGACTTGAGTCTAGTTGAAGGCCTAGAAACAGAGGGTGATGGGTGTTGTGTCTTGCATGGCCACTGCCTCTTACCATTTCCTTAAGCAATGCAGGGTTAATTTCCTTAGATAGAGGTGAAAATGCCAAAATCACTATGTGTGGAGAGGCCAGACCACAGAGGCTGGAGATGCCACTCTATTAGAGGTGGAAAAGCCACTTCCATTGGTAAGACTCATCACTATTTAGGAGCTCAACATCCCTAGTTTCAAAAGGGTCTTGTACCACATGTACCTGTACCAATCTAGAGGATCCCATTCTTTCCCAATCAATGCCTTCACTTTAATAGCATTTTAACACTGTTTAGATATTTAGCTGAGAGTTTTCCAAAATTTTAAGGTCTGCTTCAAAAATTCCATCTTTAAGTCATATCTCTTTTCTTGCATTTTATTATAATCAGCCAGAAGCCAACCCACATTTTCAATTGCATTGCTACTTTCCACAAAACACTAGGACACGAACACAATTCAGACAAGTTCTTTGCCACTTTATAACAAGAAATACCTTTGTTCCAGTTTCCAATAACATATTCCTTATTTCCCTCTGAGACTTCCTCATAATGGCCTTTACCATTACCAAATTTCTATCAATATTCTGTCCATGATTAGTTATTCTCTATGATGACTGAGATTTTCACATGATCCCTTTTCTTTATGAGACCTCATTAGAATCACCCTTAACATCCACATTTTTAGCATGCACCTCAAAAATTCAGTTCCAAAGCTACTTCTACATTTTTAGATATTCGTTACATTAGCACCCCATTTTTTATTCCAATTTCTGTCTTATTCAGTTCAGGATGCTATTACAGGGTGCCATAGACTGGGAGGTATATAAAAAAAAAATATTTCCTACAATCCTGGAGGCTGGAAGTCCAACATCATGGTGCCAGCTTGGTCAGTTTCTGGTGAGAACTCTCTTCTGGATTGAAGTCTACTATCTTCTTGTGGTATCCTCACATGGCAGGTGAGAGCTCTCCAGGATCACTTTTGTAAGTGCACTAATCCCTTCAGAAGGTCTCCACCCTCAAGACCTAATTACTTCCAAGAAGTCTCACCTCCTAATATCATCACATTAAGGGGTAGAATGCCAACATTTGAATTTTGAGGAAAAACATTCAGTCCATTGTGCAGCCTAATGGTTTCACTGGAGAATTCTACCAAACACTTAACCTTCCCATTTCTCCAGAAAATACTCAACCAGCGGCTCTTGCAGCTGTAGTGTTTACCTGGAGATAAGTCACAGATAAAGTCCTAACTTTACCTCCAACGTTTGCCATATACATAAAATTATTAAATACTGATCATCATATACATTTCTGTTACATTAGGATTAGAGACAAGAACAGTTTTTATATTTTATTTTTACATTGGAAACCAGTCAGATTTGCTTCAGCCTCAAAGAGCATGTTTATGTAAAATTAAATGAATGCAGCACCTCTTCCAAAATTAAAAAGAGGTAACACTTTCAAATTTATTTCATGAAGCCACCATCAACTTGATACAAAAATGAGTCAAAGACAGTAGAATAAAAGTATAAACCAGTATCTTTCATAAACATTCTTCAATAGAACATTAGCAAATCATAGCTATCATAGCAAACCCAGCAATATATATTTTTAAAGTACAGTTGAACCTTGAACACATTGGGTTTGAACTGTGTGAGTCCACTTACACAAATTATTTTCAGTAAATACATCAGAAATTTTTTTTGAGATTTGTGACAATTTGAAAAAGTTTCTAGGCTAGTCATATGGCCTAGAAATATCCAAAGAATTTAAGAAGTTAGGTATGTCATAAATGCATAAAATATACAACAGCTGTCTAGAAAGTATACAGCCATGTAATATGAAAAATAGAGGCATTTATGGCTAAATTTTTTCTGGACACTCCTCAAATGTAGATATTAATTTATTTGATCATTTACTACCATAAAATATATACAAACCTATTTTTAAGTTAAAATTTATCAAAACTTATGCACACTTAAGACTGTACCTGACACCATTTGCAGTGGAATGTAAACAAATATTAAGATGCGCTATTAAATAGATACATAAATTAACTGCAGTACATATTATACTACTGTAATAATCTCATAGCCACCTCCTGTTGCTATTGTGAGCTTGTGTTGTATCCATTTAAAACACCATTTGTGATGCTAATTATCTGAGTGAGTTCATACTTGGTTGGACAATTAACTTTGTGAACTCATCCTAGAAAAAGTGCTACATACCTCATTGCTGAATATCAATGATCAACTTCAAAGTACTCCCCTTGAGAAGCTATGCACTGATGCCAGTGCCTGGTTCACACTTCAAAGCAATTTTGAAACTCTTTCTGGAATGTCCATCAGAGCTGTTGTCTTACTCAAATTCTGACAATTAAGTTCACAAACTTGCCACCATGAGCTTACATAGGCTGCACTGTACATATGACCCCTTATTGAGTTGTCTGTACAGTGTTGCTAATGTAAACACCTGGTGGTAAGTTTGCAAACTTGTCAGATTTTGGGTATGACAATGAGGTATGTAGCACTTTTTCTAGGATGAGTTTGTGAAATCAATTGCCCAACCTTGTCAAATGCATAGAGCAGTAAAAGCACTCTTGCAGATATTGTGTATTTTTCATGTTAGTACAAGATTGTAAACCTTGAATAACTCCATGGGACCCATACAAAGTGCCACTAGTGATGCTGGAAGTGCTTCCAAAAAGCAAAGTCATGACATTACAAGATAATGCTGAACTGTGTGGTATGTAGAGTAGACTGGGGGCTGCAGCTGAGGTTGCTCACCATTTCAAGATAAATGAATACAGTGTAAGAATCACTGTAAAAGAAGAAAAGGAAATTAGTGGAGTCATTGTTGTACCTATGCCATCAGGCACAAATGCCTTATACTTTTTGCAAAATGCCTTTTTATCTCCTATTGAAAATGCAGCTTACTACAAGAAAGGCAAACCAATAGACTCTAAGATGATTCAAGAAGCAGCAAAGTCATTATATGAGTATGACGACTTAAAGCTAAAGGAAGGGAAAGGATGTAGAGCTGGAGAAGTTAATACCAGCAAAGGATGGTTTGATACTTGTAGAAAGAGGTGTGGTTTTGTTGAGATAACAAAAGCAGCTGCTGCCAAACAAGAGGCAGCAGACAAGTTCCCAGATGCCATTAAAAAATCATTGTGGAGAAAATATATCTGTTTGAATGAGTTTTTAATGCAGATGAAAATGCTCTATCTTGGGGGGAAAAATGCCACAGAGGACATTTATTAGGACAGAAAAGAAGCAAGCACTAGGATTTAAGGCAGGAAAAGATGGGCTAACTCTGTTTTGTGCAAATACATTCAGGTTAATGATCAGGACTGCCCTTATCTATAAAGCTGCTAACCTGAGCCTTGAAAGGAAAGGATAATAAAAGTCTTTTGGTGGTACAAGAAGGTCTAAACAATGAGAACCCTTCTTCCAGACTGGTTCCATTAATGCTTTGTCCCTGAAGTCAGTAAGTATCTGGTCAGTAAGAGACTGCCTTTTAAAAGTTTTTTGATTTTGGACAATGCTCCTGGCCACCCAGAATCCCATTAGTTCAACACTAAAGGCACCAAAGTGGTCTGCTTGTCCCCCAAAACATCTCTATTTCATCCTCTAAATCAAGTAAAAAACACTTTTAAAGCTCATTACACATGGTATTCTATAGGAAGGACTGCCAACACTAAAGAAAGGAACTCCAAAAGAGAGAGTACCATGAAAGTCTGGAATGATTGCACCATTAAATATGCTATTCTGGTTATAAAGCCATGAAATCCATCAAACCTGAAACAATAAATTCCTGCTGCAGAAAGCTGTGTCCAGATGATGTGTATGACTTAACAGGATTTACAACAGAGCCAATCAAAGAAATCATGATAGAGTTTGTGGATATGGCAAAAAAAAAAAAAAGAAAAAAAGAAAAAAAAAGAAAAAGAACAAGAACAAGTGGGGGTGCAGGTAAAGGGTTTCAAGATATGGGTCTTGGAGAAATTCAAGTGCTAACAGATGCACCACAGGAATTAACATAAGATGACCTGATGGTGAGGAGTGCTGGAGAACCAGCGCCAGACCATGAGGAAGATGTAGCAGTACCAGAAAACAAACTGACAATCTGGCAGAAGGTTCTAATTATTCAAAGGCTGCTTTTGACTTTTTTAATGACATGGACCCTTTTATGATATGGGCTGTGAATCTAAAGCAAATGGTGGAAGGACTGCTTCATAGAGAAATATTTTCAGAGAAATGTAAAAGAAAATCCAACAGAAATTAAGATATACTCATATTTCCTTAAGTTACACTGTGTGCCTGCCTCTCCTTCCACCTCTGCCACCAAAGACAGCAAGATTAACCCTTCCTCTTCTTCAGCCCACTGAACATGAAGACAAGGATGAAGATCTTTATGATGATCTACTTCAAATTAATAGTAAATAATTTGTTGTGTGTCTTTGTGTGAAAATCTAGTAATTGTATGAGACATTTTTGTGTCATCATTGCCTCAGTATGCATCATGTAGAATGTCATGTAGAAGACACAAAGTGGTGAGTCTATCCTTACATAGGCATAAGGTAAGTGATACTTAATGTAAAATTGTTAGCTTTCTGTTTTATAACTTTTCTTTCAAAGAATTACATTACCATATAGTACTCCTCTTGTAATTGGAAAAACTGTGTATCAGCCTATCATCACAGATTAGTTTTTAAAATAAAACATTTCCAACACAGTAATATAAATGACTATAATGCTGTGTGTCATAAAAAATTTTATGATTAATTTGTACACAGGCTAGGATACCATGAAGCAATTGTATTGCTGCTTCTATTTTATCAATGCATAAATTCTTAGACCTATAAATAAATGAATTTGTTCACATCTTTTCATTTTGATGTCTAGTGTTAATATATATATATTTTTTGTATCCTACAACACTATATGCAGATACTGACAGACAACTAGCTTGCAAACAGACAACAGAAACTCATGGTATCACTAAATACAGTTCAGTACTGTAAATGTATTTTCTCTTCCTTATGATTTCTTAATAACATTTTTCTCTTACTTTATTGTAAGAATACAGTATATAATACATATAATATACATAATATATATTAGTCAACTGTTTATGTCATCAGTAAGGCAGTAAGCTAATAGTAGTTAAGTTTTGAGGGAGTCAAAAATTATACGCAGATATTCAACTGATGGGCAGTCAGCAACCCTAACTCCTATGTTGTTCAAGGGTCAATTGTACACACTATAAACAAATGGAGTTTTTCCCATTTATATAAGGCTTGATCAAATTTGAAAATCTATGAAGGTAATCCATCATATTAATGGAGTAAAAAAAAAATCACATTATACAAGGGCTGTTCAGAAAAAATCCAGCTCTAAATGACTCTAGTTTTTATACTACATGGCTGGATACTTTCCAGACATCCCTCATACATTATATCAAGTGGTATATATTTTAAGTAGAATTTCAAGGAAATATGGAGGGTTCTATGATAGTGTTTCCAAGTAGCAAAAGGTCAAGGTTATAAAGAGTCTGGTGGAGGGGATCAAATATATGGTTCTGTCATGAAAATGCAGTCTCAGGATAAACATGAAGCCAACTTTTACTGTTGCTTCACGTGAAACAACAGGGCTTCTAAGAATTTCGTAGTTATTTTCCCAATAGCAGCCTCATGGAGAACCCAGTACAGAGAAGAATCTGTTGAACTTTTGACTAATTGACTGAACCTTTAAAAAAAAACCATAGAAAATAGTTTTTAAGAGAATTGTATTACTTGAAGGGCTGCAAATTTGAACAAGGCAGAAACAGTACAAAGTGAAAAGGGGCCTTTAGATTCCAAAACATCTACAGGCTAAAATCAGTCTGGAAAAATTTACTTAGCTGTAAGCACCAGCCACCTTTTATGAAGAACAAAAACAAACAAACAAACAAAACCAAAAACCCTGTATGACTCAGGGTACTCATAGAATCAAGATCTCAGTACATAAACATGCTACTTGGAAGCCGAAACACATTTAAGCTGGGTTCTGAATTATGTAGTAATGTAATCCACTGCTCCCCAAGAACAGCACAGAAATGCTGTGAGAAATTAATATGAGTTCACTACATTCCTTTTTTCAGAACAAAGTATTCATAACCTTGTGTATTTTAACATTTAATGCCATTTTAATTGTTCTGAACTAGCCACACTCTAAGTTTTTAAAAGTTCAATTTTGAGTGCTCAGCATGTTGCCAGCAACTATCTTATTAGACAATGCAGGTCTATTCCATTATACTCACATTCAATGGCAATTGCTGTTTCTACTTGTCCTTTAAATATATGAAATACTAAGAGGCAGGCACTATAACATATAGCAATAGGTGAAATAGATAAAATATGGACCCTCATTCTTAATTTCCCAAATACATTATAACATATTTAATATCCCAATGTTTAGAGCTTTGGCAACATAGTTTGTTATGTAGGTTTTTTTTTTTGGGGGGGGGCGTTGGCATTAAAAAAACTCATTTCAAACTGGTTATAATTTCAGTTAATTTTATCTTTAAATTAACATTATGAAAAATTTAAAAGTAGAAAAAAACAGCAAAAGCCAAATAAACAAAAACCACATATCCAAGTCTCCCTTAACATCATTTTGACAAACTTATTATCCATCCTCTTTTCTTTTCCATGAGCATTTTAAAGGAAATTTCAGACATGACATCAACTTCTGTGTATAAACTTTATAACTTACCTCTGACATTTTTACATAACCATAATGCTATTACCACTTACTAAAAACATAATTGCCTAGTATTATCTAATACTATCAACATTCCCATTTTCCCAATTGTCAGAAAAATGTTTTAAGTTTTCTCGACTTCTGATCTAAGTAAGAACTGCTCACATCTCTTAAGACTTTTTTAATATCCAAGAGTTCCACTTCCCCATTTTTCAGTGCCATTTTATTGGTTGAGAAGTTGGGTCATTTCTCTTGTAGAATTACCCATACTTTAGATTTAATTGCTTCTTTTTGGATCATGCAATTTGTCTTTCCCTGAATTTCCTCTACACTGGGAGTTAGATCTTGATGCTTAATTAGATTCAGGTTCAATCATTTCACTTCATTAGGAGGTACAAAATGTTTTGCCCTATTTTTGATGAGGTTAAAATTGATCAGTGGGTTCAGATGTCACTATGAAGTATGTATCAACCTTTTACCTACTGTTCTTAAAGTCTACTGAGAATCTTGCCTAGTTCCATAATTTCATTATGTGTTGCAAAATTCTCTACTAAATAACTGTACCTCATCAACCTCTAATTGCCCTGCAATACAGTTTCTACAGAAAAATGCAGGCTAAATGCCATTTCTTTCCTTTTACTTACCAGTTTTCAGAATGAGCCAGTGCCCTGGCAACCTCCATAAGTGTACTCTGAATAGAGGTGATAATGGGTAAGATAAAAAACTTTTTTACATTCACCCTTAAGAGAATTTCTTTCTAGAATAAATTTTCTTAAGTTTAACACTGTTTAAATGGTGATAAAAGGCTTTTACATTTTTATGAACATTTTCTTTCTTTTAAATAAATTTGTTAGTTGTGAACATAAAGTGAGTCCCCACATTTAAAAACGTTTCCTCTAGAATTTTTTTCCCAATGTTCCTTAACACAAAATTCACAATGGAAGGCTTTCCTATAATTATTTAGTTACATTATGAATTCGCTGATGGTAAGTAAGGTGTGAGTGTTGTCTAAATGCCTTCTTACATTCCTTACAATTGTATGGTTTCTCACCAGAATGAATTCTCTGATGTTGAATAAGTGATGAATGAAGTCTAAAGGCCTTTCCACATTCCTTACAGTCATAGGGTTTCTCACCAGTATGAATACTCTGATGTTGAGTAAGTTGTGACAGCAGTCTAAAAGTCTTCTCACATTCCTTACATTTATAAGGTTTCTCACCAAAATGAATACTCTGATGTTGAGTAAGTTGGGAGAACAATCTAAACGCTTTCCCACATTCCTTACAATCATAGGGTTTCTCCCCAATATGAATACCCTGATGTGAAATAAGTTCTGAGTAACGACGAAAAAACTTCTGACATTCTTTACATTCATATGGTTTCTCACCGGTATGAATTCTCTGATGTAGAGTTAGATGATAGCCACGACTAAAGGTCTTCCCACAGTCTTTACAATCATAGGGTTTCTCACCAGTATGAATTCTCTGATGGAGAGTAAGTTGTTGCCGCACTCTGAAGGCCTTCCCACAGTCCTTACATTCATAGGGTTTTTCACCAGTGTGAAGTTTGTGATGTAGTCTCAGGCCTGTACTACATAGAAAAGCCTGCCCACATTCTTTACACTCATAGTACTTCTCAGCAATATTGAGCCTTTGATGTCGAGTAAGGTGTGCATACTGCCTAAAGGCCTTCCCACATTCCTTACATTCATATGGTTTCTCACCAGTATGAATCCTTTGATGGAGATTAAGTTGTCCTCGCACTCTAAAGGACTTCCCACACTCCTTACATTCATAGGGCTTCTCACCAATGTGAATTCTCTGATGTACTCGAAGATCTGCACTACATGTAAAGATCTTTCCACATTTTTTACATTCAAGGAGTTTGTCAGAAATATGAATTCTCTGATGTCGACTAAGATGGGCACACTGTCTAAAGGCTTTTCCACATTCTTTACATTCATAGGGTTTCTCACCAGTATGAATTCTCTGATGGAAAGTAAGTTGTTGGCGTACTCTAAAAGCCTTTCCACATTCTCCACATTCATAGGGTTTCTCTTTATTATGAATTCTCTGATATAAAGTAAGAGATTTGAATTTTCTGTAAGTGGGCCTTTTGTCAGAGGTGGTTTTTTTCACTTGCCTGAAATACCCCTTTTGAGGACCTTTTGGTCCCTCAAACATTTTATATTCACAATCTTTTCTGAAAAAGGAGTCTTCCAGGCTATAACTTCTAATGTTTTCCATTATCTCCCACTGAGATAAATTCATTTCATAAATATCCTTTTGAGGTAACTTTTTAGTGTCATATCTGGATTCCAAATCTGAAAGGAAACAAGATAAATGCATGCTATTTTCTTTTTCTAGAAAAAGTAAACAAGTAAGCAAATAAAAACTTTATAACAGAAAAAATAAATAAAGCCCAGTTGAAGTAAATAGGATAAAAAAACTCTAAAATTATCATGTAGCTTGAAGACATCTAAGTGGAATAAAGAAATGATGAAACAAGATTATCTGGATACATATCAAAGTTTGAGAATCTATACTTGAACTTCTTTCTTTTTCAATTAGAATAAAGTACAAACACCTAACCATGAATAACATGGTCTTTATCTACCATATCATTTCAAACCACTGACGTCCCCTTTGCTCCCTATGTCCTTATCGAACTATCTCCTTTCAGTTTCTAGAATGTTACAATCTTTCCATTTCTAAGAGCTTTCATTGTCTATTAAATCTTCCAGGAATGTTGACTGGTTCTCCATGTGGTTGAATTCCTTTCATACTTTAGTTATGTTAAAAATGAGAAAACTCTTCCCTACTGACTTAATCTAATTTATATCGTTTCTTTCCTATCCCAGTGACTTGTTCTTTAGCACTTTTTTGTTGTTGTTACATGTTCATTAATTTCCTGAAGTTTTACTCTCTTTATTTTCTTACCTTAAATCTCCCCAAGACAGAAACAATATTACAATCAAAAATGAATAATAAACTCACAGAACATAGTAATTGTTCATTAAATTCTCATATTAGGTAAGTTATTGCACACGTTGTCTTGCCTTCAATTTTACTCTTTACCACACTAATTATATATCTTTTTTATCACTTCCTATAGAGATGGAAAACAAAAGCACATCTAAACAATCTCAGTCAAATATATAAATGAAAAATGGTGACTTCTTTACATGCGACTACCCATCCAATTGCTCCTCTACTTTCACCTACAGACATCTCCATTACAGCTCATTTTCTACTTTGCACAGTAATTAGTGAACTTTCTCTCCCACTTTCACAACCAAGGAAATGAAAAGTTCTTATTTATCTTCATTTGAGTTTATATAACTATACATATCTATATAACAAATATTTAACCAGTTCTGTTCTTTCATATTTTCCTTTAAGTCCTTATAGCCAATGCCATTCAGGTACTTCCTAGAGAGTATTTTAGTAATTTTTCAGGCAAAACAACAGCTTTGTATCATATTATTAAAATTCTAAGCAAAGCGATTTTTCTCAAATGTGTATTTTCTCAAAATATTTTATAATAATTCAATACTTTTCAAAAAGAAAAAGTTATTTTTAAAAACTCATTTAATACAGGCATATTTTTAATATGCCCAAACTGGAAAGAATCCAAGTGTTCATCAATGTATCCAGCAATGAGAATGAATAATCTATAAGTACACACAACATGAATCAATCCTACAAACATAATGGTGACTAAATAAAGTCAGATATAAAAAATACATATACTCTATGATTCCAATTTCATAAATCCTAAAAACTGTTAAGATTAATATATGGAGTTGTTAAAAGTCAGCATAATGGTTAACCTTGGTGGGAAGGAATGACTGGAAGGAATTAGAAGGGAGCTTCTGATATATTAGTAAAGCTCTATTTCTGAATCTGAAAGTAATAATATGCATGTGATCACTTTGTGAAAATTCAGTGAGCTGCATATTTATGATTTCTGTATTTTTGCATTTACATTTCAATGTTTACTTTAAGAGGATATACTAAAAAGACATTAAAAGGCAACAATGATTTAAATAGTGTGGATGAAATGTAAGCAGAGACAAAAAAATGAATAGTATAGATAATCTGTTCATGTCTTCCTCCCTCCCTCCTTCCTCCTGCCCCCACTTTATTGGTCTATCTATCTCTATTTATCTCCCCACCCAAGAAAGCAATACAAAACTATAGTTATTTGTAATGTTTGCAGAAAGGTCAATTCAAGGCCTCATTAAGACAAATATGTATGATACAAATGATGTATAAAATGACCAGTAATTAGCTAAATAGTTGAAACAATAGTAAATAAGTAGGCAGCCATAAAGGTATAAAAAATGTTCTTAAAATAACATGGTAATTTCAAAGGATTTACTTGCAAATTAAAAATTAAAAGCCATTAATCTACAAGAAGTCTGTCAAAATATAAATAAGCAAAAATATTTGTAAGAAAAAAGAGAAAGTAGTCTCAGCTGAAAAGCCCATATAAATTGGTAAAAAGAACAATTAAATAATAAAAAAGGTAATGGAATAAAGAAAGTGAACAATTTACACAATATAAACAAAATTAGAACAAAATCATAATCACTCATAATAAATGAAGTAGAATAAGTTATGAAATTTATCTCATAGGTGGAAATCCTAAATGGTGAAGTAAATGCTGTGCTTGCCTCATCCTGTGAACACATAAAAATTACAACTAAATTATAGTACAATTAACCTGGAGAACTATCTGAAGTCTAACTAAACAGAAGTTTTATAACTAAAGATATAAAGAAGAAGCCATGATAAAACTGGTAAGAGAAATGGGGATGCAAAACAAATTGGTCCCACACCAATGTGTTGAAATACTAGGAGGGATATCTTGACCACAGAGGCTCCCCATGGAGGAGCAAGAGACTGTAGCCCCACACCAGGTTCCCCAGCCTGAAGTACTGGTGCTGGGAAGAGGAGTTGCACAACATCTGGCTGTGAATGACAGTGAGGATTCCAACCATCCAGGTGGGACAGAAGGGAAACCCAGATGTCCTCTTAAAGGGCCCGCACACAGATTCACTTACTCTCAAGCACTCACCCTGGGCTCAGGTGGAGAGATAATAACTAGGGGGATGTCAAGAACATATGGGGAAAGACAGTTGTATGATTTCAGGGCAAAGGCTAGAAGGACAGTTTCCACTTTTCCCGTGTCGGGTCTCCCTCCTGTGTAACCAGCAGGCAGGCATCATCTTTCCTGTGTTGGGCCCTACCCCCATGCCCATGGCCAAATCTGAATCTGAACTGGTATGGTGAGCTCCACTTTCTCCACCCTGGTGTCTCACTGAGACACCTAGTTTTCCATACTGCAGGAGGCTTTATCAACAGCTGAACCTTAAGGAAGTTGGCAGGTGGCAGTAGGCCTTGGAGTTTCCTGGCTTTTTGCAGAGCTACCCCAGACCGGGTACTGGTAGCAATCATCCTTGGTTCACAGTGTGGCCTCTCCCAGGTCCCTCTAGGTTTGGCAAAGGCAGCTACCAACAGTAGATCACTTTGTAGCTACTACCAGGTAGTCCCTGAACAGTCAGGCAGTGGCTGACCTGGGCCTACATCAGAGACAGTTGCTAAAGGCCCCAGAAGCAATATACTTGGGGACTGGCTTCAGACCACAGTAGAGTAACACCCAATTACCCTCACAAGCAGCACACCCAAAGGGCAGTCTCAACAGGCACCAGAACCCACTGGGGCAAATTCTGCTCCATGAAGTAAGTCCCCCCCATAGCAGCCAGTAAGCTGTGGATGTGGCCAAACCCCACAGCCACTAAGCCTAAAGGTCAATCTCACCCACTGATATGCCAATAGCAATCGATCTCACCCACTGATATGCCAATAGCAATCAAGGCTCAATTGTCACAAGGTGTCACACACAACTGACAAAAGGGACACTCCTAAAATACCCAGTACAGGTGACCAGGGAAACTGTGCCACTGGGCCCCACAAGGCACCTAGTACATAAGGCCACCTGGCCAAGAATGGGAAACATAGCAGATCTACCTAATACATAGAAACAAACACAGAGAAACAGCCAAAATAAGAAAACAAAGAAATACATCCCAAATGAAAAAAAAAAACATAAAAAGAACTAAACTAAATGGAGGGAAGCAAGCTACTAGAGACAAAGTTCAAAACACTGGATATAAGGATGCTCAAGGAAGTTAGTGAAAAATTCAACAAAAAGACAGAGTATAAGAAGAATATAGAAATAATAAAAAAGAACCAGTCATAAGTAAAAAATACAATAACTGAAATGAAGAATGCACTAGAAGGAATCACTAGCAGATTAGATGTGGCAGAGGATCAAATCAGATAGTTGGAAGACAAGGTAGCAGAAAACACCCAATCAGAGCAGCACACACACATTAAAAAAAATAATTTTAAAAGTCCAAAACATGAGGATAGTTTAAGAGAGCTCTTGGTCAACATCAAGCATAACAACATTTACATCATAGGGGTCCCAGAAATGTAGAGAGAGGGCAAGGGATTGAGAACCTGTTTGAAGAAATGACTGAAAACTTCCCTAACCTGGTGAAAGAAATAGACATATAAGCCCAGATAACAGAGTCCCAAATAACATGAACCCATACAGGCCCACATCAAAATACATTATAATTAAAATGACAAAGGTTAAAGACAAAGAATCTTAAAAGCAGCAAGAGAAAGGCAACTAGTAATTTAAAGGAGCTCTGATAAGATTGTCAACTGATTTCTCAACAAAAAATTTATAGATTTATAGGCAAGAAGAGATCAGCACAAAATATTCAAAGTGATGAAAACTAAGGACCTACAACCAAGAGTGCTCTATCCAGCAAGGTTAACATTTAAAATCAAATGACGTTCCCACACAAGAAAACGCTAAAGAAGTTCATCACCACCAAATCAGTATTACTTTTACACTTAAAGGCACATGTTAGAGGGAGTTCTGTAAGACTAAAAAAGAAAAAAATATATATGAAAAATAATAATAATAACAGCAACAAAATGGCAGCATGAGAGGGACCCCTGAAAAACTCCTCTGGAAATTACAACTAATAAAACACTGATACCTCAACCAACGACCCTCTACACAATGCACAATCACAGCTAAGAAAACCACTTGTTGCATTAAGGTACCTGCAGGTGGGCAGAAGGTTAAAAAATGGAGAAATAAGAGGGAAGGAGTGGGGACATGGTCAGCACGGGTCCCCACTTGGAACTCTACCGCTGGGGGAGGGAAGAGGGAAAAGGTAGTGAAAGAAAGAGCAATCCAAACCTCACTTGGTCTGTAGGACAGAGGAGAGGGGCCCCAGAGGTGGGGGCATGAGATAGCTTAAATACCTCACTTTGGCCCCAGGAGCTGCAGACCCAGCTGTGAAACACAATGGCTGGTCTTCACTCCCATTCCCAGAGGAAAGGGAGTGATTGGGTGATGAAGAGCCATAGCATCATCACTCCAGCTGGGAAGGAGAAGGAGAGGGCTTTGCATGCATTTCTTCACCCACAACCAGAACAGCATGAAAGACTAGCAGACAGGACAGCTGACCTCAAGGCTCAGGACAGAGTCCATGTGCAGGACAGCTGAGAACAGAACGGTACAATCACACACAAACTCCCTGCATGACCCCTGGAGGAACAGGAAGAAAACAAAGCCACAAACATCCCTCCCCCATAGACCTCTGCTCACATAGTATCGCAATGAACACCAAAGAAACTGCAGCAGCATTTTTTTCAAAATGAGAAACCAGATAAAGGAAATTCAAATAAAGAGATGGGGACAGATGACCCATCAGAAACAGAGCTCAAAGCAATATTATAAAAATGCTTAAGGAACTGAATGATAATTTCGACAGAGATAGAAAGCATCAAAGAAGACTTACCCAACCATTATAAATTACCAGAGAGAGATAAGGACGACATTAACTGAAATGAAGAACAAAATAAAAGTCACTAAACTAGATAAAATAGAAGTGCAAAGCAGTGATTTTCAGGAAAAGCCAGCAGAAAACACCCCAGCAGATCAATTAAAAAATTATTACCCCCAAAAAAGAAAGATGGATTGAGATTTCTCTGGGACTGTATCAAACATAATAATATCAGAATAATAGGAGTGCCAGAAGGGACAGAGGAAAAACAAGGGAACAACTGAAAATTTTCCTAACCTGGCAAAGGAAATAGACATACAAGTCCAGGATTGCACAGAGAATTCCAAACAAGATGATCTCAAAGGAATACACCAAGACACATCATACTTAAAATGGCAAAAGTTAAAGAAAAAGAGAAAATTCTAAAAACAGCAAGAGAAATGCAAGTAGTAACTTATAAAGGGATACCCATTTGACTCTCAGCTGATTTCTCCCCAGGAACTTTACAGGCCAGAAGAGATTGGCAGAAAATATTCAATGTGATGAAAAGCAAGCATCTACAACCAAGAATAATGTATCCAGCAAGGCTAGCATTCAAAATTGAAGGACAGATAGAGCTTCTCAGATAAAAAAAAAAAAGCTAAAGGAATTCATTACCACCAAACAAGTACTATAAAATGTTAGAGAGACTTCTTCAAGATGGAAGGAGGGATGGGAGAGTGGGTAAAATAAGGAAAAAGGATGGAGAAATTTAGTTTAATTAACATAAAATCAAAAGCAACAAAGGAACAAAACTCATGGACACAGTCAATAATTTAGTAGTTACCTGAGGGTAAGAGGGGAGGGAGCTGGGGGAGAAGGGACAGGGACATAAATACATGGTAATGAAAAGAGAACTGACTCTGGGTGATGAACACTTAATACAACACATAGAAGATGTAATATAGAATTGTATACCTGGGACCTATGTAATTTTCACTAATCAATGTCACCCAAATAATTAAAAATATATATGAATAATAAAATGGCAATAACTACATGTCTATCAATTCTTACTTTCAATGTAAATGGATTAAATGTTCCAATCAAAAGACATAGGGTGGCTGAATGGTAAGAAAACAAAAACCCTTACATATGCTTCCTATAAGAGACTCAATTCAGACTGAAAGACACACACAGACTGAAAGAGATGGAAAAAAGTATTTTACGAAAATGAAAAGGGAAAAAAACCAACAACTAGGGTAGCAATACTTACAATAGACAGAAGAGACTTCAAAATAAAGGCTATAACAAGAGAAAAAGAAGGACCCAGTAATACCACTTCTGGGTATGTATCTGAAAAAACCCAAAATGCTCCTTTGAGGGGATGTGTGCACCCATATGTTCATTGCAGCTTTACTTATAATAGCCAAGATATCAAGGCAGCTTAGGTGTCTATCAATTAAAGAATGAATAAAGAGGAGGTGGTATATATATAAATGAAATAATCCTTGGCCATGGAAGGGAATAGGTTCTTGCCATCTGCAGTGGCATGGATGGACCTGGAGGGTATTATGCTGAGTTGAGTATGTCAGACAGGGAAAGACAGATGCAATGTGATTTCACTTATAGGTGGATTCTTAAAAACAAAATAAACAGACAAACAAAACAGAAACAAACATAGATACAGAGAACATTTTGATGTTTGCAAGATGGGAGGGGAACTGGGGGTGAATAAAAGCGGGGAAGGGATTAAGAAGTACAAATTTGTTGTTACACAGTAGTCATGGGGATGTAGGGTATAGCATGAAGAATACAATAAATAATATTGTAATAACTAATATATGGTGTCAGATGGGAACTAGATTTATGGGAGTGACAGATGGGAGGAGAGTTTAGGGGACAGGATGATAAAGGTGAAGGGATTAAGAAGTACAAATTGATAGTTATAAAATAGTTATGGGGATGTAAAGAAATACATAGGGCAGGCCTGGGCAAACTTTTTCAGGACAAGGGCTACTTCTAATTTTCTCCAAGTATTGTGAACCACTAGCTATTTATTTTATTATTCAGGCAGTCACCCCAAAATTGCTTGGCAGTTCACTGATGGACCATGATTGACATCTCTCCCTGCCCTAGCATATAAAATATAGTCAAATAGGGTAATAACTTTGTATTGTGCCAGGTGAGTACTAGACTTATTGGTGAGATCACTTCTTAAATTGCAAAAATGTGTAACCACTATGCTGCACACCTGAAATTAATAGAAAATAATACTGAATGTCAAAATAAATAAAGGGTAAAAAATAAAATAAAATTGCAAAAAGGAAATAAATAAAAAATTACCCCATTCTCTCATAATTTTCCATATTCTTATCCTACTCACTTTTGTTCATAATATAATACTTAATCACTTCATGATATTTGGTAATCCATTTCTTTGTTTATTGCATGACTTTCCTACTAAATGTAATGTAAACTCCATGAAAAGGACACAATAAAGAAATATATGCATAAAAGGCAAAATACAAAAGATGAGTTACAAAGAAACTAGATCCAGAATACAAGTAAAATGATTGTCCTTAGAGAAGAAAGTTTTCCCTCATTGAAATGGGAGGAAAATAAGTGTGAAGAAACAAGTGGTAAATGAAAGTATAGGTGAAATTTCTTCAGTGACTCATGCTGAGATTTAAGTTTTCTTCCCAGGTTTTAGGTCTTTTCTTCATAATCAGCATCTAAGGGGCGTGTTCCCTCCCCAAGCAGCAGGACTGTGCCATGCTATAATGGCTTACCTCTGCCTAATTAGCACTTACTCACCTAGGCTCCATCTTTTATTCTCACCCCTCACAACCATCCAGGGTTCTTTCCCCTGCTCTAATAGGGTAATCACATGTGGCTTAGAAATGGCATATCCTGCATGGAAAAAAAAAAGGAACATAATAAAGAAAGCATTAAAAAACAAACAAACATTATTGCCTTGATCAAGCCTCAGAACAAAGAGTAATGGGACTGAACAATATTCAGATTAGAGATTTGAGTTACTTCAGGATCACAAGAACAGAGAGATAGGAATATCATCTTATTTTAATTTAAACTCACACAGGCTGTCTCCTAAGAGGAAGTTAATGACTGAAAGCACTGGTTTCAAATCCTGCTTGACATATGGATCACTAAGGCTTCAGTTTTCTCAGTTATGACAAGGGAATAATAATGATATCTACCCATAGTATCAATGAGAGGTTTGATTTAATAAACACAAAGTGCTTGGATGAGTCTCTATTACTTAGTAGATACCATATATGTTTATTAGGTACTATTTTGCTATTCTTTTTATATTTTGCTAAGAGAAAATCAATTGGTTTCTTGCCAGGATATTTATCCAATGTTAAATTCAAAGTTAATGCATTTTAAACTTTTAATTATAAATCAATTAAAAGATAATGTTTATGTTGTGGTAAATTGAATGTGTCCACTTAAGTTTTAACAGTTGATTCAATCCTTCATCATATATATTGCATAAGCTTTTTCAATAGGTAAATAGAGGCAAACACCTGTCTTCCTACTCACACCACAGGTGAGTTACTACATAACAGACATATGGCCTTATAAAACCAGATTTCTTTGATAATGGTTTTGCTGTGCATGTCTAAGAATTCAGCTGTCATTAAAGAGAAGCAATTATAAAAAAGGCAAAGGAAGATGTAATGGTCACTGAATTAAGGAGCAAATTGAAAGTGGTATTTTACAGCTTAATAGCTGAAGGTGACTGTTCCCAACTACAAAATAGAGATTCACCTAGCTTTTAGAAAGATAGCCCTGAAATTCAGTCCTATGGATTTCTAAATCATCTGACACAGATAAGCTTACCCACTGACAACAAGTTGCTATAATTCTCTAATATCACATCTCTGTACAATTTCCTCTGATATGAGTTCAGGCAGTCCCACTCTTCTTGAGAAAAGTCTACAGCCACATCTCTGAACATCACCAAATCCTGAAATGACAAGCCCATGTATTATTTATAAAATTATTTATTTCTATAAAGGGCCAATAAATTAGGTTTTGCATGCCACATATGTGCTCTGTTAAATTTCCTTCCATTTTCCTTTTTTTCTTTTTAAACAATTCTTTCAAAATGTAATTAGGTCATAGCCTATACAAAACAGGCCATGGGCCAAAATTGGCTTACAAGCCATAGTCTGTTTGCCCACCACTGCTATAGACAAAACGGCCTCTGTACTGTGTGATACCTAATTTTATATATGTTCAGGTAATTATCAGAATTTCCCAAATAATTGAAACAGTGGTCATAAGAACATTGCTTGCAATGGGCCTAAAATCATTTTCAATGTGATTTAATATAACCCATTTTCCTTTAAGGATTCGAGAAAAAAAACAAACAAAAAACTGATGCAATGTTTTCCTCCAAATGAACCATAGAATCTCTATTTTAAAAAAGTAGAGTTTGCATAAAATTAAAGAACTTCTTCCAGCTTCATCATTATGTTCTATCATTAGTATTTTTCATTGTAACAAATCCTTTCTTGAATGTTTGATTTACTACACAATAGTCCATTTTATAGATATCTTAGACTTAATAATGATTATATTTAAATATTTCTATACTTTTAAATATATTAAATTATGATGTGAATTTAGGTTACACAAAATCTCTAAAGCTGCAATGTCCAATATGCTAGCTTAGACACATGTGGTTACTGAGCACTTAACCCTGTGGCTAGTGCAAACTTAGATGTGCCTTTAAGTATAAAATACACAACAGGTACTGATGACTTTTGAAAGGAAAAGAATGTAAAAAATCTCAGTAATTTTTAAATTGATTACACTTTGAAATGATAACATTTTAGCTATACTGGGTTAAATAAACCATTAAAATGAATTGCATGTTTCTTATTTATGTGCCTTGCAAATTACTTTACACTTTTTATGCTGCTTACCACACAAAGAAAGCACTAATGCTATAGGACATTCATAATGTGACAAATAGAAAATTTTTAATTACATATGTGGCTCACATTGTAATTTTTTTTGGACAGTGCTGCTCTAAAGTATTCACCAGTCCTAAGAGTCTCATATCAAATATATCCCTCTAGGGACTTCACTTCTGCTCTAGACAAAGACTGAACATACAGGAGATGCTGAAGAATTTGGTCACTTTGCACATGGATACCGGATGGAGAAAAGAGGGTCATGTAGGAGGAGTCTGGGCTGCTGGGTTCCATCCCTCAGCAGGATGAAAGAGACTGGGAGAAGCTGTTGGATGGGGCTCTGTTATGAAGCTTCAGAATAACTAAGAGAACATAACCTGAAAAAAATCACAGCATTTCAAAGAGAGAAATACCAACTTACATGAGCCATAATTTTGGAGTTGCAAGAACTGGTCAGTTTTCCTCAAGCGTCACTCACTGGAGAAACAGAGTCCACAGAAGCCAGAGCTGAAGGAAGAAATGTGAAGCCTTAACAGAACTGCCTCAGAGCTCCAAAATTTAAAAACTCACACTACTTCACCATTCCTACAGGTAACACCACTTCATCTCACATCACAGACAAATTATGAGAGTAAAAGGTAGTTTAAACAAATCTACACCCTTCTCAAAACCACAGGGAAATCAGTTGCACAAGGACTGACAAAGCAGACTGATGCATAGAAGCATGTGTGCAGACATATTAACAGAAGGGCTTCCAATTAGTCCCCCACTACAGGGAGGCAGGCTAGGACCTAAGAATGGGCAGTCCAGACCTGTCCTGAGCATATCCATCTCCCCCCACTCATACCTCCTTAGCTGAAAAGTAGCTACACCATCTCAATCTAAGCCAAAACTTTCTTTTAGGACGCAGGACCCTTACTGGCCTCTCTAAGCCAGAAGACAAAAAGTAGTATAGCCACAAATTTTCCCAAACTTTGCTGCATATTGCAATCATCTGCAGATCTTTAAAACAGGCTGATGCTTGGCTCCCATCCCCCAATCATGCAGATTTAATTAGTACAGAGTGTGACCTAGGAATCAGGATTTTTAAAACCTCCTGTGATGAAATCTCCTCCAGGTGATCCCAACTGGCAACCAAGTTTGCTAATCAAACTCTGTATGCATCCGAATCACCTGGGGGGGCTTATTAAAATAGTTTGCAGAGCCCTACTCCTAGACTTTGTCACTTGGCAGGTTTAGTGGGCTTAAGAATTTGCATTTCTAATAAAGAAATAAAACTCATGGACACAGTCAATAATTTAGTAGTTACCTGAGGGTAAGCAAGGAGGGAGGTAGGGGAGAAGAGACAGAGGCACAAATATACAGTGATGGAAAGAGACCTGACTCTGGGTGATGAACACACAATACAACACAGAGATGATGTATTGTAGAATTATACACCTGGAACCTATGTAATTTTTACTAATCACCCCAATAAATTTAACAATAATTAAAAAAAGAATTTGAATTTCTAAAAGGTTCCCAAGAAATATGGATGTTGTTGGTCCAGATGCCAGTTTGAGAACCACCTGAATAAACCATGCTTCACAGTCTTTTTCATGGCACAACTATACTTGTACATTGGAGTCCTATCCCTCAGGCTGAATTACCATTGCCACACTCCTCAGAGCTCACTGTGCACCATTTTCCTGTTCAGAATCATTAACATGACCTGCATGTTCTTACCTTCCAACCCATCTTTCTTGGTACCCAGGCTGGGGAAAAGCAAATTTGTTAGATCTGGGCATGGATAATTCTTTACAAAGTAGAAATAACTCACTGGTTAAAACTCACTAGTAACTAAGGAGACACATATTAAAGAAAATGGTTTTGCAAATTTGAAAATTAATGATACCACATATTACTAAGGTTGTAGGAAAATGGACACTCATGGTATATAATGCAGAAATAATAAAACAATGTGTGGAAGATTTATAATAGGACCAAAAAAGTCAAAAAGAACCCAAATACCCTTCAACAAGTTCAATAAATCATTATGCATTCACACAATGGGAAACTACACACACACACACACACACACACACACACACACACACAAATGAAAGTAAAATTATTATTTTATGGAAAATATGGTCACTACATATAACTGTGGGAAAAATACAGGTTAGAAAATAGTATTATAGTATAATTCTATTTTTTGGCAGGAAAACTACATACCTATGCATACATGTATATGCTCGTGCATAAAATAATCTGTGAATAGACTTGGAATAAGACTATTGTGTTACCTCTACTTGATGGTATCCCAGGTAATCTTTGCTTTGCTCTTTGGAGTCTCTAATTTTCTACTCAAAAAGTTAAAAAATGTCTATCACTTATACATGGACATTAAAAATAGCTCTGTAAGAGTATTATAAGTATCCCAACAGTTCCATCCCTGCTATCCTTTCATCTTCCAAATCTGGAGGCAAAAACTTTCACCTCCTTTTTCTATTTCTTTTAGTATTTAAACTCCATACATTTAAATAACACGCTAATATTGTTACTTCTGAATTTTCACCTTTAATCATTATCTACTTACTTTCTAATCTGGAAGCATAGTTTTAGTTATCTTTTACCCACCTTATATACTAGAGCTGTCCAGAAAGTGTCCAGCCATGTAATATGAAAAGGAGGCATTTATGGCTGGGTTTTTTTCCAGACAGCCCTCATATGCATAGCTATATTTCCCTATCCTTTAAATATGGTTTTATTCTATTTCAGGATAAAGGAATATGCAGATGTACTTTTAAAATGAACATTCATTTTCTATTATTAGCACTATGTAAAAACCATTACCAACTGAGATATGTAGTATAGTTAGATTATTTTACCTTCCTTGCACAAATCTTTTCTGAGGTTAAAATAATTTTATTTTTATTGTATGCTTATTTTTCTGGAAAATTATTATTAATTTATTTCTCAAATTCTCAATTGAAAAATCAGGAGGATGAAGCTTCTAGCATAAAATAACAGAGCTGTGTATTTCAAACAGTCCTGCAGAATTCAGCTAAATACTTCAGAGTGTCACCTGTATGCTACCTAGCAAAGTCAATGCCATGTTCCTAAATATTTGTTATCTCTGAAATCTTACCTTCATATGAAAAGGTGGTTAAGTAAAAGAACCTAAACAGCCTGTTGAAGAAACTGCTTAGGCAGTTTTGAACATACCTGCCCAAACTGATTTCTAAAATACATAATTGACAAAACATAAATAAAATGGAATACTAAGGTAATCATTAAATGCTAAGTTTTAGAAAACAGTTAAGAAATGGAAAATATTCAAGATATACTAAAAGAAAAATATCTGTTTACAGAATAATATGTAATATTATTAGATTTTTTAGAATCATTAAAACAAAACAGACATCAATGCATGGAAAAATCTCCTTAATATTTCAATTCTCAGATTTTAAAATTAACTTTTAAATTATAATTAAGTCTCTCAATCTGCCATCTCTACCTTAAGAATTATTGTACCTGGAGGATTTCTCAAACCGGAAGGGGTTGCTGGGGTTTCCCCATTCTCCACATACCCAGGAAGGTATAAAATCCATGAGAGCACTGAATTCCTCCTATAAACTAAGAACTGAAGGACTTGATTTCTTTTAAATTTTCTATTACTGTTATCTTATTTTTCAGAAATAAAACCACATGCAAAAACATATCTGTTCATAGAAATAATTTGGGAAACTATGCTCTAAATATTTATAGTGATTATTTCTGGTTTTAGGACGACAGGTAATACTAATTTTTAATTTTCTTTTTTATAGTTTTCTTAGTTGCTAAATATTCCACAAGCCTGCATTAACTCTATCATCAGAAATACTTTTTAAAAAAGCTATTCCCATTAAAATTAATTTTTTAATGCTTTGGAAGGATGGAATAAATTATAGTCATTAAGAAAATTGTTCAAATAAATGGTAACATAAGTGGTAACAACAGGAAATTCATTGTAACTGAAAAAAAAATTCCTACAAATTCTTGAAGATTATATCTCATCCTTCTGTGAAGGATCACAATGCTGGTTCATGGCATTTCCAAAATGATTAGGAGATCATATGCACTGCAAACAGGAAGAAATGCTTATTTCACAGCAGCTGCTCAATAATTTGAGCGTACCTTTCCTGGGTTCCAATAAATAATTATTAAATAATTACAAAGTATCTTTTAAATCCTTATCTTAATGTTCAAGATGCATATGTAACTTCATAATTTCTTACAGATTTTTATTTACAACAATAAATACTTCCCAACACTACATTATATACTGTAGAGAAATACTGCCTCCCAACATAGCCAATAGCCTAGTCCAGGGCAGCCCCAACAGTAGTCACTTCTTGGTTCTTATCCCTAAATCCTTGTTACCACCAACCCTGGCCCACGCATGGGAAACTGCTGTTTTTATGGAAATGCCATGCTATAAATTTTCCCACCCTGCCTTTGTTCAGGGCCCACACTTTGAAAACAACTCCTCTGAGCCTGCTGAGGTAAAATAAACAACCTGAACTTGCATGTACTTCAAGTGCCGCTATGTGTTTCCAACAGGTGAATGGGTAGAGCCTTCCACATTTTGGTTCCTGACAGGGAAGCCCAACCATGCTGGCCCTTTGCAGCCACTGGTTTGGGCGAGCACGGCTGGCAGATGGTGGGAGGAGGCGCAGAGGGCAAGGTGTACCCTGTCCATTTTAGGCAGTCTCCGAGGTAGCTGCCTCTAGCCAGCCTTGGTCCGTGATCACCACCAGAGTCAAAAGAGGCTTGCTTGACAAGACAGGTTCTGGACCAGGCAGCTGATACAGTAAGGGCCCGGGGCCCTGCTCAATTAGGCCCACCCAAATGGGTGAAAGGGGAGCCTGATCACCTCCCAGGGACTCACAGGAGTTCCAGAGTCAGGAATTCGGCTGGGCAAGAATGATATAATCTCTTAAAGAAAGTGTGAGTGAGTGCGGATCATGGAGGCTTGCATCCATTGATCCAATTTGTGGCTCCACGGCCTTGGCTACAGAGTACAAGTGGACCCTAACCTGTGGTTCCATGGTGAAGTCATGAGGCATAACGGTGATTTGTCCTAATGAGGACAACCAGGGCCGGGGCTTGGATGGGTACACCTTAGCCAAGATGCACTTCAAAGTCCCACAAGGGATGCGGCCAGGTGGGCACTTGAGAGGTCTCCTTCAGGAGGCACCCCTTCCCTTTGTCTGTCTTGCAGCACTGGTCATGGGAAACATGGGGTCAGGACACAACAAACCCATGGTGTTAGACTGCATGTTGAAAAACTTCAAGAACAGCTTTTCTAATGACTACGGAGATAAGATGACCCCCAGTAAGCTCTGGACCCTCTGTGAGCTCAAATAGACCACGTTCCAGGTTGGATGGCCATCGGAAGGGACACTAGATGTCCCAACGGTCTGTTGCATTGGCAGGTCATTACCGAGACACCAGGACACCAAAACCAATTCCTGTATATAGACGCTTAGCTAGAAGTCACCTGGACACTTCCCCATGGGTGTGGTTCTGCTGCAATAGTCAGGGACAGGCTAGAGTCTTCATGGCACAAACCCAATTAGGTCAGGAGCTCCAACCAAATAAGGACACTCCTTGAATCTGTGTGTGCGACCCTGAGGAGGAGCTGATTCTACCTCCACCATACATCCCATCAAGACCTAGGACCCCAGGAACCCCACCTGTGGACACTCCCCCTCTATCAACCCACTTAACCCACTCATTCTGAAGCCATCCTGTAGGAAGGTGACCCCACATCCCCAGGGCCAGCGGCAAGACTCCAACCACATCCGGTGGCCCTCCAGATGCCAGAGAGAGAGTCCAGGGAGCTGGAGAGAAGGGACAAAGATGACACTGCAACCTGGCAGAACCATGATGTATTAACCCATCCCCGCTGGTAATCTCCTAAATTGGAAACACAACATCCTCTCTTACTCTGAAAAACCACAGGCAATGATTGACCGGCTAAAGTCCCTTTTTCAGACCCACCACCTAACCTGGGAAGACTGTCAGCAGCTACTGTGGACTCTCTTTAATACTGAGGAGAGACGAAGGATCTTAAGGGGGGCCCACCAATGCCTAGAGGAAAATGCCCCAGCAGGAGTCGCTGATCCCAGGGCCCTAGTCACTGCCTCTGAAGGATGCACAGCTTGGAACTTCATGACCGAGAAAGAGAGAGGTGGGATCCAGCGGTACCAAGAGGCACTACTCCGAGGAGTCTGGGCTGAAACAAAGAAACCGATGAACATGTCTAAGGTCTCCACAGTCACAAAGCAACCAGAAAAGGCTCCCAGGGACTACTATGAGAGAGTCTGAGGCTTACTGTATCTATACCCTCTTTGACCCTGAAACAGCTAAAAGCCAACAAATGGTTAACACATCCTCTGTGTTGCAGGCAGCCCCAGACATATGCAGGAAATTGCAAAAACTTGAAGGCTTTGTGGGAATGAACATCACTCAGCTCTTGGAGGTCACCAACAAGGTCTACATGAATCGGGACATAATAGCAGAAAGGGAGGCCAGGCAGAGGATGAAGGAGAAGGTCAGCCTCCTCGCAGTCACCCTGAAAGACCAGGGGAACCAAAACCCAAGAAAGGAGCCAAAGAAGGAATGGCCACCTAAGGGGGGACTCGGCAGGCCCCCCCCAGTGGCCAATAAATGTGCTTACTACAAGGAGACAGGACAATGGAAGAACGAGTGCCACAACAGAGGGAGGCCTCGAATGGCCAGTAAGTACTAACGGGAACCCATGGAAAGGGATCTCACTGGCTTGGCCAGACTGGACCCAGAATAAGAAAGACCGGGCTCTCTCCTTCTCGGCCTCCATGAGCCCACGGTCAAAGTAACAGTAGGGGCCAACCTATGATTTTCATGGTCGACACCAGGGTTGAACACTCTGTAGTAACTACCTGGTAGGGCCACTCAGTGAATGGACCGTGTCCATTCTGGGAGTGACTGGGGACCATGCCTCCCAAAAGCAGTCCTGCAGGACCCACCTCTGTGAATTGGAAGGGCACATGACATGCTGGAGTGCCCTATCCCTCTTCTAGGATGAGACATTCTCTCCAAGCTGGGGGCGCTGAGTTCCAAACCATGTACCCCCTAGCATGGGTGGAAGACAACTTGCCAGGTTTGGCCCACAACTGGGCCCTGATTATCATCAAGCTGCTACCAGGGACATGCCCACAAAGGCAACAACAGTATCCAATCCCCCGGAGGCCCAATTCGGCATCCAGGAACACCTGATTAAACACGCCCCTGCTGCCAGTAAAGAAACCTGGGAGAGGATACCGGCCGGTCCAGGATCTCTGGGCAATCAGCAAGGTAACCGTCTCCTTGCACCCTGTGTTCCAAACCCATACACTCTCCTTGGCCAAGTCCCTCAATCTGCCAGATGGTTTACCTGCTTAAACCTCAAAGTTGCCTTCTTCTACCTCCAGCTCACACCACAGAGCCAGCCTCTTTTTTGCCTTTGAATGGACTGATCCAACCATGGAACGTCAAACACAATGAAAACAGACCAGCTTTTATAGCAGAAACCATCCAAATCCTGCCAGAGACACTCAGCATCACTTGGAAGCTCCACACTGTTTATAGGCCACAGGGTTCAGGAAAAGTAGGGCATATGAACTGCACCCTAAAAGAGACTTTAGCCAAGTTCAGCCAAGAAATGGGTCTATAGGGAGTATGCCAGGAAACCTCTATCAATTAGGTGTCAAGAGTCTAGTGGAGCAACTCCAGGCCCTAGGGAGGGCCCCCATTGCACTGAGTGACCCTGTCCACCTCTTTCAAGAGGGCAACTTAGTCTGGGTCAAAGATTGGAAAAAGGAGTCCCTCAGGCTGCACTGCAGAGGACCTCACACAGTAATCTTAACAACCCCCACTTGCTCTTAAGGAATCATCCCGTGGGTCCACCATTCAAGAGTGAAAAAGGCCCACTCAGAGGAGGATCTAGAGATTTGGAAAGCCAAGCAGAACCCGTCAGATCTGCTAGCCTTCGACATCCAACTCAGACCTTTGAGGGAAAACATTACCTGCCTTATCAGCCCCCCCTGAGGAGGAAGAACTTATACCCTACAAGGTTGTAACACCTGACTTGTGGGCCCACTACCTCTCAATGGGCAACAACCAGACCCGCTGTAAACGCCCCAGACTCTTTTTCTTCTGCAGTGCCACAGTGTACCGGTGCCTACAGACCAACTGGACCGGTACATGTTTACGCATTTTCCTGACCCCCGATGTCTTGGTTCACACTAATCAAGAAATAGAAAGACTCTCGCTCCTCCCTTACACTCAAGGAGAAAGCAAACACCCTTTGTCTCCTTTTTAGTAGCGCTGGGGGTCGTAACCAGAATTGGCACTGGGGTAGGGGGCTTGGTTCCTCATTCAAGTTTTATTACAAACTGTCCCAGGAACTGAATGAGGACATGGAGAGAGTAGTAGACTCCCTCCATTCCCTCCACTGTCAGATTTACTTGTGGCAGTGGTCACCCTCCAGAACCGGCATGCTCTAGACCTCCTCACTGCAGAGAAGGGGGGTGCCTGCCACTTTCTAGGTGAGGAATGTTGCTATTAGGTAAATCAGTCTGGGATTGTTACCACCAAGGTCAAGGAACTAAGGGACAGAATACAATACCGAAAACGGGAACTAGAGGGGCTCCTGGCCCTAGAATCTCAGCCAATTGGTCATCATGGCTCTTACCATAGCTGGCCCACTGATCACTATTGTTATTCTGGCTATTATCGGCCCTTGCTTGATTAACTCCTTGATGAAAATTTTAGAGACCACTGTAACCAACAGAGCCATGGTCAAATATTAGCCCTATGAGGCCATCAGCCACTAGAGGATGATACCCCACAGATGAGCATGTCCTCTCCTTAGGGCATCAAAGCAGGGAATGTAGAGAAATGCTGCCTCCCAACATGGCCAGTAGCCTAGTGCGGGACCCTCCTACACCCACACCAGAGTCACTTCCTGCTTAGTCTCTCAGAATCCCTGTTCCCACCAACCCTAGCCCCCGACATGGGAAACTGATATTATTATGGAAATGCTATGTTATAAATTTCCCCACCCTGCCTTTGTTCAGGGCTCACACTTTGGAAACAACTCCTCTGAGCCCGCTGGTATAAAATAAACAGACTGAACTTGCAAGTGCTCAGAGTGTTGCTTGGTTTTTCCGACAGGTGAATGGGTAGAGCCTTCCACAACATTCAGAAGGTAGAGCCTTTCTGCAACTATACCTTTTTTTATGTCTGTTCATAAACTTAATTTTTATTATCACATAACATGTCATCACATGGAGGGAGTGTTATTTATTTAAATATTTCCATATTGCTGGATACTAATTTTGTAAAAGATTATTCCAAAGTTGATTCTAGGCCAGTGACAATCAATCTTGTTGAGTCAATACAACTTTGACAATATCATGAATTGATAGACTCCTTCCCTTGTAAATTTCAATGGCAAATACATACAACAATTCTGTATATAATCTTAACATATTTTTGTTGTCCTGAAAACCCATATCAATGTGCAAAGACTTCATGTTGTGGGAATGTAAGTCTTTTCTTCCAAATAAGGGCATAACCTCTCTACTTAGAAACCCACCTTAGAAATCTACCTCAGAGTAGGCTCCTATCCTCTCCCCCAACTCATCCTGTTTACACAAAGTCCACATGGCCTGCCTTGGCATTTCTTTGTCTCTGCAACTCCCTTATACCTTCCCCCTCGTGAAATATCATAAAAATATAAAACAGCCAATAGGGTAAGGTTAAGAGTGTGAGGTGTGAAGCACTAGCCAACAGGGTAAGACACAGTTTTAATTAAGTTTGTGTTAGGGATAAAAAGCACGCGACTCTCCACTGAGTGTGCATGCAGCTTTGTCTGAGCTGCTGCTGCACACCCTTCTGCAGAAGTAAAAATTGCCTTGCCAAAATACTTGAATCTCTGAGTATTTCTTTGTGGCACCAGATTTTTATTTCTAGCAATATTAAGAATTCCTATTCTGGTGCACCTGAGCAGCTGACTTATGTTCCTGCTTCCACATATCCATCATAATTCAGTCATTACTCTTTAGACTATAGAAAGCTGATAATGACCAAGAACCATCATTTAATAGCAATAGCTAATACTGATTAAACACTGTGCCAGATACTCTTTTAAGAGCTTTACATATATTAATTCAGGTGATCTTCAAAACAACTTTGAGAGGTATATACGAGGACTGTCTGGAAAGTATCTGGCTATGTAATATGAAAAATAGAAGCATTTTTCTTTTGGGCTGGATTTTTCCTGGACAGCCCTCATATACTACAGTCATGCATAATAACATTTCAGTCAGTGAAGAACTGCATATACAATGGAGCTAAAAAATTCCTATCACCTTGTAACACTGTAGCCATTATAATGTCATATCACAACACATTGTACAAATACTTATCATTGTGTTATAATCACCTACAGTATTCAGTATAGTAACATGCTGTACAGGTTTATAGCTGTAGAACAAAATGTTACCCCCAAATATGTCTATCTGGCATAAGGATTATTTAAGGCTGGTTGATTTTTTTTTAAAATAGCAATCATGGGAGAAACTCTGAAAACCAAGTAGAAGTTACCCTATGTGAAAGACATTTACATTTACAGGAAATCTCCATTTGTAAGGGTGTCATCTCTCAAAACTCTTATCAATGAAAACAACAAAGACCTTAGTTTACTTGCTTTAATGGCTACTCCCATAACTTACTTCCCCCAACAACTTTTGTCTTTTGCTGAAGATGTTTTTAAGGTTGTGACTTTAGCAATTTTGGCAAGTTACTCAGTTTTCCTGGGTGTGTCCCACGTATATAGGATGTATGCATGTTATTAAACTTTTGTTTGTTTTTCTCTTGTTAATCTGTCTTTTATTATAAGGATGTCTCAGCCAAGAACCCAGAAGGGTAGAAGGAAAATTAATAAGTTGTATCATATAGCTGAAGTATGTAGTAGGCTACACCATATAAGTTTGTGTTAAGTGAACTCAGTGATGTTCATACACAACAAAATCATCTAATGGCCCATAACTGTATCATAATTCTGATTTTATAGATGAAACTGCAACACAGAAAGACTGCCCACACTCTTTCAGATTTAAGTAGCTGTCAGGATTCAAATCCTCTTAATCTAGGTTCAAAATTCTTTTTTTTTGCTTTTTGGTATGTGGGTAGCTCCCTGGCTCCCTGACTCGGAATCGAACCCAGGCTGCAGCGCTGACAGCGACAATGCTGAAGCCTTAAGCCACTACACCATCAGGGAACTCCCCAAAATTCTTAATCACTGCAAGTATGCACTTCTCAATCTGTCCAAAGACATATCAAAAACAAATGTAACAAATTTTTAGTTCTAAGATGAGTAAGTCCTGAAGACCTCATGTACAGCATGTTTACTACTGATAATAATAATGTATTATATACTTGAAATTTGCTAAGAGTGTATCTTAAGTATTCTCACATCAAAAAAAAAGTAACAATAGGTGATTAATGTGTTCATTACTCTGACTGTGGTAATCATTCCATTCCACAATGTATACATACATGAAACACATTTTATACCCTAAATATAAACAATATTTTATTTGTTGAAGATAAACTGTGGGGGTGAAAGGGGGGAAGGGGTTCTATGGAAGTAATATCATAGGTTGTTGTTCTTTCCCCACCACAGGCATATAACTGCTTTAGTAAAAAAGTTTATCTTTGCCTTAAACAAGCCCTGTCCATTGTTTCTGTGCCTCTAAGTTAACACAGCTTTGAAATAAGCTATAAACACCTTCAAGAGAGCACAGGATCTTAAGAATTTTATAATCCACTATTTGCCTTGCATTCTCCCACTTCCAAGTAATCTTGTTAATTCCCTCCTTAATTTCGAATGCATAAAAGAAGCTGCAACTCTTATTCTCTGGAGCATTTGACAACTTGCTCACCATCATATGTTGTCAGTTTGGCTCAAATAAACTCTTATAAAATTCTAAAGGTACTGATTTTTCTTACATTGACAAAGCAAAACTCGTTAGGAAAAACTGTGCACAGAGCAACAACATATGCGTACACAGAACATGGTGAAGTATCCATGGAAAGGCATTAAGTGGACACTAGAAAAAGGAATTAAAAATTAGGTCCCTGCTATTGACTAGACGGGGAAATCCTAAGGCCCAAATCAAAGAATAGAATATTCTTAAGCAGGGCATTTCAAAGGAAGGAAATCAAAAAGTCCTGTCCTGAAAATAAAATGCATTTCACGCAAACAAATATGCAACACAAATTCACACAGAACCTGGCTTTTAGAGGAGCAGCAGCGATTTGTTTCACTTCAAAGGCCTTCTCTGGAGACTGGCAGGGCTAGGGAGGCAAACAATGTTCATTTTACTCCAGATTTTTGACTCGGTGGTGCTCCCTGGACCCTCGCTAACCCACCATCTTCATGCACACATCGAAAGGAAAGGGAGACGGGAGAATGTCTGCAGTCGCCCGTGCCGGAGTTCGCAGCTCTGAGAACGCCTTAACTGGGACAACGCAACTGCCCTGCTCCTCTTGGGGTGAAAGAGGGAGGGGGGTCGGCCCACCGCGTCTCCTTTGGTCCCGCGGATCCTCTTAGACGCCCCCAGACCCGCCCTGAAGCTAGTTCCAGAGTTTTGCCAGGGACCCTCATTATGGCGCTCCACCTCCATTCTTGGGCCTTTTGTTACAGCCCGGCTAGGTAACAAGCGTTTACGGAAGCGCGCAGGGCCTCAGGGTTTGCATCGCGGAACAGGGTGCACCCACAAACCCGGCCCAGCGCCCAGTTACCGTAGGAGCTCTATACCCCGCCCCCTGGCGGCTGAAGCAAACACTCATGCCGGAGGAAACGCATAGAGTGGCCTGAGGCTCCAGGACCCACCATCGGTCCGGCCTGCAAAGCCTGTTCGATTCCACGAGGCTTTCCTTCAGAAAAGCCGGGACCACAGCGGAGCATGACTTACCGCATTCAGGAGCGCCCAGCCCTCAGGTCTGATGCAGGGATTCCAGTGTCTGTCTCCACCCGAGTGCGCAGGCACGCAACGGACGGAGAGCTAGTAGTCTCCCGGCTCCTCTGGTAGGGATCGGAGGGTCCAGGCGAGGCAGGCCCAGCGGAGAGACGGGCTCCGGAAGGGCCGAGGTGCCGAGTTCCTCTTACACAGGCCTGTCAAGTGACTCGGTGAGTGACCGGTGGTGTTGAAGATAACCCGGGTGACTCCTCTGCTAGAACTGTAGTCCAGAAGTCAGAAAAGGTGTATATTCCTGTTGTCCTCACTCGGTCCTTGGCTCTGCGCCACGCGAAGACCGAGTACCACCCCGCCCCCCCAGAACCAAACCCTGAGGCTCCTGGGAGGTGCCTTTTCTGCCCAGAGTGCGCAGGCGTGCGGGAGGAAGGCGAACCCGGCATCTTCAGGGGGCTCAGAAGGTCCAGGAGGCCCTTGGATCTCACCCGCTGAAGGATGGGAGTGAAGGGGAACCGTTATTAAGAGGATGGAGCTATGCGTCCAGATCTTTAGGCTTGTAACGGTGAACCTGACTGTGACACCCCAGTGCTGCTCGCATGTTCCCGGTGGTCTTTGCTGAGGGAATGGTGTGGTGCCCTGTGTGCCTGAGTGTGAGATCGCAGACGGGGTTGTATTTTCGTGCTTGGAGCTGTTTCCTGCATGTGTGCTATTCTTTGGACAGTGGATGGTGCAACAGGAGAAGGTTGCTGAGGATTATGACGCGACTTTGACTCCTAGGTTCACAGGTGTCAGTGTAGTTAGTTGGATTCCTTTGTGAAGTGCCTGAGATTGTGTGTATCTGTGAAGATGGCTGGGCCCCGAAGGAAACCAGAGAATGTCACCCCAAAATATGCTTCTTTGACATAAAAATTAATTAATTTAGAAGCATCAAAGACAGGTAAAGCTCTCATTACCCTTCCCTATTTCTGCCTAAAGACAACAGAAAGTCTTCTTTACTGAAGACAGCTCTGAACAACCTAGAGACAGCACCAAAGGAATGTGCAAATACACTTTACTCTCTTAGTTTCTACCCAGTTTGCCACCTTTGGAAACCTAAAACTGCTTTTCTTTATCCTGTTATTTCTCTACAAATTTATTTTTTTGTTATTGTTGTCAAAGATGCTATATAAATGTTCAAAGGCACCACTTTGAGTTTTTCTTGTTAAGACCTGCTCTCCCACATGATGTGTGCATAGTGTTTAATAAATTGTGTTTCTCCTTTTAATCTGTCTTGTTAAGTAGCCCCAGCTGAGAACCTAAGATGGGTTCCTAAGAGGTTAAATATTTCCTCTTCTGCAGCCCTATTGTGTTATTTCTGGGATGGATTTATACAATGGCACTTGTGGTTCTTATTTTTGTGGATGAGAAAGGAGCCTCATAGTAAACCTGACAAGCTTAGAGAAGACCTACATGAGGGGCCCTACAAACTCAGAGACTGAAAGTAACCACATAGGATGGCGGGTAGTAGCTTTCTTGACAAAGGTTAACCTTTACCTTAAGAGACTCTGTCTATTGTCTTTTAGCATCTACCATAGCCTTGGAAAGTCAGAATAATCTTTTCTAGATCCCTCAGCGCACAACCATGCACCAGAGCTGAGACCACAGAACCCCTCATTGTTCCCCACATACCATCTCTATGTGCTATAAATGTTCATTATTAACTGTCCTGTACCCCCCATGTAAAAGAAGTCTGTGTCTCCATTTTACTTTTTATCCAATCCCAGGGATTTCCATTAATTTAACACCAATTGATTTAATGTAACCTTCCTTATATCTCCTCCTTTGACTCCAATCTAATGTAAAAAATAAGCTGCAAAACTGCTATTTTCTGAGCATTTTTTCAATCTGTTGAGATTTTGCTTCCCAGCAGTTGTCATCAGTTTAGCTTAAATAAACTCATGAAAATTCATAATAGATTGAATGTGTCTTACATGAATACTTTCCATAGGTACTGTATTTGTGAGTTGTGACTTTGATGATCCACAGTTTGGCTATTAAGTGTGCCCTCAGGAATGTGGTACTGTGGCAATTAGGTGAGTAAAATAATTAGAGGCATAATAAGCACTGGTGAGGGGGAAATAAAATGATCATTATTAATGAATGATAGGATTACAGGAATATATAATCAGAAAGTTGAAATTAACAACACTTTATAAAACAAAAACGGGGCAGTTTATCTTATATATAATAGTTGATATTCAAGATTAATTTGTATTATTTTCAGTTGTACAACATGGAGTGTAGGCATCTGTATTAATTTATGAAGTGTTTCCCCTGATGAGTCCATTGTCCACTTGACACCCTGCATAGCTTTCTTGACATTATTCTCCCCATACTGTACCTCGCATCCTTGTACCCAGTGTGTCAACCAATTCGCATTTCTTAATCCCTTCACCATTCCCACACATACCCCCATTCTCCCTCCCATCTAACTGCATCAGTTGGAGTTTATTTCTATTTAAATTGTTCATTTATTCTGTTCTTTAGATTCCACATATAAGTGAAATCATATGGTATTTGTCTGTCTCAGTTAAACTTACATTGCTTAGCATAAGTTTTAGTTCCATCCATGCTGTTGTGAAAGGTAAGATTTTATTCTTATTTATGGCTGAATAATACTCCATTGTGTAAATGTACCACATCTTTATCAAATCGTTTCTTGGTGGGCATTTAGGTTGTTTTCATATCTTTGCTGTTGTGAATAATGCTACCATAAACATAGGGGTGCATATTTTTTCAAATTAGTATTTTGGATTTCTTTGGATATATACTCAGGAGTGAAACTGCTGGATCATAAGGTAGTTTCATTTTTAATTTTTTGAGAAACCTCCATACTGTTTTCCATAGTAGTTGGACAAATTTGCAGTCCCACCAACAATGCACAAATGTTCCCTTTTCTCTACTTGGTCAATTTATTGATGATAGCCATTCTGACAGGAATGAGGTGGTATCTCACTGTGTTTTTTATTTAGATTTCTGTGATGATTAGTGATGTTGAGCGTCTTTTCATGTGTCTATTGGCCATCTCTATGTCCCCTTTGGAGAAATATCTATTCAGGTCTTTTGCCCGATTTTTAATTGGGTAGTTTGTTTTTCTGGTGTTGAGTTGTATAAGTATCTTGTCAATTTTGGATATTTACCCTTTATTAATTGCCTCATTAGCGAATATCTTCTCTTATTCTGTAGGATGGCTTTTTGTTTTGTTGATGGTTTCTTTTGCTGGAAAAATGATGTAGTCTCATTTGTTTATTTTTTTCCTTTGTTTCTCTTGCCCTAGGAGATATATCATAGAAGGAATTGCTATGGGTAATGTCTAAGAAATTACTTCTTATGTTTTCTTCTAGGAGTTTTATGGTTTCAGGTCTTGTATTTAAGTCTTTAATCCATTTTGAGTTTATTTTTGTACATGGTGTAAGGAGGTGGTCCAATTTTATTTTTTTACATGTATCTGCCCAGTTTTCCCAGCATCATTTGTTGAATAGACTGTCTTTACCCCAATGTGAATTCTTGCTTCCTTTGTCATAGATTAATTGGCTGTATAGTTATGGATTTATTTCTGGTCTTTCTATTCTGTTCCATTAATTTATATGTCTATTTTTGTACCAATACCATACTCTTGATAACTGTGGCCCTGTAATATAATTTGATATCTGGAGCATGATTCTTCCAACTTTGTTCTTATTTTTCAGGGTTGCTATGGCTATTCTAAGTCTTTTATGATTCCATATAAATTTTAGGATTATTTGTTGTAGTTCTTGAAGAATGCCATTGGCATTTTGATAGGAATTGCATTGAATCCATAGAGTGCTTTGGGTAGTATAAACATTTTAACCATATCAGTTCTTATCTAAGAGCATGGTATGTGCTTCCATTTATTTCTTTGGTCTTTGATTTCTCTTTTCAGTGTCTTATAATTTTCTGAGTACAGGTCTTTTACTTCCTTGATTTAATTTATTCCTAAGTACTTTATTTTTTTATGCAATTGTAAATGGGATTGTTTTCTTAATTTCTCTTTCTGCTATTTTATTATTGGTGTATAAGAATGCACCTGATTTCTGTATGTTAATTTTGTATCCTGCTACTTTACTAAATTTATTTATCAATTGCAATAATTTTAGCATCAAATTCTTTGGGTTCTCTCTATATAGTATCTTGTCATCTGCAAATAATAACAGTTTTACTTCTTTTTTTCCTATTTGCATGCCTTTTATTTATTTATTTTCTTGTCTGATTGTTGTGGCTAGGACTATGTTGAATTAGAGTGGTGACAGTGGGCATCCTTGTCTTGTTCCTGATCTCAAGGGGGATACTTTTAATGTTTCCTCATTCAGTATGATGTTAGTTGTGGATTTATCATATATACCCTTTATTATATTGAGATACGTTCCTTCTAGTCCCACATTGCTTTGAGTTTTTATGCTAAATAGCTGCTAGATGTTGTTGAACACTTTTCTGCATCTATTGAAATGACCATATGATTTTTATTTTTCATTTAGTTTATGTGGTGTATTACATTAATTGATTTACACATATTGAACTAACCTTGCATCCCAGGGATGAATATACCTGAGCATTGTATATGATTTTTAAAAATGTATTACTGAATTTGATTTGCTAATATTTTATTGAGTATTTTTGCATCTGTGTTCATTACGGATATTGGCCTGTAGTTCTCTTTTTTTGTAGTGTCTTTATCTGTTTTTTGGAATCAGGGTAAATGAGTTTATGGGTTTGGGAGCCTGCCCTCTTCTTGGAGTTTTAGATAGTTTAAGGAGAATAGATGTTCTTTTTTGAATGTTCAGTAAATTCACCTATGAAGCCATCTGGCCCAGGAATTTTGTTTGTTGGGAGCTTGTTGATTGTGGATTCTATTTCCTTGTTAGTAATTGGTCTGTTTAATTTTCTGTTTCTTCTTCATTCAGCCTTGACAGATAGCGTGTTTCTAAGAACCTATCCATTTATTCCAGATTGTCGAATTTGTTGGCATACAGTTGCTTGTAGTATTTTCTTATAAATTTTTGTATTTCTGAGGGGTTTTTTTGGTCACTTCTCTTTCATTTCTGATTTTTATAGTTTGGTCCTCTTAAAGGTTTGTTAATTTTGTTAATCGTTTCAGAGAATCAGATCTTAGTTTCATTGATCTTTTGTATTGTCTTTTTACTCTCAATTTCATTTATTTCCACTATGATTTTTATTATTTTTTCCTTGTACTCACTTTGGGCTTTGTTTGCTGTTATTTTTCCAGTTTCCTTAGGTGTAAGTTTAAACTGTTTATTTGAGTTTTTGTTTGTTTGAGTAAAATTGTGTTGCTATGAATTTCCCTTTTAAGACTGCTTTTGCTGTGTCCCATAGATTTTGGCTAGTCATGTTTTCATTCTCTTTTGTCTCAGAGTACCTTTAGATTTCTTCTTCCTTAATCTATTTGGCTCATTCATTGTTTAGTAGCATATTATTTGGCCTCCATGTGTTTGTGTATTTTTCAGTTTTTTTCTTGTAAATGATTTCTAGTTTCATACTGTTGTGGTCACAGAAGGTATTTAATATGTTTTTAATTTTTTTAATTTATTGAGGCTTGTTTTGTGGCCTAACATGGAGTCAATCTTGGAAAATGTGTCATGTACACTTGAGAAGAATGTATATTCTGCTGTTTTGGGATATAATGCTCAAAAATATCAATTAAATTCATTTGGTCTAGTGATCATTTAAGGCCACTGTTTCCATGTTGATTTTCTGTCTGAAAGATCAGTCCATTGGTGTCAGTGTGGTGTTAAAGTCCCCTACTGTGATGGTATTACTGTTGATGTCTGCGTTAATGTTGGTCAATATTTGCTTTATGTATTTAAGTGCTTCTGTGTTGAGTGCATAAATGTTTATAAGAGTGATGTCCTCTTGTTGGATTGATCCCTTTATAATTATGTAATGTCCTTCTTTGTCTCTTGTTATAGTCTTCATTTTAAAGTTTATTTTGTCTGAAATAAGTATTGCTACCCCAGCTTTTTTCTCATTTCTATTTGCATGAAGTATCCTTTTCCATTTCTTTATTTTCTGTCTATGTATATCTTTCCTTCTAAGGTGAGTCTCTTATAGACAGCATATGCCTGGGTCTTGTTTTCTTATCCATTGAGCTACCCTATGTCTCTTGATTGGTTGGAGCATTTAGTCCACTTACATTTAAAGTGATTATTGATAGGTACATAGTCATTGCCATGTTATTATTCATGTTTTTTATTTTTATTTTTTTGCTTTTTTTCTTTTTTGTTTTGCTCAAAGAAGTCCTTTTAATATTTCTTGTACCACTGGCCTGGTGGTCATGAATTCTTTTAGCTTTTTCTTCTCTGGGAAGTTCTTTCTCTCTCTAATTTTAAATGAAAGCCTTGCTGGGTTGAGTAGTCTTGGTTTTAGTTCCATTTTTCATTACTTTGAGTAATTCCTGCCACTCTCTTCTGGCCTACAAAGTTTCTGTTAAGAAATCCAGTGATAATTTTATGGGAGTTTCTTTGTAAGTAGATAGTTGTCTTTCTCTTGATGCTTTTAGGATTCTCTATTTGTCTTTAACATTTGTCATTTTGATTATGGTGTGTCTTGGTGTTGACTGGTTTGGGTTCATCTTGATTGGGACTCTCTGTGCTTTCTCGGGTTGTGTCTCTTATTTCCTTAGCCAGGTTAGGGAAGCTTTCAGTCATTATTTCTTCAGTCGGTTCTCGATCCCTTACTCTTTCTATTCTCCTTCTGGTACCCCTGGGATCCAAATGTTGTTATGCTTGATGTTGTCCCTGAAGTCTCTCAGGCTATCCTCATTTTAAAAAATTATTTTTTCTTTTTGTTCTTCCAGTTGGGTATTTTCTGCTACCTTGTCTTTAAGATCACTGATTCAATTCTCTGCTTCATCTAACCTGTTATTTATACCTTCTAGTGTGGTCTTAATATCAGTTATTGTATTCTTTATTTCTGACCCTTTTTTTTTCCTTTTATGGTTTCTGTGTTCTTCTTTGTGGTTGCTATTTCTTTGTTGAACTTTTCGCTAAATTCCTTAAATATTCTTATAACCTGTTTTTTAAACCCTTGCTCTGGCAGCTTGATTGCCTCCATTTCATTTAGTTCTATTTCTGGAGGTTTCTCTTGTTCCTTTATTTAGGATGTTTCTCTGTTTCCTCATTTGGCTTCCTCTTTGTGTTTGCTTCTATGTAAAAGGTATGTCTCTTATGTCTCTTAAGTCTTTGCTTGGTGACCTTACATAGTATGTGTCCTGTGCCATCCAGTGGTACAGTATCTCTGATCTCCTGTGCATGTAATCTAGTGGTGTCCCTTGAGTGTGTTCTGTATGTTCTTCAGTTGTAGTTGAGCAGTGTGCTGCTCACAGCACACAGTTAGCTGCCCAGAGGGACTGGCAGAGCAGCATCGAAAGATCCCACAGACAGCCACTTCTGCTGAAGTTTGCAATAAAGATTTTTAGTAGGGTGGGGTCAATAACTCAGCCACCTAGAGTGCTTCTGTGTTGGCAGGGAAAATCTCCAGGGGGCCTGTGGTTTCTTCAAAAAAGAAAAAAGAAACAAACACACAAAGAAATAAAAAAAAATTTTCTGAGAGCTCCACAGTCTGCCACTGGCAGGACATTGTTAGCTGCCCCACAGATGAGGAAGCTGTAGAGTAGCACCAAAAGTTCCCCAGTCAGCTACAGAAACCCTCCCCTGTTAATAACTAAAGGAAAGTCTTCCCCCACTAGCAGAGTGGTGTTGATTGGTCAGCTGCCCCAAGTTCCTGGGTGGGGCAGTGCTTCAGGGTGCCTGTGGGCACTATGAAAGAAAAAAAAATTAATTACTAAAATAAAACTAACAAAAATATACAGATGAAAAGTAAAGAAATAAATAATAAAATTAAAATTAAAATACTTAAAAATTAAAAATGAGTTAAAATAAAATAAAATAAAAAGTTAAATATCTATTTAAAAATTTAAATTTATTGAAATAAAAAAATAAAAATAATGGAAGTCAAAAAGAGTGAATAAAGAAAAGAAAAAGTAAAATTAAAAAGAGGAACAATTTTAAAAATTAAAATAGAGGAAAAATTTTATGTAAGCCCCACTGTAGAAGAAAAGGAAGAAAAACCAACCAAACAAAAGAATTTCTTTAAGCCGCTAGTCTTCTGCTCACAGCACACTTTTAGTTGCCCAGGGGGAACAGCAGAGTGGTATACCAAAAGCTGTCCTGGAAGTTTTAGACAGCTGCTTCTGCAAAATTCTGCAAGATCACCTTCCCCCACTAGTGGGGTGGGGCCGATCGCCAGCCACCCCATAATTCTTATGGGTGGATAGGGCCAATCTCCAGTGTACCTGTGTATAATTTGAAAGAGAAGGGAAAATAAGTAGAGAAAATAATGATAATATTAATAAAAAGATAAAATTTTAAAAATAAAATATAAAAACTTAAAATGTAATAATAGACCTAAGGAGTTCAGCAAGATAGCAACCAGAGAGGAGATCCCTGACACCTCTCATGGAAAATACAATTGGATGGCTGAGAACCAACATGGGAAACCTGAATGCCACAGTTTCAGCTGAGAGATCCATGCATCACAAGAAAAAACCTGAAAGTCAGAGAAAGGGGGGTAAGCAGGAGAAGAGGGAGACAATGGACTGGATTGGAGATTTGTGGCTATGGATTGTGACGTGTGGCTGCTGCTGCTGACCCAGTTAAAATGGAGCAACTCAATCCTGGTCTGGCAGGAGGCTGAGTGAGAACAAGAATAGAGGCAAGAGTGGCTGAAACCCTGAGAAACTTTGGGCAGCTAAAACCCTGTGAAACAATGGCAAGTTGGACCAAACTGCAGCAAGTTAAGGCCCTAGCTAGAATGCCTCACTCTGGGCAACTCAGAGGCTGAACAAAGCATCTGTACTGCCCCAGCTGCACTGTCACACCACTCTGGGTGAGTTTCAAAGTGGAGCGGCTACCATGGAAATCCTAAAATGCTAAACACCATCCAGGTTGAAACATGGGCTCAGGAAAAGGGAGAAAGGCTGAGCTCACAGTAAGCACTTGGCCCTGACCAATGTGAGCATTGGCTGCTATCAGCTTACCCTGCATTGGCCTCCCCCGTGCCCTCTAGCTTCCCTAACAAACCACAGAAAGCAGAGTAACCACAGACCTCATGGCCACCTAGCCCAGGCAGAGGCCGGAATTATGGTCCAGCTGCTTCCCCTAGCTCTCTCCCAAAGCTTGCCCCCTAGTGCTACATGTTTTCTATATAGCAAGACACTACAACAATACCAACAAAGAAGATAAAGAAAGAGAGAGACCACTCCATATCTGCCATGGGAAAAGCTCTTATGCCCAGAAAAACAAATAAACAAAACAACAACAACAACAACAACAAACACTTCACACAATACAAGTACTTTAGGATTCAAAGAAAGAAAATAAAAAATCTCCAGAAAATGATCTTTTAGATCTGTAAATATATTATCTAAGTGTCACAAGGGTACAGTTCTAAAAACTCTAGAAAAATAAAAAAAATATTGACAAAGTACCCTGACTGAGATGAATGATCTCAGAAAAAAAAAATTAGTGAACCAAAGTAACATTTTAACAAAGAAATTGAAAATATTTAAAAAATCAAATGGAAATTTGAGAGATAAACAATGCAATAAAAGAACTGAGAAATGAACTACCATATGAAACAGGGCCAACAGTTGGAGGAAAGAATTAGTGATATCTAAGATCAAAAAATGAAAACAACACAGAAAGAAGAAAATAGGGAATTCAGAGTCAAAAGGAGTAAAAGAACTCTATAAGAACTATCTGATTCCATTAGTAAAAACAATATTAGAATAACAGGCTTAGAGGAAGGGGCATTAAAAAAAAACTGTACAAAGAGCACACTCAAACAAATAGTGAATGAGAACTTTCAGAACCTATAAAAACTCCTGGAACCCCAAATTCACAAAGAAAATAGGTCTCCTAGCTACCTGGACCCTAGCAGATTTTTTCCAAGGCATATTATCCTGAACATGTCAAAAATCAAAGACAAAGAGACAATTCTCAAGGCAGCCGGGGAGAAAAAAAACTATAACCTTTAAAGGAAAGTCCATCAGGCTATCATCACACTTCTCAGCAGAAACTCTACAAGCCAGGAGGGAGTGGAACCAAATATTCCAAAAATTTAAAAAGAGAAACTTCCAGCCAAAAATAAATTATCCAGCAAAATTATTCTTTAGATATGAAGGAGGAATAAAGACCTTTTTAGACATACAGAAGCTGAGGGAATTCTCCAGCACAGGGCCATCATTTCATGAAATACTGAAGAAGGGTCTTCAATTTCAAACAGACAAACAAAAAAATCAAAATAAATGGAAAAGAGTTGGGACAACCAAAAAGAAAAAAAAAACAAAAACAAACAAACAAACAAACAAAAACAAAAAAAGGGAGGAAATAATGGCCATAGGAAATTCTCATATATCAGTCATCATCCTAAATGTAAATGAACTGAACTCACCAATAAAAAGGCACAGAGAAGCAGACTGGATTAGAAAGCAAAACCCATCCATACGCTGTCTCCAAGAGACACACCTCAGCCACAAAGACAAATACAGGCTCAGAGGGAAAGGATGGAAAACAATTCTCTGCAAAAGGCATCCAGAGATAAGTAGGAATTGTCCTACTGGCATCTGATGAAACAGACTTCAGCATAAAAAAGATAACAAGAAACAAAGATGAACATTTCATAGTGATAAAAGGGACAATACAACAACTAGACGACATGACACTCACCAAAATATACAAAGCAACTACGAATAGATCTGAAAGGAGAAACTGACAAAAACACAATTATAGTAGGGAACCTAAACATTCCCTTAACAGCCATGGACAGATACTCAAAACAGAAAACAAATAAGAAAACATCAGCTTTAAATCATACATTAGAGCAATTGGACATAATAGACATTTACAGGACACTTCATCTGACAATAAAACATTATACCTTTTTTCTAGTGCACATGGAACATTCTTAAGGATAGACCATATGCTGGGACACAAAACTATTCTCAGCAAATTCAAGAAGACTGAAGAAATGATACAGAATGTATTCTGAGACCACAAAACTTTGAAATTGAAGATCAACTGCAAAAAGAAAGCAGAAAAAATTACATATACATAAAGATTAAACAACATCTTATAAAAAAATGACTGGACCAAAGAAGAGATTACAACATACATAGTAATTAATGACAAAGAAAATACAATGTATCAATAATTATTGATACAGAAAAATTGACACAGAAAAATCAGTAATAAGAGGTAAATTTATATCATTAAGAGCAGGCCTATCTTAAGAAACAAGAAGTTCCCTGGTGGTGTAGTGGCTAGACTTAAGCAATCCCCATGCTGCAGCCTGAGTTGGATTCCCAGTCAGAGAACCACAAAATAAATAAATAAATAAATAAAGATAAATAAATAAATAAAAATTTAAAAAAAGAAACAAGAAAAATTACAAGTAAACAACCTAATATACCATCTTAAAGAACTATAAAAAGAAGAACAGAAAAAACCAAAGTCAACAGGAAGAAACAAATAATAAAAATTATAGCAGAGCTAAACAAAATTGAGAACAGAAAGGCAATAGGAAAAATCACTGCAACAAACAGCTAGTTCTTTGAAAAAAGTCAATAAAATTGACAAACCCCTGGTTAAGCTAACCCAAAAATGAAAATAAAGAACACAAATATCTAAAATAAGGAAGAGGAGAAATTATGACTGATACCAGTAAAATACAAAGAATCATAAGAAAATTTTATGAAGGGCTTCATGCCACCAAATTTAACAACCTAGAAGAAATGGACAAGTTTCTAGAAACATATAGTCTACCTAGACTGAACCAAGAAGAAATGGATAATCTAAATAGATCAATCAATAGTCAAAAAATTGAAACTATCATCCAAAACCTCTCCAAAGGCAAAAGCCTCAGACCAGATTGTCTCACTAACAAATTTTACCAAGCATTCAAAAAAGAATTGATGCCTGACCTCCTCAGACGCTTCCCAAAAATTGAAGATGAGGCAATACTTTCCAACTCATTCTACGAGGCTAAAATTACCCTAATACCAAAGCCTGGTAAGGACAATACACACGCATCAAAACTATAGACCAATATCTCTGATGAATACAGATGCAAAAATCCTAAACAAAGTATTAGCAAATAGAATACAATGATGCACTGAAAAGATTATACACCATAATCAAATGGGATTCATCCTACAAACACAAGGATGGTTCAACATATGCAAATCAATCAATATGATATATCACATAAACAAACTAAAAGATAAAAACCATATGATATCAGTTGATGCAGAAAAGACATTTGACAAGATACAACATTTATGATCAAAGCACTGAATGAAATGGGTATAGAAGAAAAGTACCTCAACATAATAAAGGCTATATATGACAAATACTCATCTAATACACTGAACAGGAAAAGCTGAAGCCCATTCCATAAAATTAGAAACAAGACTGGGATGACCCTGTCTCCACTGCTATTCCATATAGTACTGGAAGTTCTAGCCAGAGAAATCAGGCAAGAGAAAGAAATAAAATGTATCCAAATTGAAAGAGAAGTCAAACTGTTACTATTTGCAGATGACATGATTCCTTATATAGAAAATTTCAGACTCCACCTGAAAACTAGTAGAAACAATAAATGAATACAGTAAAGTTGCAGGATACAAACAGCAAATCTTCAGAAAAAGAAATAAGAGAATCAGTACTTTTTGCGATCACAACAAAAACAGTGAAATACCTAGAAATTAACAAAGAACATGACAGACTTATACATGGAAAACTATAAGACTCTTTTTAAAAAAATTGAAGAGGACACAAAGAAATGAAAGGATATGCCATGTTCATAAACAGGAAGAATTAACATTGTTAAAATGGCCATAGTACCCAAAGCAATACACAGATTTAATGCAACTCCCATCAAAATCCCACAAACATACTTTCATAAAATAGATATAAAAATTATCAGATTTGTATGGAACCACAAATGACCCTGAACTGCCAAAGCAATACTATATAAAGAGAACAAGGCTGGTGGTATCACGGTCCCTGATTTCAATTTATACTACAAAGCATCAATAATCAAAACAACTTGGAACTGGCAGAAAAACAGACACACAGATGAAGGAACAAAATTAAAAACCCAGAAATAAATCTGCAAACATATGGACAAATAATTTTTGATAAAGGAGTGAAAAAATACACAATGGGGAAAAGAAACCCTTTCAGTAGATGGTACTGTGAAAATTAGAAAACCATATTCAAAAGAAAGAATCTGAGTTGTGAACTGTCACCATATACTGAAATTAATTCAAAATGGATTAAAGACCTCCACATAAGACTTGAAACAATAAACTATACACAAAAAACATTGGTACTAATAGCATAAAGCTAGGGCTCAAGGAGGACTTCATGAGCTTGACCTCAAAGGCAAGGGAAGTAAAAGCAAAAGTAAATGAATGGAACTATATCAAACTAAAAAGCTCTGCACAGAAAATGAAACAATCAACAAAGCAAAAAGCCAGCCAATCAAGTGGGAGAAAAGATTTGCAAACAACACTTTTGATAATGGATTAATATCTAAAATATATAAAGAACTAGTACAACTCAACAACAACAACAACAAAAGATCCAAAAAGGGGACCAAAGACCTGAACAGACACTTCACCCATGAAGACATACAAAGGGCCAACAGACGTATGAAAAAATGCTCAACTTTATTAACTATTAGGGAAATGCAAATCAAAACCACAATGAGATACCACCTCACACCTGTTAGAATGGCTATTAACAAGAAAAGGAATAACAAGTGCTTAAGATGATGTGGAGAATGCACTGCTGGTGGGAATGCAAATTGGTACAACTGCTATGGAGGACAATGTGGATGTTCCCCAGAAATTTGGGAATGGAGTTACCATATGACCTGGCAATCCCCTTCTGGGTATCTACCCAAGAAATTTAAAAACCTTAGCCTGCAAAGACTTATGTATCCCAGTGTTCATAACAGCACTGTCCATGGTGGCCGATACATGTAAACAACCAAAGTGCACTTTGATAGATGAGTGGGTAAAGAAACTGTGGTACATATACACAATGGAATATTACTCAGCTATGAGAAAAGATGAAATACTGTCACATGTGACAAAATGGAAGGACCTTGAGAACATCATGCTAAGTGAAATAAGCCAGACAGAAAAAAACAAGAACCATATGACTTCGCTCATATGTGGAATATAAAACTGAAAGCAATGAAGAAACAAAAATTGATGGACACAGTCAATAATTTAGTGGTTACCTGAGCACAAGTGGGGAGGGAGAAGAATAGGAGGGAGGGGCATCAAGTATATGGTAATGGAAAGAGTGTTGACACTGGATGATGAACACAAAATGCAACACATAGATGATGCATTGTAAAATTTATAGCTGGAACCTATGTAATTCTTGTTAACAAATGTCAACCAAATTATGTCTAACAATAAAAAAAGAAAAAATGTAATAATATAAAATTAAAGGCAAGAAAGAAAATAATTCCTTGAGCACCCAGCATTTTTCCACTCATAGCTCACTTAGCTGCCCAAGAGGAGCATCAGAGCCACACTAAAGCTGCAGATAACCTGTCCTGCATAGAATCACCAAAAAACCCAACCAACCAACAAACAAAAAACCTGCCCTTGCTAGTCTCTCAGTGGGCAGGGCAAAAGTCCAGGTAAGCAGGGCAAAACTCCAGGGCTCCTATACACTTTTTGGAAAAATTTTCTTAGAACTCCACAGTCTTTCCCCCACAGGCCCCCAGTTTCACTTTGCTGCAGTTTTTTTTTTATTTTTTATTTTTCCTGCTGCCTGCTCTAAAGAGCTTGCCAAGAAAAGCAGGGTAGCTGTGCACCACTCTGCTTCCTCTGTCTCAGCAGATTTGGCATCATTAAAAGTGTAAGATTGGGCCAGGCAACAAAATGGTGGTGTGAGAGGGACCCCTGAAAACTTCTTTAAAGATTACAACTAATAAGACACCTATACCTCAACCAAGGATCCCCTACACAACACACAACCACAGCTAAAAAATCCACTTGTGGCATTAAGGTACCTGCAGTCAGGCAGAGGGTTAAACAAAGAAGAAATAAAAGGGAAAGAGTGGGGACACAGCCTGTGTGGGTCCCTGCTTGGAACTCTACCACTAGGGGAGGGAGGAGGAAGAAGGCAGTGGGAGAGCACTGCAGGCCTCACTTGGTCTGCTGGACAGAGGCAAGGGGACCCAGAGCTGGAGCATGAGATAACTGTAACCACCTCACTTTGGCCCCACAAGGTGCAGACCTGGCACAAAACTCAGCAGCTGGACTTCACTCCAGTTTCCAGAGGAGTGGGAGCGACAGGGTAATGAGGGGTCACAGCATGAATGCTCTGGCCAGAAAGAAAAAGGAGAGAGGGCTGCTTGCATGTGTTCATGTGTTTCTTGGCCCACAACCAGCACAATCAAAAGACCAGCAAACAGAACAGCTGAGCTCAAGGATCAGAGCAGAGTACATGCATGAGGCACTCCAAGAACAGAAAGGTGCAATCATGCCCAAACTTTCTGCATGACCCCTGGAGTCACAGAAAGATAACAAAGCCACAAACACCCCTCCCTCACATACTTCTGTTTGCCCAGTATCAGCAGCAAACACCAGAGAATCTGCAGCAGCATTTTTGTCAAAATGAGAAACCAGAGAAACGCAGCTCACATTAAAGAGATGAGGACAGATGACTTATCAGAAACAGAACTCAAAGCAACAATTACAAAAATGCTTAAGGATCTGCATGATAATTTCAACAGGGAGATAGCCTGCATCAAAGAAGACTTACACATGATTATATATTATCAGAGAGAGATAATGACTACATTAACTGAAATGAAGAATGGAATAAAAGTCACTAAAACATAAAAATAAAAGCACAAAGCAGTGATTTGTAGAAAAAGCCAGCAGAAAACACCCAACCAGATCAATTAAAAAATTATTTCCCCCAAAAAGGAATATGGATTGACATTCCTCTGGGACTATATCAAATGAAAAAAATATTGTAATAATAGGCATGCCAGAAGGGACAGAGGAAAAGCAGGGATTAAGAAATCATTTGAAGAAATAACAACTGAAAATTTTTCTAATCTGGCAAAGGAAATAGACATACAAGTCCAGGATGCACAGAAAATTCCAAACAAGATTATCTCAAACAGGAATACACCAGGACACATCATAATTAAAATGGCAAAAGTTAAAGAAAAAGGGAAAATTCTAAAAACAGAACAGAAATAAAAGTAGTAACTTATAAAGGGCACCCATTCAACTCTCAGCTGATTTCTTCCTAGAACCTTTACAGGCCAGAAGGAATTGGCAGAAAATATTCAACATGATGAAAACCAACCATCTACAACCAAGAATAATGTATCAAGCAGGTAGCATTCAAAATTGAAGGTCAGAATAAGAGCTTCTCAGATAAGAAAAAGCTAAAGGAATGCCTCACCACCAAACAAGTACTACAAAGAATGTTAGCGGGACTTGTTTAAGATGGGAGGAGGGATGGGAGAGTAGGTAACATAAGGGAAAGTGATGGAGAAATTTAGTGCAATTGTTAACAGAAAATTGAAAGCAACAAAGAAAACGCATGGACACAGTCAATAATTCAGTGGTTTTTTTGAGGGTAAGTGGAGAAGGGAGGTGGTGGAGAAGGGACAGGGACACAAATATAAGGTGATGGAAAGAGAACTGACTCTGGGTGATGAACACATAATATAACAACACATAGAAAATGTAATGTAGAGTTGTACACCTGGGACCTATGTGATTTTTACTAATCAATGTCACCCCAATAAATTAAAAAGAAATAGAAAAAACATTGTGTAGAATTGTTTTCCATTAGCTAGTAGGTGGGGCTTGGCCCTTGCAGCCTAAATACCCTGGGATATGTAGTTTTAGGTCTGTGGACAGGGTCCTGGTACCTCACCAAGGTGGTGCGCATGCACAAATTTTTAGACCAGTGCAGTCTCAGATTTGGCCCAGATTTGGCCCTTTTGGGGAGGGTTTAACATAGAAAAAGTGGTATCCTCCTGTGGGCTACATGTGAGGCAAACTCCACACTCAAACAATGAGTCTCTCTATCCCAAAACCTCAAAGCTCAACCCTTCCCCATATGTCTCTGGAACCTCCAGAGATGCCATCCCTCCACTGAACACCAGGTTAGTGTGGCAAGTTGTTGGGCTTGTGAGCACACCCCACAGGAAAGGTCTGGATTTCCAGTTGACTTCTATCCCACCAACATAGATAAACAGATTTTCACTGCCAGATTTAACAAAACTTTTTCTTTCATGCATATGGCTCCTGGGCTGGGGAACTCAGGGTGGGGCTAGCACCTCTCACTTTTCTGTGGAAATCATTGCTTCTGAGGTGTCCCTCATGGAGTTTTCTCACTAACCAGGGGTTTGGGGTCAACCTGTTTCACATCTCTGCTCTTCCTACCAGTCTCTATTGGGCTTTTTTATATCCTCAGCTGTAGGGGCTCTCTGTCCAGTCATTCCTCCAATGTTTTCCAAGGTTCACTGTTCCACTATTTATCTGCAACCTTGATGTTGATACAGAAAGGCCGTAGGTACAGCATCCACTTAATCCACCACTTCCCCCCAGTCTAAAACTTACTTTCATTGTTTTCTTGAATTAGATACCTTTTTCCTGGAATTAAGTTAATTTTTGATAATTTTTATTAGTATTTTTTTATTTTTCAACAACTTCATTAAGATTTGTTGGAGATAATTTTTTTGAGTTTTATTCATGTTTGAAAATGCCTTTATTCTACTATGATATTGTGATTTATAATAAGAAATATAGAGCCAGCCAGGCTGCAGACTCCAGCCAAGGCTGTGGCTCTCCTGCAGAGGCGCCTGGCTGCGCTCCTTAGGGTCTCCTTTCCAGCCCCTGTGCCTCTCTGCTTGATGGTCTGGTCGCCAGCAACCTGAATCTCAAACCTGGGGAGTGCCTCAGAGTGCGGGGCGAGGTGGCCCCCGATGCCAAGAGCTTCGTGCAGAACCTGGGCACAGACAGCGACAACATGGGTCTGCACTTCAACCCTTGCTTCAACATACATGGGGAGACCAACACCATTGTGTGTAACAGCAAGGATGGTGGGACCTGGGGGACCGAACTGCGAGAGCCTGCCTTCCCCTTCCAGCCTGGAAGTGTCACTGAGGTGTGCATCTCCCTTGACCTTGCAGACCTGACCATCAAGCTGCCAGATGGATACACATTCAAGTTCCCCAACCACCTCAATCTGGAGGCCATCAACTACCTGGCGGCAGAGGGTGACTTCAAGATCAAGTGTGTGGCCTTTGAGTGAAGCCAGCTAACCCATGTCCCCCAATAAAAGCAGATGCCTGTTACCCCTGAAAAAAAAAGAAATATATATTTGGTTTTCATCTGTTTCTGGCACAGAGCTTCTAAAACTCTAGGAACTTTCTTTTTTTTTCTTTTTTCTTTTTTTTAATTTTTCTTTTGTAGGAACTTTCTAAGTGATGAAAATGACAAAAATATCTTTTGCTTTATTAATTAGTTGACTTTTGACCTGCAACTAAAGATGGGTATTGGTTGCCAGTGGAACAAACTGTATGATTACAGTCACCCCTCACTTAACAACCTATCTGTTTAATGACTGTTCAGACTTATGACCAGGTCTCCAGCATGGGAAATCCCCTCTTTCAGTCTATGAGTTTCTGTCTCACCTCACAGTTGGTTAATATTCACTACCCAGAGCGTTTGCAATCATGCAAGACTACATAGTAAGTGTGGTGTCATGTGATATCTATTGAAAAATACATACCTTATGGTGTCAGGAAACACAAGACATCCATCTTTAAGCTCCTTGCTTATTGTTCAATTCACTTAATGACCTAGTTATAGGAAAGGAACTTCTCTTTAAATGAGTATCTTCATTTGCATCTATTTTTACTGACCAATTAGAATACATAGAGCCAACCAATCAGAACAAAGCCTCATGGACCAATCAGAACTGGGTGGTTTTGTAATCCTCATTTGTATGGGAATGGATCAATCAGGGACAAGAAGCAGGCTCTCCTCTATATAAGCCAGTTTCACCTCTGTTTCAAGGAAGCATACTTTCAGTTTTCCCAAAGATTGCATTTCCTCTGCTGCAACTGTAACACTGGAGCCATAACCCCTCATGCTGGGGCTGTTTCACAGCTGTGCTATTCCACAGCTGAGCTGCTTCACAATTTAGCTGTTTTACAATTGAACTGTTTTTACTGAATAAAGTCTATCTCTTCACCAGACCCCAAATTGGGGACTGCTATCAGCATTGAATTGGTGGCAGTGACCTTCAGCTGATAAGTTTACATTAAATACAGGTAATGCCCATATAACATGTTACTTCTATAACACAGGTTTACTTTAACATGGTTTGAGAATTGGGGGAAAACCTTGTACAACATGGCATCCTAGAACACGGTTTCACTTTAACATGGTTTGAGAATTAAAGAAATACCTGAACAACATGGAGCATAATAAGAGCTTTTAAGAACAAAATCTCTTTCATTCAAAATTAGGGAAATCCCCAAATAACATGGAACATAATAAAAGCTTTTGTAAGTCAAAGATAATCTCATTTGAAAATTTTCATTTGAGTGTGGATGTCATATCAGAGTTGACTGCCAAGATAATGCAGGGGATGATAGCACAGTGAAAATGAAGAAATTAAACACTTTAAAAAGCATAAAGTGGGAGTTCCCTGGTGGTAGTGGCTAGGCCTCAGCGCTGTCCACACTGTGGCCTGGGTTCAATTCCCAGCCAGGGCACTACCTACATAAAATAAATAAATAAATAAAATAAAATGAAATAAAATAAATAAATAAATAAATAAAAATAAAAAGCATAAAGAAAGGCCTAGATAAATAAATAAATAAATAAATAAATAAAAAGCATAAAGAAAGGTCTAGATTTAGCCAAACAATTGGAGGTATATTTCCTAGATGAAGATCCTTTTACTGAAATAAACACAAAGTTTGAGAACTTCACAAGTATATAATGAAATTTATAATGATTTCTCAGCCAAAAGCAAGCAATCTAAAATAAAATATTTTTTTACAAAACATACAAAATAGAAAGAAGTCAAGATTATGCTGAAGAAAGTTCAGACAGTGAAGATATCTTGTCAAAAAGAAAACTTTCTTGGTTAATGGTGCTTAGTGGTGATTAGAAGAAAACATTATTTAATACATTCTAATGTTATACTTTTGATGAAAATTGCTTTAATAAAGATATTTCTCTTAAAGATAAAATATAATATTAAGTTTTCTAAATTTTTGGAACCTAATCCCCTTTTTTGTGTTAGTTCTTCATTTTGTATAACATGGATTCACATAACACTGCATTTTAGGAACCTAAAAACTGTGTTATATGGAGGTTACCTATATATCATGTAGATATCTCAATGGAAGTGGAAGAAATTATTTTATAAAATTAAAACAAATTAGAGATTTAAAATTCTGGGTAAATAAATAGAGAATAAAATGTTAGCACTGGTGACTAAAAAATAAGGGAAAGAGGCTATGCAATGGAAACCAAGTTAATAAAGAGATATAATAGAATAGAAATGTTGCAGTATATTAACATTTCTGTGGTCCATTGAAATAAATACCAAGAATTGCCTATATAAACTAGTGACATGGATGAAGATGAAGTATAATATAAAAATTCATACTGAGGTAAATGAGTAAGAATATTTGAAGAAAAAGCTGAGGAACTGTATCAGAGGCATATGTCCAAAATTCAAGATATAAAGCTATTTGCAGTCAAATTTGTAGGGAACATGTGAGCTGAAGGCCATCGCAATGTGAAAAAACAGGCTTTAGCAAGGCAAGCAGAAGTGTTGCAAGGCTGCTTGGCCTCCAGAAGTAACCAAGGACATGACTCTTGGCTCACTCACTCATGGAAGGCAAAAGAACATTTGGTGCAGCAAGATTAACTACAAGGACACCAGCAAACCGCGGACTTTTTGTCCGCTGATGCTGTAAAGGCCTGGACAGGGGATACAGCACAGATTTCTTAGTTCCTACACTTCCTGGCTTTCCCTGATTACTTACCCTATAAAATAAACATGTGGCTTCCAGACTGGGTCTCTGTTTCTCCATCAGAGCTCAGAGAATCACCTGGTCCCAGCTTTTCTATCATGTCTGCATCTGTGTCTGTGTCTGTGTTTGCATCTGTGTCTGTGTGTTTTCCTTTATTCCCCATCACCTCCCCTCAGTTTCCCCCATTCACTCGCACAGGTAGCGGCAAGTGGCGCCTGAACAGGGACCTGAGTATGGAGGAACTCTAAATCTCAAGATGAGGGAATGCTCCTGGAAGGTGTATGCAAAGAAGAAAAAAAGAAGGTGAGCAGGAGTGAAATATGAGCAGCGGGTGTAAAACATGGGGCATTCAGGATCCAAGGAAAAGAATCTCTATGTTGGTATGTTAAAATGTATGTTGTAAGCTAAAGGTAATAATGTTAGGAAGCATCAGCTTTTAGAATTTTTAGATTTTATTTAAGAAACTTGTCCTTGGTTCCCTGAGGAGGGAACTATAAATTTAAAAACATGGGAAAAAGTTGACAGAACTGTGTGGATTGTAGCGTAGAGGGGTTCATTGGTGGTCTAATGGCTAGGATTCGGCATGCTTACTACCATGGCCTGGGTATCTTAGTCAGCCAAGGATGGGACTCCTAATACCAGGGTCGTGGGTTCAAGCCCCTAGCCTGAGCATTATAACCTGTGAAAACTAATTTTCCAGATTGTTATATTATTCATTATATGGATGGTATTCTCTGTGCTGTGTCCTCTGTCAAATAGCTAGCAACATGTTTTAAGTTACTTAATTTGGCTGGATTCTTATATTGCTCCTAATAAAATTCAAACAACAACTCCAATCCACTATTTGGGAATGATTGTGGGCCATCAGTTTATTCTACCACAAAGCATTCAGAAATTAAAAGTAGGCTTATCAACTACAACAAGGATAACCACTCCTGAGTGCCCAGCTATTGCACCTAGTAAGGATACCTCCGTATTCCATATGTCTCCTTTATAGTTGGCCTTACAGGAAGGAAGGAAGGCTGGAGAGGGTATATCTAGCTTTAAAGGTGCATTCCCAGTGTTTGAAAGACAGACCCTAATAACCCAGGACAATTTTTGAGGGTTCATGAGCCTATTTCTTTTAAAAGTTTGACCAGTCTCAAGAATGCCATTTCTATGTATGGCCGCACTTCTCCATTTGTGTTAAGTTCAGTAGAATCCTTACAGGATAACCCTTTAACACCACATGATTGGAATATCATTGCCTGAGTTTGTCTTAATGGAGGGGACTATTTGCTGTGGAAAATAGGATTATCATGAATTATGTGAGGCTCAGGCTTAACACAATCATGGTGTGGGAATAGCCATTACTTTGGAGCAATTATTGAGTACTGAACCACATGCTCATGTGCAGGCTCAAACAGGATTTACATTACAAGCATATCAGCAAATAGCTGCAGCTGGGTCATGGGCTTGGTGAGAATTGCCCACTAAAGGAGAAAAAGCAGCTTGGTTTGACTAGTATTTGCCAAGGACCTGATGAGCCTTTTTCAGATTTTGTCTCCCGTCTACTCACAAGAGTTCAATGAGTTGTCACTAACCCCGATGCTGGTCAAGTAATTGTTAAGCAGCTAGCATTTGAAAATGCTAATAAAGCCTGTCAGCAAGCCCTGTTCCCATATAGAAAAAAGGCTACACTTGATGATATGATTGGTATTTGCTCAGATATTGGGCCAACTCCTGTCCAAGCTCTTGCTATTGCTGATGCTCTTAAAGACATGTTCTATGGGGATGGAAAAACAGATAGAGGGTGTTTCACCTGTGGACAACAGGGTCATTTTGCTAAGGACTATAGACAAAAAAGTGGCTCAGGAGGGCAGGGAGGAAACAGGAGTGCTACATTGCCCAGATTGTGCCCGCGTTGTCAATGAGGTAAACATTGGGTTAATGAATGTAGATCTCAAAATTGTTTCAGTGGTCAATTATTGAAACTGCAGGGAAACTTGAACAGGCCCCAGCCCCATCAAACAGTAGGGGTGATTTTTCTTCTGACATCAGGAGGAAATCAGTTGCAGACTTTTTCTGGGCCACCCCAGGGAGTGCAGGATTGGACATCAGCCACTCTTCCAGATTCATATTAACACCAGAAATTGGTCTCCAAGCTATCCCAACAGGAGTCTATGGATCATTACCTCAAGGTACAATTGAGTTAATTTGGGGGGAAAGTAGTATGACTATGAAAGGGCTACAGGTCCATTCAGGAGTTATAGATACAGATTATACTAGAAAAATTAAAGTTATGGCACAAACTACTCAAACTATTTTGCAAATTCTGTCCTCAAACCATATTGCACAGCTTATATTACTCCCTAATGTCCAGTCAGGCAAAATGCTGACAATGTCACCTCACGGAGCAAAAGAATTTGGATCCTCAGACCAAATATATTGGTATCAAATAATCAGTCAGGAGAGATCAGAGTTAAAAATAAAAATAAATGGTAAATCTTTTCTAGGGCTTCTAGACACTGGGGCAGATACATCAGTTATTGCATATAGGCATTGGCCCCAGACATGGCCTGTCAATCAATCTAATGCTGAATTACAGAGTGTAGGAGAAGTGACAGCTCCCTTACAAAGTGCTCAAATTTTAACCTGGGAGGAAGAAGATGAATAGACAGGAACTTTCACTCCATATGTGTTGCCTAACTTGCCCGTTTATCTGTGGGACTGGCTCAAATGGGAGTGACCCTTCAGAGTCCTAATATTGTTACTCATCAAATGTTACAACAAGGATATAATCCTAGTAAAGGACTAGGAAAATATCAACAGGGAACAACCAAGCCTATCTTTCCTAGCCCCAGCAAGGCAGAGAGGGTTTAGGATATCCTTCAGAAAGGTTTTAGCAGGGGCCTTGGTCATGCTTTCCTCCCACAAATATGCCTGTAAGATCATTTGGCTTTCTGATAATCCTGTATCTGGAGACCAATGGCACTTAACCAGGGAGAAATTATATGCTATAGAACAATTAGTTGATGAACAATTAAAACAGGGACATATTGAGCCCACCAATAGTCCATGTAATACCCCTATTTTTGTTATTAAAAAAAAATCAGGAAAATGGCAGTTATTACAAGATCTTAGAGCTATTAATAAAACTATGGAAGTTATGGGGCCATTGCCATAACTTCCAGGGCTCCCATCCCCTTCAGCCACACCTTTAAATCATCATTTAATAGTAATAGATTTAAAAGATTGGTTTTTTACTATCCCTTTATGTCCTGCAGACTGTAAGCAGTTTGCTTTTAGTGTTCCTCCCTTAAATCAAAAAGAGCCTATGAAAAGATATTGTTAGAAAGTCTTGCCTCAGGGTATGGATAAGAGGCCTACATTATGTCAGGAATTTGTTGCACAGGCTATAAATGCAAAATACCTTGAAGCTTATTGCATCCATTATATGGATGGTATTCTTATTAGTCATGCCAATATTGACACTTTGTATCAGATATTTTCAGACCTTGAGATTTCACTAAAATCTGCTGGTCTTTGTATAGCCCCTGAAAAAGTTAAAACAAACAAACAAACAAACAAAAAAACAGTTCCATTTAAGTACCTTGGTCACATAATTGAAGGCAATTATTCCACAAAAAGTAGAACTACAAAAAAAATCATCTTAACATTTTAAATGATTTTCAAAAATTGTTAGGAGATATTAATTGGCTACGACCTACACTAAAATTAACCACTTCAGAACTCAGCTCCTTATCTGAGATATTAGAAGACTCAAATCCTGCTTCCCCTCAAACACTGACACCGCAAGGAAGAGAGATGCTACAATGGGTTGAGCAAGCCATTAACACTTTCCAATTAACTCAAATAAATCCTGACAACCTAATTTATTTAATTATTTTTGACACTCCTCATACTCCTACAGCTGCCTCATGGCAAGAACATGGAGTTATAGAATGGATTCATCTGGCTCACTCACCCGGTAAAGTCATTACACCATTTTATAATCTTGTTACAACCTTAATTATTAAGGGGCAACAATGGCTCCACGCACTTATAGGATCTGAACCCTCTGTTATCATTGTTCCTTTCTCTCTCCAACAGCAACAATGGTTATGGCAATCAATAGATTATTGGCAGGTAGCGTTAGCTAGTTTCCCCAGTCAAATTTCAGTACATTATCCATCTAATAAGCTTATTCAATTCACAAACCAACATGGTATTATTTTTTCAAAAGTTATTTTGGCTACGCCTATTCTGGGGGCCCACACAGTATTTACTGATGGTTCGAGCTCAGAGTGTGTTAGATCAAACTGTCAGTAAAGTTGAATATACTCATTATGTCTGCACAATGAGCTGAACTCTGGGTTGTCCTTATGGTTCTTCATGACTATCCCAATCAGGCTTTTAATATCTATAGTGACAGCTACTATGTTGTGCTCACTGTAAAGATTATTGAGACTGTCACTATAGGACATACTAATACTTAACAATTATTTCATCTTTTTATTCAATTACAGCAACTTGTCACGTTGCAAACTCTGTTTCATTGCTCATGTATGACCACATATTAATTTTCCTGGTGCTTTTGACAAAAGGAAATGCTACTGCTGACTTACTTGTGTCAACTGCTCTAACTTTATCTTATTGGGATGAGGTTTGTCAAGCACATGCCCTTCATCATCAAAATGCAGCTTCCTTTCATAAAGAATTCAAAATCATGAGGGAACAGGCATGACATATTGTAAAATCTTGTCCCCAGTGCTTTATCCATATCCCTGTTTTACCGACTGGTGTAAATCCTCAAGGCCTTAAACCTAATCAAATTTGGCAAATGGACATGACTCATGTTCCTGAAGTTGGATGGTCTAAATATGTTCATGTTAATGTTGACACTTATTCTCATTTCATTTTTGCATCAACTCAGACAGGAGAAAGTGCTAAACATGTAATTAATCATTGTCATTCTGCTTTTGCAGTTATGGGCAAGCCCTAGCAAATCAAAACTCACAATGATCCAGCATATACTTCCCAAAGATTTCAACAATTCACCCTTCTTATGGACATTCACCTTAAAACTGGCATTCCTTGTAATCCCCAAGGTTAGGCTATTGTTCAAAGAGCCCATAAAACTTTAAAAATACAGGGGAGTTCCCTGATGGTGTAGTGGCTTAAGGCTTTGGCGCTGGCACTGTCAGCACTGCGGCCTGGGTTCGATTCCCAGCCAGGGAGCTACCCACATAGCAAAAAAGCCAAAAAAAAAAAAAAAAAAAAAAAAAACTTTAAAAATACAATTACAAAAAATAAAAGGACTATAGGGTATCCCCCTACCCCTCAGAATTATCTAAGCCATTCTCTTTTTGTTTTAAATAGTTTGGATTGCGATGAACAAGGGTTGTCTTCTGTGTACAGACATTTTCAAGAGGCTTCCTCTTTGCAATGAGGCAAAGTATTGTGGAAAGATCTGGCTATGGGCTGTTGGTGGGGGCCAGATCCAACATTAATGTGGAGCAGAGTGTTTGTTTGCATTTTTCCAGGAGATCCACAGCCCACATGGGTGCCTGAATAATTTGTGAAGCACTATGGACCCCGAGGAGCTTGCTCTACCCATTCGGAAGATGAGATTCATGGAGCCTGTGACAGTTCTGAAGGACAAGTCTCTGAAACCAACTATACCAGTTCCCAAGAACAAAGTTTTCCCAAGGAAGTGGCGCCCTCATGCGGTGGCCACCAGAATGAGCCAGCCCCCAACTTGGGGTCAAATAAAGAGGCTCACCCCGAGGGTCAGAATCTTGTACAAAAGAGAGGGATAAATTTTACTCCTGAAACCCTGTATTTGGCTATGTTTGCTATTGTCAGCACCCAGATAATGAGAGCAGAGGACACTTATTGGACATATGTGTCTAATCCTCCTGTTGCTCATATAGCAAGTTGGGAAGATGGTTCAGTTCCTGTTTTTACCAATGACACCTCCCTTATGGTGGGACATCCTGATGGGTATATCATGCCTGATTGGAAGAACTTCATTTATGCTGGCTTAAGCTCCCAGAGGCCTCTATGCTTAAATTTAGAGCCAGCTAGAGACACTGAGTCACAATGGCTGGTGTGCATTGATGTTTCACTTGCACAAAAGACCAGTGTTCTTAAAAGTAGGGAAGAAATAACAATATATATTTTATGGGTTTAACAGTACAGTATACAGTACTCCCACTAATACCTATGCTTAGCCATCATGTCCTCCATGTTATCTTTGATGTGTTCAAAAGATTGGGTGGCAAACATGTATTTATCATACTCCCATGATTCATTGGCTAGGAGATAGATACACTATATTTGACTGATCCAGCAATAAAACTGAAAAATGGAAAAAAGAACCCCCTATTGTGGGACCTTGGACTACCCCCTTGTTAGTTGGACAGACTGGTGCCTCACAATTAGACCTTTGGCTCCTAGCAGCAGCCACTGGAAAGGTTAATGTAACCAAAAATGGCAATACAACTCAATATGGCTTAAGGACCTGTGTATGGTATCCTTATATGCTGCTTGATGGACCAGTAAAAATGTCATACAAAGATTCTCATTATAGTGTAAGTTGTATAAATTGTAATCATACCAATTGTGTTACTTCTGTACAATCCAATAATCAAATTATAGTATTGTACTAGCCCTCCTTTGTAATGCTCCCCACTAACATTATGGGGCCCTGGTATCATGATCAGGGTCTTCAAGTGCTTCAAGAGTTTCATAATCAATTAGCTTGCCCTCACCAAGCTATAGGTTTGATTGTTTTTAGAATTATTTCATTAATCATGCTAATGCTTTGTCCAAAAGTATTCAAGATGCTCATTATGTCAATCAACTTGTGCATAATACCTCATTGGCCCTAAGCAATCAAGAGGAAATTGATAAAAAATTAGAAATAAAAGTAAATGCCTTAGAGGCTGCCATCATTGGAATAGGCAATGAGATGGAAAGTCTTAAATTTCACCAAAAACTCTTGTGCCATGCAAATTATAATGAAATTTGTGTGACTTCTATGAGCTATAATATATCTAAATGGTGTTGGGACAAAGTTCAAAAACACTGTTAGAAATTTGGACCCACAATAACATTAGCCTTAATTTACAAGAATTGTGATCAGAAATTTTAGCTGTTCAAAACAGTCATTTGGTGGCCAGCAGACATATGAAAAAATGCTCATCCTCATTAGCTATCAGGGAAATGAAAATCAAAACCACAATGAGATACCACCTCACACCTGTGAGAATGGCTGTTATCAACAAGACAAGGAATAACAAGTGCTGGAGAGGATGTGGAGAAAAAGGAACTCTGGTACACTGCTGGTGGGAGTGCAAACTGGTACAACCACT
>PVJL010002557.1:101846-119667 GCA_004026885.1 Lyroderma lyra | reverse complement strand
GTGTTCATTGCAGCGCTGTTCACAGTGGCCAAAACATGGAAACAACCAAAGTGCCCTGCGACAGATGACTGGATAAAGAAGCTGTGGTACATATACACAATGGAATATTACTCAGCTATAAGAAAAGATGAAATATTGCCATTTGTGACAAAATGGATGGACCTGGAGATCATCATGCTTAGTGAAATAAGCCAGACAGAAAAAACAAAGAACTGTTTGACTTCACTCATATGCGGAATATAAAACTGAAAGCAAAGAAAAAAAGAAATGAACAAACAAATAACCCATGGACACAATCAATAGTTTATGTTTATTTGGGGATGAGTGGTTTAGGGAGGGGAGAAAGGGGAGGGGGTGGGAGAGGAGGGGGAGAAGCTAGGTATAGGGTGATGGGGAGAGAGGTCACATTAGGTGGTGAACTTATTATACATCAAGTTGACAATGCACTGTAGAATTGTATGCCTGAGGCCTATGTAATCCTTGCTAACAGATGTCACCCCAATAAGTCTAACAATAAAAATGAATTTAAAAAAAAAAGAAAAAAAAAGAAAACAGTCATTTGGATGTTCTTGATCCTGCTTGAATAGCCCAGGATATTTTAACAGAATTTAAAGGGCTCAATCCATTGAATATCCTGAAACATTCTATCTGGTACTTACTGGCTATAATATGTTTAATTGGTATTTTATTTGCTCTTTTCTTAGTCGGCTGCTGATTCCTCCAATCCCAAGTCCAAGTCCTTCAATTAAACATGCACGATCTCCACTTAAGAAACAAAAAAGGGGGAGATGTAGGGAGCGTGCGAGCCAAAGGCCAGGGCAACGTGAAAAAGCAGGCTTTAGCAAGGCAGCTTACATGTTTAAGATTCCAGCAGGCACAAGTGTTGCAAGGCTGCTTAGCCTCCAGAAGTAACCAAGGACATGACTCTTGGCTCACTCTCTCAAGGAAGGCAAAAGAACATTTGGTGCAGCAAGATTAACTACAAGAACACCGGCAAACCACAGACTTTTTGTCTGCTGACGCTGTAAAGGCCTGGATGGGGCTATGGCAGATTTCTCTGTTACTTCACTTCCTGGCTTTCCCTGATTACTTACCCTATAAAATAAACACGTGGCTTCCAGACTGGGTCTCTGTGTCTCCATCAGATCTCAGAGAACCACCTGGTCCCAGCTTTTCTATCATGTCTGTGCCTGTGTCTGTGTCTGTGTTTGCATCTGTGTCTGTATGTTTTTCTTCATTCCCCGTCGCCTCCCTTCAGGTTCCCCTATTCATCCATGCAGGTCATGGCAAAATGTATAACTATCCTTTCCCTTACCCGAATCATCTTTCTTTTGCCCAGGGACCAACACTATTACTATATTCTTACATATCCATTTAAAGATATTATATTTACTATAAAAAGCCATACATGTGTATTTCCATACATATGGTATCATTCTATAAGTACTGCAGTAACCATTGTTTGTTTTGCAACATCCATTCAGAAACGTTCTATACAATAGTCCCTCTTTATCTGCAGTTTCACTTTCTGTAGTTTTAGTTACTCAAAGTCAAGTACAGTCTGCAAATATTGAATTTCAGAAATAATTTAAAAGTTTTAAATCACACACCATCTGAGTTGCACCCTCCTGCCCTATCTCATTAGAGATATGACTTAACACTTCGTCCAACTGATCCATGCTGTATGCATTCCCCACCCAATAGTCACTTAGCAGCCTTCTCAGTTATCAGATTGACTGTTGAGTATTACAGTGCCTGTCCTGTGTTCAAGTAACCCTTATTTTACTTAATAATGGCCCCAAAGTGCAAAGGTAGTGATGCTGGCAATTTGGATATACCAAAGAGAAACTGTAAAGTGCTTTCTTTATGTGAAAAGGTAAGTACAGTATAATAAGATAATCTGAGAGAGACCACATTTATATAACTTTTATTACAGTATGTTATAATTGTTCTCTTTTCTTATTAGTTGCTGTTAATGTCTTACTGTGCCTAATTTATAAATTAAACTTTATTATCATAGTTATGTATGTAGGATAAAACAGTACATATAGGGTTTAGTACTATCCACAGTTTTAGGCATCCACTGGTGGGGAGGTGTCTTTAATGTATCCCCCACAGGTAAGGGGGGAATACTGTACTACTACAGTTAATGATTTTTGCAGTGTAAACATATGAAATTATTTGAGTAGTTTTAAAATATACTTAAATAAACATTGAAAATGGTGGGTGAAAAAAATGACACTATTTACCTGCTTTCATATTTCTGGAGCTGACTTGATTCCTGTGTTTTCTGAGAATTGTGTTTTTAAGTATTGAGTATTCCATTAATTTTATTTTTTTTATTAAGTTATCTGGTGTCTGTTTTTGTGTCTTGCAATCATAAAATTTAGACTCATACAAGACTCACTAAGGAGCATTTAATTTCCACAAATATCATCTGCATTGCATAAATGATATAAAAGTAAAGCACAAAGAGGAAGTTAATTTTAATGAAAAAAAGGTGATATTTATGAATAGTTGGTTAAAGCAACATATACATACACAAATAACATCATGTAACATTTAGAGAGAGTGTGGTCACTTTGTCAGTACTTGTATAATTGAGAAAAAATTCATTAGTTTAGGCTAAGGAATGCTGTATTAAGAAGGAACCCTAAATCTCAGTGATATGTAACAACACATACAAGGTTTGTCAGAAGAAATGCTGGACCCTGTATGTGAATGTCTCACACAAGATAGACAGTAATTTCAACATTTCACTTAAAATGTCACCTAAAGTGTACTTGAGTGTGATATTGTTATGTTACAGAATTACATGCTTAGGATTTTATAATAAAAAGTTTGGTATAAATTACCAGCATATAAAAAATGGGTGTTATTTGTGCTTGGACCCTGTATTTATTTCTTGTTCATGCTCTATATCTAATATTGCTTGGCTTAAATCGCTTCCATCTTGGTCTTCATTTTGGTATCCAGGCTGAAGGAAAAAACCTCTATTGGAGCTACTGGAACAATATTTTAGAAAAAGAAAAAGAGGGGTGTTCCCTAGTGGAGTAGTGGCTAGGCTTCAGTGCTCTCACTACCACAGCCTGGGTTCAATCCCTGCTCAGGGAACCAACAACAACAAAAAAGAAATGTTAATCCTATATAGTGGGCCACAAAGCTAATATTTGGAAGTAGTACATATCAATTCTGTTCATATTTCACTGGATAAAGTAAATATAATGGTGAAGTTTGATGTCAGTGGGGTAGGAAAATATAATCTACCCATAGAGAGAAACATGATTAAGTCTGACATCAGGAGTGGAAGAAGATATAATATTCCCATTGGAACAACCACAAATATTTACTAAAAATAATATAATAAACTGCCAAAGGTAAAACACAGTTTGTCTTACATTCCAATCACCATTATAAAAGACCACATCTGTATGTAACCTTTACTCATGTATAGCACTTATATTAATGGTTTTCTCTAAATTTATTAATTCATTTTTTGGTATTAATTACTCTTGAGAAATAAGGTGCCCTAAATATTAATATCTCTGTCATTCATAATTTCTTTGTTCATCGATAGGAAGACTCAGATCTTCCTATCGATAGGAAGTTTTAGATCTTTTACTTTATAGGGAAAATGTGAATCTGAAGACTGTAAACTAAAGAGGTAACTTCCAGTTGTTAGGCAGAATGGAAGAAAAAGAGAGAAACTTTTTCTTGTGTCATAATATTAGAGAAACTACTATTTTTATATACCTGGTCCTTAAACTGCATCTTTTGTCATTAAACAATTACAGTTGACCCTTGAAAAACATGAGGGTTAGAAGTGCTGATCCCACACATATGCAAATCCATGAATGACTTTTGACTCCTCGAAATGTAATGACTAACAGTACATTTTTGATGGGAAGCCTTATTGATATCATAGTCAAAACATGTATTTTGTATGTTATATGTATTGCTGTATTCTTAAAATAAAGTGAGCTAGAGAAAATAAAATGTTATTAAAAAATTATAAGGCAGAGAAAATATATTTACAGTATTTATTGAAAAATGTCCACATATAAGTTGACCCATGCAGGTCAAACTTGTGTTATTCAAGGGTCAACTGTACATGGATTATTTAGTGGCTTTATACCTCTCACATCCATTCTAGAAAACAGCATATACAGATAGAGTATCTGTACATAATGGTAGACACAATCATCCTTTAGGCTACTGAATAAGCAACTAGACTGAAGATCAAATATATTTAAAAGTATTAAATAAGATAGGTGGGAAAAATATGATCATAAATGGGAATGCCAAGTAGGATGCTTATTTTATGGATGATAAATGATTCTTAAAAACTAACATCCCCCTATTAAAATGATCAATGAAATCTCTACTTAATGTGTGTGTACATATAAATTTAGGAAGAATATTAACTTACTGGAAAGTAAACCAATAATAGTGATAGGTCACCTTTCAAATAGTTCTTAATTATCCCCACCTCTTAGTATTTACACTCTGTGTAATCCCTTGCCCTTGAGTGTGGCTGGACCTGAGTATTGACATTCAATTATGAAATACAGCAAAAGTGATTGGGTGTCACTTCCAAGATTAAGTTGCAAAATGACTGTGACTTCTGTGTGCCTCTCTCTATATCTCTCAGCTTTTGCTCTAGGGAAGTAAACTGCTATGTTGTGAGTAACCCCTCTGGGAGGCCTATGTGGCAAGGAACTAATGTTTTTCTAGCCAATAGCCAGCAAAGACAAGCCTGTCAACAGTCCTGAGTGAGCTCAGAAGTGGATCCTTCTCCAGTTGAGCCTTGATATGACTGCAGCCATATCAAAGCTTAACTGGAGAAAGATCCAATTATTGCATTCTTGTGAGAGACCTTGAGTCAGAGTTCCCCAACTAAATCATGCTTGTGTTCTTGACCCACAGAAACTGTGACATAATAAATGTTGTTTTAAGCCACTACATTTTGAGGCAATGTTTTTACACAATGGCTAACTAATACAAATAGTCATAACAAAATCTTCCCAAGTGAATGCATGTATAATCCAGGACTTAAGGAGGAATTCTTAATTAATTACCAGTAGAGACCCAAAAGCTTTTACACACACACACACACACACACACACACACACACACACACACACATAGGGGGACCCCCCCAAAAAAACCTGAAATTATCTCTGGAGGGCAGGCTGCTGGTAGTACAAGCTTCCCCCATTAGGTGAGTATTCTAGAAATTCATCTGCATCATTGTACCAGGTTGCATTGTTGTGAGAAGCTGTGTTCAGCTTCAGTGAATGTTTTGTTTTATTTTTTTGAGATTCTATCAATGTGCTTACCCAGTTCATGATGGGTGATTTACACAAACAGTGTGCAGCATAACAATGCACCTACCCATACTGCACTGAGTGTTCAGTGGTGTTTGACTAAAAAATAGCATGATCCCTTGTCTCACCCTCCTTGTTTACCTACTCTCACCCCAAGCAATTTCTTTTGTTTCCCCAATGAAAAAAGTCTTCAAAGGGAAATGTTTTGCTGATATGCAAGAGGAGAGGAGGCAGCAGCACCAAAAGGCATAAAAATTGATGAGTTCAAGAACCGTTTTGAGCAGTGGAAAAAGCATCTAAATAGGTGTATTGCATCAAATGGTGAGTAGTTTGGAGGTGATTAAAGTTTAAACATGTAAGAATAAATATATACAATTTTTTATAAATAACTTCTGGGTTTTTTGGATGGTCCCCTATATAGATATAGATGTAGATAAATATAGACTTTAAATATTAGAATACCAGAACTTACAAAAATAGAAAAAAATTATAGGTTGAAGGCAATGGTAATATGTAAAACTTTAAAACAACAGGTTTCCAATGAATCTGAGCATATTAACTTTAATTATGTCAACAATTCAAAGTAAGGAAGAGAATAAAATTAAAAACAATGTTCCCATGTAAACCCCTGAATGATGCATAAGCTCATCACAAGAAATAATATGAGATATAATGTAGAATAACAAAAAATATGTGAGATGCAATATAGTAAATGATAGATTAGATTCCATAGCATTCAAGCTTTGGGATGCTCCCTTGATTCTATATGCTGCTTTTACTCTATTTAATATTCTATTCAATTTGAATGTAAATAGTTCTAGGCCAGAGATTTTCAATACTGGATGCATATTAAAATCATTGTTTTGGTTTTTAATTTTTATTTTGAAATAATTAGAGACTCTCAGGAAGATACAAAATTAGTACAAAAATAGTAGCAACCTAAATGTCCACCAATTAATTAATGACAAAATTTAGTATATCCATACAATGGAATATTATGTCAATAAAGAAGAATGAAGTATTGATATGTGCCACAATATGAATAAGATTTGGAAATATGTGAAATGAAAGAAATCAATCATGAAAGATTTTAAGTTATGATTCCATTTACGTGAAATGCCCAGAACAGACAAATACCAGAGACAAAAAGAAAATTAGTGGTTAACTGAAGCTGGATTGGGATGAAAGGAGCAGAAAAGGGGAATAATTGTAATGTGTATAGAGTTTTTTGTGGGGGTGGTAAAAGGTCTAAGATTAGATTGTTGTGATTGATCTTCAACTCTGTGAATATACTAAAATTCGCTAAATGAAAAAAGACAGTAAATGATGTAAAAACTGAAATGACAAATATATTAAATTATCTGACATAGATTTTTTTTTTTTTTTTTTTTTTTTGCTTTTTGGTATGTGGGTAGCTCCCTGATGGGAATCGAACCCAGGCCACAGCGCTGACAGCACCAGTGCCAAAGCCTTAAGCCACTACACCATCAGGAACTCCCTGACATAGATTTTAAAAGCAGCCATCATAAAAAAGCTTTTAATGATCACATGGGGGAAAATGAAAATATTAACAAATAGAGAGTCTCAAAGAAATAGAACCTATATAGAGAACCAAATTTTAGAACTGAAAAAATGCAATAATCAAATTTAAAAACTTAATGGCTGGGCTCAATAGAAGAATGCATGGGATAAGGGAGGCAAAGAACATCAATCAGTTTGAAGACAGAGCATTACAGATTACCCAATCTCAACAACAGAGAGAAAACATACTGAAGAAAAAGAACAGAAACTCTGGGACCTGTGACAATGCAATAAAAGACCTAACATTCTTATCCTCAATGTCTCAGAAGGAGGAGGCAGGGAAGAGGCTAAAAATGTACTCAAAGCAACGATAGTTTAAAATGTCCCAAATTTGATTTAACACATAGTGGACCGCTCACGAGTTTTCTCATGTTTCTCGCACCATCTGATATGGACCTCAAATGTCAACACACTGTCTTGTCCACATTGAATGAAGTGGTCTCATTGGCAGAAACCGTGCAGGTCAATCTACGAAAAACTATATAATTGCACGAACCCATAAAGCATTGCAGTTACACTGTATTTTGGTCATTTGAATAGTCTTTGTCTTCATTCCTGGTGCTTTTAGAAATGCCCTCTCTCAAAAAAAGGAAGGAAACCAGCGAAATGATACACTTCTGGAAGTATTTAATGATAATTTGTCAGATATTCCTAGTGAGATCGAAGATGCAAATGACTGTTTTGACGATTCTGGAAACAATTCTACTGATTCTACTGACAGTGAAATGATTAGACCTGTAAGGAAGTGCAAGGTGGCGGTGCTTTCAAGTGATTCCGACACTGACAAAGCTACTGATAACTGTTGGTCTGAAATTGACACACCACCATGCTTACAGATGTTTGAAGGTCATGCTGGGGTCACTACACTTCTGTCGTAGTGCGACTCTGTACCCTCTGTGACCAATCTCTTTTTTGGTGATGAATTGTTTGAGATGTTGTGCAAAGAGCTGTCCAACTATCATGATCAAACCGCAATGAAATGCAAAACACCATCTAGAACACTGAAGTGGTTTCCGGTTACACAGAAGGACATCAAGAAATTCCTTGGCCTAATTATTCTGATGGGTCAAACAAGAAAAGATAACTTGAAAGACTAATGGTCAACAGATCCTTTGATATGTGCCCCTATATTTCCACAGACAATGAGTCGTCATAGATTTGAGCAAATATGGACATTCTGGCATTTCAATAATGCCAAAATAGACAGTCGCTCGGGGAGACTTTTCAAGATCCAACCTGTGATGGATTATTTCCTGCATAAATTTTGAACAATATACAAACCAAAGCAACAGTTGTCTTTGGAAGAGGGAATGATTCCATGGAGAGGACATTTAAAATTTCGCACATACAACCCAGCGAAAATAACAAAATACGGTTTACTTGTTTGGATGGTATGCAAGAGTGACACCGGCTATATCTGCAATATGGAGATATACACTGCTGAAGGAAAGAAATTGCAAGAAACTGTTCTTTCAGTCCTTGGACCTTATCCTGGCATATGGCACCATATTTACCAGGATACAATGCTACATCTACTTCTGAATTGCTGCTACAGAACAAAACTAGAGTCTGTGGGACTATTAGGGAGAGTACAGGTTTACTGTTAAATTTGAAAATGAAAACATCAAGAATGAAGAAAGGTGACATAATATTTTCTAGAAAAGGTGATATTCTTCTCCTAGCATGGAAAGACAAGCGGGTTGTCCAAATGATATCAATGATCCATGACACTTCTGTCTCAAAAACAGGAAAAAAAAAAAAAAAACGGGAGAGAATATTGTAAAACCTGCCTGCATTAAGGAATACAATGCCCACATGAAAGGCGTTGACCGTGCAGATCAATTCCTTTTGTGTTGTTCCATTCTAAGGAAAACGATGAAATGGACAATAAAAGTAGTGCTGTACCTTATAAACTGTGGACTTTTCAATTCATTTAGAGTGTACAACGTCCTCAATCCACAAGCAAAAATGAAGTATAAACATTTCTGCTATTGGTGGTGAGAGACTGGATAATGAATGACAATAATGAAGGCTCTCCAGAACCAGAGACGAATCTGTCTAGCCCTCCCCCCGGGGGTGCAAGGAGAGCACCTCATAAAGATCCACCCAAAAGGTCATTAGGTGATATGAAGCAGCATGAACCTACGTGTATTCCAGCGAGTGGAAAGAAAAAATTTCCTACGAGAGCTTGCAGTTTGTGCCGCCCATGGAAAAAGGAACAAATCTAGATACTTATGTAATTTGGTCCCTCTTCATAGAGGAAAATGTTTTACACAGTACCATACATTACAAAAGTACTAGGAACTTTAATTGTTTAATTGTTTAATTAGTTGTTTAATTGTTTTTGTAAATAAGAATGTTATAATTATTGAAAAACAACACCTAAAGTGCATTATGATCTGTAGTTATGATGATTTAAATGATGATTAATGGGCAGTTTGCCCCAAAATGTGCGGTCCCTGGCATGTATCTTAGAGATTTCTATGCAGTCGCAATGTGTTAAAATAAGACGTAGACCTACAAATTCAAGAATGTGAGAAAACCCCAAACAGAATAAATCCATACCAAAATATATCATTGCTAAACTTCTAAAAAATAAAACAAAGAAAAAATCTTAAAAGTAGCAAGAATAACAACACCTTACCTATAGCAAAAAAAGAATAAGCTACTGGTCAAGATGGCACAGTAGGTAAATGCTGTGCTTGCCTCCTCTCACAACCACATGAAAATTACAACTGAACTACAGAACAACCATCATTGAGAATTGCCTGAAGTCTAGCTAAATAGAAGTCCTACAAAAAATGATATACAGGGCTCCCTGGTGATGTGGTGGCTAGGCTTCTGTGCTCTCAATGCTGTGGCCTAGGTTTGATTGCCAGCCAGGGAGCTACAAAAAAAAAAAAAAAAAAAAAAAAAAAGGCATACAGAAGAAGCCACATCAAAATTGATAAAAGGGGTGGAGATGCAGAAAGGGCTGATACCACACCTGTGTGTAATGGCTAAAAGTCATGAGAGCTATCTCAGCTGTGGAAGTCCCCTCTGAGGAGCAAGGTTTCCCAGCCCAGGGTTCCAGTGCTGGGCGAAAGGTCTCCATTAACTTCTGGCTATGAATACCAGCAGAGATTGTGGCTGATGGAGGGCTGCTGAAGTCTCAGGTGTTCCTCTTAAATGGCTTGCATTTTATTTACTGATGGACTCACTTGCTCTGAGCTCCACTACTGGGCCATCAGGAATATACAGGAGAAACTGAGTTGTCTGGCTTTAGGGTGAGGGAGGGATGGGCATCTTTCTCCCAAACAGAAGTTATGGCAGATGCCATTGTTCCTTCATTGAGCCCTGCCTGACCCAGTGTACATGGGCATCATATCTGAGTCTCCATCAACCTGGCTAACACCTAGTGATTCACCCCACCCTAGTGATTTCCTGAGATCTACCTAGTGATTTCCATACAACCTGTGGACCCACACAAGCAGCTTCCAGTGGATTTTTCATACAAATAGCCTGTCTTGGCTCATGCTGTGGATAGATAAGGAAACAAAACCCTAACATATGCTGCCTACAAGAGACTCACTTCAGACTAAAAGACATACAGAGATTGAAAGTAAAGAAATAAAGGAACAGTATTTCATGAAAATGAAAACAAACAAAATTGCTGAGATAGCAATACTTATCCCAGACAAAACAGACTTTAAAATGAAGGCTATAACAAGAGAAAAAGAATTACCCACCCCACTTCTGGATATTATTTATCCAAAAAGCCCAAAATGCTACTTCAAGGAGACAAATGCATCCATATGTTCATTGAAGCATTATTTACAATGGTGAAGATGAGGAGGCAGCCTGGGTGTTCACTGATGGATAAATGGATAAACAGTAGGTGATACACATGTACAAGGGAACATTGCTCAGCCACAGAAACTAATGGGTTCCTGCCATCTGTGGTGGCATGTAATGTATTAGGTATGTCAGACAAAGACAGATGCGATGTGATTTCACTTACATGTAGAATCTAAAAAACAAAATAAACAACAACAAAACAGAAACAAACTCATATATACAGAGGACATTTTGATGGTTTCCAGGTGGGAAGGGGTTTGAGGGGGCATGAAATAAGGATTAATACAAATCTATTGTTAGACAGTAGTCATGGGGATATAAGGTATAGTATAGGAATATAGTCAATAATATTGTGGTAATTATGTATGGTGTCAGGTAAATATCTGATTTATCAAAATGATAGATACAAGGTCAGTGGGGGACAGGGTGAAAAAGGTGAATGGATTAAGAAATACAAATTTGTAGTTACAAAATAGTTATTGGAATTAAAACAGCATAGAGAATACAGTCAATAATATGGTAATAACTATGCATAGTGCATAGTGAGTACTAGATTAGTCAGGGGGTGCTCTACTTTCATTATATAAATGTTAACCACTATGCTATACACCTGAAATTAATATAAAATAATACTGAGTATCAAAATAAATAGTGTAAAAATAATTAAAAATAAAAAAATCTATGATGTGGACAGGGATAGGGAAAAACACCTGATTTATTCTCAATTATTTTGGCATAAGTTCTTTTTTTTCAGTGGTGTGAGGAAAGGCAGAAGGAGGATGGAGGAGAGGGGAAAGGAGGGTTTGCTCCATGTCCCTGCAGAGTTACATGGCTGGGATTTTACCTTAGAGCAGAGGTCAGACCCAGAATCACAATGACTTGATGTCACACAGATATAGGGGCTCAACTACTATTGTTTGGCCCAGGTCTTTGGAAAATGCCTTCGCTGTACCCTGGCAGCAAGCCCTCTACTATCATTGAATCATAAGCACTGGTGGTTTGAGTATGTTAGGAGGTAGTGGACTTAGATGGATACAGAAACAGATGGAACAAAACATAGAAGATGTGCCTCTAAGTCCACAAGACCCATAAATTACCCAGAACCCAGAGAGGCCTGAGAAGAGGGAGGGAGCCCTCCCCCAGTAGCAGATTAAAAAGTAGGCACTCAGGAGTCCAGGTTTCTGTTAAGATGTCATCTGATCTCACCTGCTGGGGAAACCTAGCACACACAGGTAATCTTTCTGGCCTCTCTCCCAACTTCTACAGATTTTTAATATGTTCTCTTCCAAACCTGTCTGTGACATTTTATCAATTTACTCTCTTTTCTGCTAAGGGTTGATCTACACGCACACACACACAGTAAAAGGAAGAAAAGAATAACAACAACAAAACCCCACCATTTTTAAATCCTAAAATTCTAATGTGAAAGAAATGCAAAGATGATCTTGTCAATCTTCCTTGTTTTGCAGATGGTGAAATGAAAACAGGATTATTTACTAGACTTACTTAACATTTTGGTAATAATATTAATTTCAAAATCTATAACATGTTGAGTACTCAACCATGTTTCAGGCTCTTTTTGTGAATTAGTTTCTTTAATCCCCATAGGACGCTATGATGTAAACTCCCATTCTACATATGAGAAAACCATGTCTCAGAGAGGTTATGTGACCTACTCAGACTCACACAACACCTAAGTAGATTTGCTGTAGTTGATCCAGGATTTTTTAATTCCAAATTTTGGAGAATTAGCCATTAAATTGTCCCACTGCTCATAGCAGTTGATATTTATTATTTTTATTGTTAAATTTATTTGAGTGACATTAGTTAGTAAAAATTACATAGGTTCCAGGTGTACAATTCTACAATACATCACCTATGTGTTGTGTTATGTGTTTATCACCCAGAGTCAATTTTCTTTCTATCACCATATATTTGACACCCTGTCCCTTTTCTCTCATGTCCTCCAACCATACCCTCAGATAACCACTAACCACTAAACTATTTATTGTATATATGAGTTTTTGTTTCTTTGTTGCTTTCAGCTTTGTGTTCCACATATAAGTGAAATCATATGGTTCTTTGTTTTTTCTTTCTGGCTTACTTCACTTTGCTTGATGGTATCACGGTCCATCCATGTTGTCATAAAAGGCTCTACTTCATCTTTTAGTATGGCTGAGTAATATTCCATTGTGTATATATATACCATAGCTTCTTTATCCAGTTGTCTATTAAAAAACATTTTGGCTGTTTCCATGTCTTGGCCACTATGAATAGTACTGTGATGAACATTGAGATACATATATCATTGCACACCAAGGTTTTCAAATTTTTTGGGTTGATACCAAGAAGTGAGATTGCCAACTCATATGGTAACTCTATTCTTAGTTTTTTGAGGAGCCTCCATGCTGCCCTCCATAGTGGTTGCACCAGTTTGCATTCCCACCAACAGTGTATGAGTGTTACTTTTTATCCACACCCATTCCAAAACTTGTTATTCCTTGTCTTGTTGATAACAGCCATTTTAATAGGTGTGGGGTGATATCTCATTGTGGTTTTAAATAGCATTTTCCTAATAACTAGTGAAGTTGATCATGTTTTCATATATCTGTTGGCCATTTGCATGTCCTCATGTGTGAAGTATCTGTCAGGTCCCCTGATCATTTTTTAATTGAATTGTTTTTTGATGTTGTTGAGTTGTACAAGTTCTTTATATATTTTAGATATTAGCCCTTATTAGAGGCATTGTTTGCAAATATTTTCTCCCATTCAGTTGGATGTCTCTTTGCTTTGTTGGTTTCTTTTGCAGAGCTTTTCAGTTTGATACTGTCCCATTCATTTATTTTTGCTTTTATTTCCCTTGCCTTTGAGGTCAGGTTCATGGAGTCCTCCCTGAACTCAAGATCTCTAAGTTCAGTACTAATGTTTTCTTGGGTACAATTTATTTTTTTGGGTCTTATGTGAATGTTTTTAATCCATTCTGAGTTAATTTTGGAACATAGTGACAGTTTGCAGTTCAGAGTCATTCTTTTACATATGGTTTTCCAATTTTTCCAGCATCATATACTGAAGAGGCTTTCTTTTCCCTATCGTATATTTTTCGCTCTCTTGTAAAAAATCATCTGTCCATATATTTGTGGGTTTATTTCTGGATTTTTAATTCTATTCCATTGTTCTCTCTGTCTGTTTTTCTGCCAATACGAAGCTGTATTGATTATTGATTCTTTGTAGTATAGATTGAAATTGGGAAGTGGGATGGCTCCAGCCCTATTCCTTTTATGTAGGATTGCTTTGGCTATTAAGGGTTTTTTTGTGGTTGCATATGAATATGATGATTCTTTTATCTATTTCTTGAAAGAATGTTTGTGGAATTTTGATGGGAATTGCATTAAATCTACATATTGTTTTGGGTAATATGGCCATTTTAACCATGTTGATTCTTTCAATTCATGAACACAGAATCTTTCCATTTCTTTGTGCCTCTTCAATTTCTTTTAGTAGTGTCTTACAGTTTTCAGTATGTAAGTTCTTCACATTCTTTGTTAATAAGTTTATTCTCAGGTATTTTATTCTTATTGTTTTCAATTTTTACTGTATCTGTTTATTATTTCTAATAATGTTTGGTAAAGTCTTTAGAATTTTCTATATAAAGAATCATGTCATTTGCAAAAAGTGACAGTTTAACTTCTTCTCTCCCAATTTGGATGACTTTTACTTCTTTCTCTTGCCTGATTGCTTTAGCTAGAACCTCCAGTATTACATTGAATAGCAGTGGTAATGGGGAACATCCCTGTCTTGTTCCTGATTTCAGTTTTTCCCTGTTTAGTATGATATTATCTGAGGGTTGTCATATTGGTCTTTATTATATTGAGGTACTTTCCTTCCATAGACATTTTATTAAGTGTTTTGATCATAAATCAATGTTGTATCTTGTCAAATGCTTTTTTCTACATCAATTGATACAATCATATAGTTTTTATCTTTTAGTTTATGTGGTGTATGCCATTGATTGATTTGTATATGCTGAACCATCCTTGTGTTCATGGGATGAATTCCACTTGATCATGGTGTATAATCTTTTTGATGCATTGTTGTATTCTATTTGCTAATATTTTGTTTAGGATTTTTGCATCTGTGTTCATCTTTTTGTGTTATCCTAACCAGGCCTTTGTATTAGGGTTATGTTGTCCTCATGGAATGAGTTGGGAAGTATTGTCTTTTCTTAAAACTTTTGGAAGCATTAGAAAAATAATAGGAGTTAGTTCCTCTTTGAATGCTTGGTAAAACTGCTTTGAGAGACTGTCTGGTCTTATGCTTTTGCCTTCGGGGAAGTTTTGGATGATTGTTTCAATTTCCTCACTGTTAATTGGTCTACTTATATTGTCCAGTTCTTGCTTCAGTCTACATAGAAACTTGTCCATTTTTTCAAGGATTAAATTTGGTGGCATATACTCTTTCAAAATATTTTTGCAGAATCTCTTTTTTGTGATATCAGGGGTAATTTCTACCTTTTTATTTCTAATTTTGGTTATTTGTGTCTTTTCTCTTTGCCCTTTGTTGAGCCTGGCCAGTGGTTTTTTTCCATTTTATTGTTTTGGTTTTTTTTCAAAGAACCAAATCTTTGTTGCATTAATTTTCACTATCGTTTTTCTGTTCTCTATTTCATTTAGTTCTGTTATGATTTTTATTATTTCCTTCCTTGTACTCACTTTGGATGTTTTTTGTTTTGTTTTGTTTTGTTTTGTTCTCATTCTTTAACAAGAGATGTTAGGTTGTTTATTTATTCTTTTCCTTGTTTCTTGAGATAGGCTTGTAATGATATAAATTTCTTTCTTATTACTGCTTATGTTGTGTCCCAATAATTTTGATACATTGCATTTTCACTGTCATTAGTTTCTATGTATTTTTTAATCTTTTTTTTTTAATTTCTTCTTTGATCTCATCATTATTTAATGTTAGGGTTTTGGGGGGGTTCTGTTCATTTGTTTTTGTTTTGTTTTGCAATTGATCTCCAATTTCAAGGCTTTGTGGTCTGAGAATACACTTTGTATGATTCCAATCTTTTTGAATTGACTGAGGCTAGTTTTGTATCCCACCATATGGTCTATCCTTGAGAATGTTCCATGTACACTAGAATAGAATGTATAGTCTTGTGTTGTAGAATGGAGTGTCCTGTAATTGTCAATTGTGTCCAATTGTTGTAATGTATCATTTAGAGTTGATATTTTCTTATTTATTTTCTGTTTGGATGATCTGTCCATGTCTGTCAAGAGGATGTTTAAGTCCCCTGTTATAATTATGTTTTTGTCAATTTCACCTGTTAGATCTATAAATATTTGCTTTGTAAATCTTGGTGCTTCCTGGTTAGGGGCATATATATTGATGAATGTCATGTCTTCTTGTCGTTGTATTGTTCCCTTTATAATTATTAAATGTCCATCTTAGTTTCTTTTTATATTTTTTATCCTGAACTCTGTTTCATCAGATATAAGTATGGCTACTCTTGCTTTTCTCTGGATGCCATTTGCTTGGAGTATTTATTGTTTTCTACCCTCTCACTTTGAGTCTGTTTGTCCTTGCAGCTGAGGTGTGTCTCTTGGAGACAGCATATAGATGGAGTTTTTAAATCTAGTCTGCTACTCTGCACCTTTGTATTGGTGAGTTCAGTCCATTTACATTTAGGGTGATGACTGATATATGAAGATTTCCTACACCCACTTTGTTTTCTGGTTTTTCATTGTTTGGTGTCTTGGTTTCTTCTTTACTTTTTTCTCACTGTCTGTTTTTTTAGTTTAATGGTGTTTATGATTTTTTTCCTTCTGTTTCCTCTTTTTTTAATTTTTTTCTTGCTTCTGGGTTGTTGGTTTTTGGTTTTTGTTTGTTTGTTTGTTATTTGAGTAGTTACCTTGAGGTTTATGAAAAGAAATATTTCATATATGTGGTGGCTCCTTTTCTTAAACACATTTTTCATTTTTATTCTCTTTTGGAAATTTAAACCCTTACTTCTTCCTTTTTTATGTTTTTGTTGTCCCAAATTTTTGCCATTTATCAGGGCTTCTTGTTTCAGGTGAAATAGCCTCCTCCTTCTGTATTTCCTGGACTGCCAGCCTTATGTTGGAGAATTTCTTCAGCTTCTGTGTCTATGAAAACACCATTATTCCTCCTTCATATTTGAAGGATAACTTTGGTGGATAGATTATTATTGGCTGGTAATTTCCCCCTTTTAATATTTTGAATATATGATTCCACTCCCTCCTGGCTTGAAGAGTTTCTGCTGAAAAGTCTGATGATATTCTCATAGGCTTTCCTTTAAAGATTAGAGTTTTTTCCCCTGGCTGCCTTGAGAATTCTTTGTCTTTGATTTTAGACATCTTCAGCATAATGTGCCTTGGAGAAGGTCTGGTGAGGTTCAGGTAGCCAGGGGTTCTGTTTTCTTATTCAATTTGGGGTTTTAGTTTAAAATATAGAATACTTCATGAATTTGCATGACATTCTTCACAGGCGCCATGCTAATCTTCTGTGTATCATTCCAATTTTAGTATGTTTGCTGCCAAAGCGAGCACCAGTTGATATTTATTGAACTTCTACAATGTTCAAGTCACTAGGCAAAGCCCACAGAGATGAATAAGAAAGACTCATTGGTCTAATTTATTTTTTCAACTAACAAATTCTTATTGAATTCCTACTGTGTGTCATGCACAATCATACATACCAAAGAAAAACTGCTGTCTTCAACAGAAATTTGTAGGGAGGTCTGGAGCAACAGTCTAGTCAGCTGCCTCTCAGTTCTCAGATCACAATTGCTGACTGGGCCTGCAGTAGCTGACAACTCCCCAGTAAGACTGCAATATATATTTTTTTTCATTTTTATTTTTAGACTTATTGGGGTGACATCTGTTAGCAAGGATTACATAGGTTTCAAAAATCAATGTACAAAAATCAACAGCATTCCTTTACACAAACAATGAATCCTCAGAAAAAGAAATGAGGGAGTCAATTCCTTTTGCTATCACAACAAAAAGAATGAAATACCTGGGAATTAACTTAACAAAGAACGTGACAGACTTATACACAGA
>PVJL010002557.1:0-101746 GCA_004026885.1 Lyroderma lyra | reverse complement strand
ACCAAAACAGACCTCGAATTGCCAAAGCAATACTACATAAAAAGAATAAGCCTGGTGGCATTACACTTCCTGACTTCTATTTATATTACAAAGCATCAAAAGACTGCAATATTTTCTTCTAAGTGCTTTGCAAGTCTTTCCAAGGGAAATGTGGATAATCCCAAATAAGTTTTGACTTGCAGCCACATTCCTTAGCCCTTATGTTTTCCAGGAGTATTTGAAGGATGTACAAAAACAGCTGCTCTCAGTGTTATATATTTAAAGACACCCTTATTTGTCCCCTTGAAAAAAATGAGAAATATTTTCCTCTGTTTTTTGTCAATAATAAAAATAATGTGATATCACTTCACACCTATTAGGATGGCGATCATTAAAAAAATAATTGTTGGAGAGGGTGTGGGAAAATTAGAGCCATCAGGCATTAGTGGTGAAAATGTAAAATGGTGCAGCTGCTATGAAAAACAGTTAAATATAGACTTACCTTATGTTTGTAGTGTCATTCCTAGTTATATACCTAAAACAACTGAAAGCAAGGACTCAAACAGATACTTACACACCAGTGGTCACAGAAGCATTATTAACAATAGGCTAAAGGTAAAACCAGGCCAAGTGTCTATCATCAGATAACTAGATAAACAAAATATTGTATATACATACAATAGAATATTATTCAGACATGAATAATGCCATAATATGAATGAAACTTGAAAACATTATGCTAAGTTAAATAAGCCATACAGAAAAGAACAGATATTGTATGATTACACTTTATGAGAGATGCAAGGCAAATTCACAGACATAGAAAGAAGAATAGAGAGTGCCAGGTGGTGTGGGAAGAAGAAAAATTGGTTAATGTTTAATGGGTACAAAATTCCTATTTGAGATGATGAAAATTATAGAAATAGACAGTGGTGATGATTGCACAACATTGGGAATGTTCTTAATGACACTAAATTGCAGACTAGATATGGTTAAGATAATAACTTTAATGTATATTTTACCACAATTAAAAATTATAAAATAAATACTTTTTTCATTCATTGGCTCATGTTAAGCACTGGGAATATGGAATAAATGAGATTGTGAATTTGGAAACAGATAGATAAGGTATGGTGAGCATACAGAATAAGATGATAGCTGGCTACAAAGGCCAATCTGTTCTGTATGATCTGAAGCTGGTATAATTAAGAAAAAGAGTATAGGGGGTTCCCTAGTGGTGTAGTGGCTAGGCTTCAGTGCTGTCAATGCCATGCCCTGGATTTGATTCCCAGCTAATGAACCACAAAAAAAAAAAAAAAAAAAAAAAAAAAAAAAAAAAAAAAAAAAAAAAAAAAAAAAAAAAAAAAAAAAAAAGTATAAACTGCGAATACTTATTTTACTACACAAATAAATATCTATTTACAATGAAAGAAGAAACTACAACAAATAACAAATTTGCAAAAACTGCAAAATATCACTGATACTACCAAACCCAGAAATAAACATGACTTGTGACTGCTTAACAATGTTCTATAATTTTTTGAGGTTTTATTCTTCATAGTCATTGATCAATTCCATATATGACAGCAATTTTATAATATAATTATTTATAGAAATAATAAAAATTATTGCAATCCTTCCTGTAACGTGGAGCATAAAATTTGTTCTTTACTAATGATAGTTTAGAAAATAAAATTCAGAAGAATAAATCGGGACATATCATGCTCCCTGATATCAAACTATACTATAAAGTTACAATAATCAAAACAATATGGGGAGTCCCAAAATAGAATAGAATAGCCCAAAAAAGTAGAATAGAGAGACCCCCAAAAATCCTTGCTTTTTTGGTCAATTAATCTATGACAAAGGAGACAAAGAAATATAATGGGGGTAAAGATAGTCTCTTCAATATGTGACACTGGGAAAACTGGATAGTTACATGCAAAAAAACTCCAGACCACTTTCTTACATCATATATAAAAATAAACTAAATAGATTAAAGTCTTAAATGTAAGACTAAAAGCTATAAAATTCATAGAAAAAACATAGGCAGTAAACACTTCGACATCACTCTTACTATTACCTTTTTGGGTATGTCTTCTCGGGTAAGGAAAACATAAATAAAAATAAACAAATTAGATGATATCTAAACTACACGTTTTTGCACAGCAAAGAAAACCATCAACAAAATGAAAAGAGAATCTACTGAATGGGAGAAGATATTCACCAACGACGTATACAATTAAGGTTAATATCTAAGATATACAAGGAACTTATACAACTTAAAAAAAAAATCTGAGTAAAAAATGGCCAGAGAATCTGAACAGCCATCTCTCCACAGAAGACACACAGGTGGCCAACAGACATATGAAAATATCCTCAACATCACTAATAATCAGGGAAATGCAAAATTAAGACCACAATGAAATACCACTTCCCACTTGTCAGAATAACTATCATCAATAAATCAACAAACAACAAGTATTGGCTAGGATGTGAGGAAAGGGAAACATTGTGCACTGTTGGTAAGATTGTAAATTATTGCAGACCCTACGGAAACCAATGGATGGTCTTCAAAAAAACTTAAAATAGAGTTGCTATTCCACCCAGCACTTCCACTTCTGGGTATTTATCTGAAGGAAACAAAAACATTAATTCAAAAATACATATACACTCCTATGTTCATTGCAGAGTTTCCCTCCATGGAAAAAAGTTCCCAACTCCACACCAGGCTCCCAGGCTAGGGTACTTGTGCCAGGAAAAGAAGCCCCCACAATACCTGGTTGTAAAAAACAATGGGAATTCTGGCTGTTCAGGTGGGATGTAAGGCTGCAGGAAATTCAGACATCTTCTTAAAAAAAAACCCACACACAGACTCTTACAGGCACTCAACTGAGGTGTGAGTAAAAAGACAGTGACTCAGGGATGTCAGAGGTATATGGGGTTTAGACAGAAGTGTGTGGCTTTGTGACAAGGACTGAATGGACAATCTCCATTTTCCCTATGAGGGGGTCCTCCTTCCATGCAGGTGGCAGATGGGCACCATCATTTCTGTGTTGTGCTCTCCCCCACACTCAGGGCTAAATCTGAATTTGAATTGGTCTGGTGAGCTCTTTCTGCTACACCCTGGTAACCCACTGAGACTCAACCACACCCAACTCCATACTCTCCAAACTGTATCAGTGGCTGAATCTTACAGGAGCTGACAGGTGGCAGCAGGCTATGAAGTTTTCTGGCTTTCTGTGGGGCTACTCCAGGCCTGGTACTGGAACTGGTGTTAGCCATTCTCGGTCCACAGCATGGCCTTTCCCATGAACCTCCAGGTTTAGCACAGGCAGTGAACAAACACAGATCACCTTGTAGTCTCTATGAGGTAGTCTCCAGCTGTTCACAGACAATGGATGACCTGCCCTGTACTAGAGCCCCTCCCAAGAGGCTCAGAACCAACATACTTGGAGGTTGGCTTCAGACTACAGCAAAGAACCACCCAATTAGCCTCACACATACAAAAGGCAGTTTCAACAGGCACCAGAGCCCACTGGAGCAAATCCCATGCAGTGGTGTAAGTCCCCAACCAGCAGCCTGTAACCTGTGGATATGGCCTAACCCCATAGCAAATCAGACTGAGGGTCAATTCCACCCACTGATGTGCCAATAGCAATTAAGGCTCAACTGTAACAGGAGGATACACACAATCCACTCAAGTAACACTCCTGGAGCATGCAAAGCAGGTGACCAGGGAAACTGTGATACTGGACCCCATAAGGTACCAACTACATAAGGCCACAAGGGAAGATTGAGAGACATAACACGTCAACCTAATACATAGAAACAAACAGAGAGGCAGCCAAAATGAGGAAATAAAGAAATATGTCCCAAATAAAAGAACAGGAGAAAACTCCAGAAGAAAACTAAAAATGGAGGCAAATAACCTACTATTATAGATACAGAGTTCAAAACAATGGTTCTAAAAATGCTCAAGGAATTTAGTACAAACATTAACAAAAAGATAACAAGCCTAAAGGACATAGAAACCATAAAACAAAACAAAAGAAAAACAGTTAGGAGTGAAGAATACAGTAACTAAAATAATGACTGCACTAGAAGGAATTACCAGCAGACTAAATAAAGCAGAGGACTGAATAAGCAAGTTGAAAGACAAAGTAGTAGAAGAACCCATGTTTTTGTTTGTTGGTTGGTTGGTTTATGTATTTACTATATTATTTTTTAACTGTTATTTTAGCATATACTCTTTCTACTTAGGAAAAAGTTTGTAGCAGCCTCATATACAAGGGGAAACCCAAAAACCAGAATTATCTTCTGGATGGTGGGCCCCCAAATCTTCACAGCAAAAGATAGATAGATAGATAGATAGATAGATAGATAGATAGATAGATAGATGAGAATAGTTTGAGAGATGTCTGGGGCAGGATCAAGTATAACAATATTTGCATCAAACGCTTGTAGGAGTGACAGAAGGAGAAAAGAGAGAGCAAGAAATCAAAAACCTAGTTGAGGAAATACTGACTACAAACTTTCCTAATCTGAGGAAAGAATTAGACATACAAGTACAGGAAGTACAAAAAGTTCCAAACAAGATGAACAAAAACAAGCTCACTCCAAGAGACAAAACAGTTAAAATGGCAAAGGTTAAAGATAAAGAGAGAATCATAAAAGCAAGAAGTGAAAGGTATGTATGCATACTAACTTATAAGGGAGCTCCAATAAGATTGTCAGCTGACTCTCAACAGAAACTTCACAAGCCAGAAGGGATTGGCACAAAACATTCAACAAGATGAAAAGAAAGAACCTATAGCCAATATTACTCTACCCAGAAAGTCTATCGTTTACAATCAAAAGAAAAATAAAGAGCTTCCCAGAGAAGAAGACACTAAAGGAGTTCATCACCACCAAACCAGTATTACAAGGAATGTTAGAGTGAATTCCTAAAGATGAAAAAAAATCAAAATTATGATTAAGAAAATGGCAATATCTATCAAACATTACTTCCAATATAAGTGAATTAAATGTTCCAATCAAAAGACATAGCACAATTAAGTTTCCAAACTCATCCTAGAAAAAGTGCTACACACCTCATTGCTGAAGATTATTATGGTTACCTTCAAAGTAAGGTATGCACCAATGCCAGTGCCTAGTTCACCTTTCAAAGCAATTTTGGAACTCTTTTTCTGGAATGGCCATCAGAGCTTATATTACATTTGATGTCCTGAATGTCATCAAAATGGTTTCCTTTCAATATTACTTTTATATTTGGGTAAGAAAAAAAGTTACTGGGGGCCAGATCTCATGAGTAGAAAGGGTGTTCCAATTCAGTTATTTGTTTGCTGGCTAAAATCTCCCTCACAAGTGCCATGTGAACTTGTGCATTGTCATGAAGCAAGAGCTGTGAGTTGGCAAAATTTTCAGGTGGTTTTTGTCTAACTTATTCAGGCAGCCTTTTCAGCACCTCTAAATAGTACACTTGGTTGACTGTTTCCCAGTTGATACAAATTCATAATGAACAACCCCTCTGATATTAAAAAAGATTAGCAACATCATTTTGACCCTTGATTTGGACTAACAGAACATTTTTAGTCATGGAAAATTTGCTGACTTCCATTCTGCACTTTGACACCTTATTTCAGGGTCATATTGGTACATCATGTTTCATCATCAGTGATAACATGACCCAAAACATCATCTTGCCTCTCCAAAAGGTCTTGGCAAACTTTGACTCTCCTTTGTTTGTGTTCATTGGTGAGCTCCTTTGGGACCATTTTTGCACACATCTTTCTTATGCTAAGAGTTTTAGTTAAGATTTTCCTGCTTCTCTATCAATATTTACTTGGTCTGCTATGCTTCTCACAGTCAGGTGATAATTTTCACTCATAATTTGATAAATTTTTGCAATGTTTTTGTCAGTTCTGCTTGTTACTGGCCACTTTGACCTCTCTTCTTCAGTGATGCTTTCTCTCCCCTCAAAAAAACATTTAATCCATTTGTATACTGCCATTTTCTTCATGGAATTATTCCCATAAACTTGGACTAACATGTACTTAATTTCACTTCCACTCTTGCCAAGTTTAACAACAAATTTAGTGTTTGTTCATGCTCTAATTCAAACTCCAATATTGCGATGGCACACAAAAATACGCAACAACATTAATGAGTGCCATTCAGCAAGGCACGAACACAACTGTGAGACACAGATATACCAAGGTTATGAAATCTTACTGAGTTGGTTTACAGCGCTGCCAATATAAGCACACAGTGGCAATGTACAAATTTATCAGACCTTGTACAGTGGCTGAATGAACAAGAAAACAAAACTCTTATATGTGCTGCCTATAAGAAACTCACTTCAGATTGAAAGACACAAGACACTGAAAGTAAAGAGATAAAAAAAGTTATTTCATGAAAATGGAAATGGAAAAAACAGCTGGTGGTAGCAATACTTACCCCAGACAAAGCAGACTTTAAAACAAAGGCTATAACGAGTAATAAGAAGGACCCAGTAATCCCATTTCTTGGTATTTATCTGAAGAAACCTAAAACACTACTTTAAGAAGGAGTGTGCATGTATATGTTCATTGCAACATTATTTACAGTGGCCAAGATGTGGAGTCAGTCTAGGTGTCTGTAAAATGGAAGAATGGATAAAGAAGAGGTGGTACATATACACAATGGAACATTCCTTGGCCATGGAAGTGAATGGGTTCTTGTCATCTGCAGCAGCACAGATGGACCTGGAAGGTATTGTGCTGAGTGGTGTGTCAGACAGGGAAAGGCAGATGCAAAGAGATTTCAGTTACACGTGGAATTTAAAGAACAAAATAAGCAAAACAGAAACAGATTTATAAATACAGAGAACATTCTTAGAGTTGCCAGATGGGAGGTGGTTGGGGGGTTGGATGAAAAAGGCGAAGGGATTAAAAAGCACAAATTGAATGTTACAAAGTAGTTATGGGAATGTACAGTATAGCATAGTCAATAATATTCTAATAACTAGGCATGGTGTCAGATGGATACTAGACTAGTTGGGGTCATAATGGTACTGAGAACACTGAATATCCATCCATATGTAAAAGAATAAAGTTGGATCCTTACCTTACACAATATACAAATATTAACTCAAAATGAATCAAAATCTAAGTAAGACCTAAAACTACAAAACTGTTACAAGACAATGTAGGGGGAAGGTTTGTGACATTGAATTTAGCCATGATTTCTTTGATATTACATCAAAAGCACAAGCATCAAAAGAAAAAATACATTAATTACATAAAAATGAAGCTTCTGTGCATCAAAGGACACAATCAACAGAGTGAAAAGGCAACCTACAAAATGAGACAGAATATTTGCAAATTTTATCAGTAACTTTTGAGAGGTTAATATCCAGAGTATATAAAAAATTCCTACCACTCAAAACCAAAATACATAAGTAATCAAATTTTAAAATGAGCAAAGGACTTCAATAGGTATTCCTATAAAGAATGTACAAGGCCTATCTGAAAAAAATCCAGCCATGTAATATGAAAAATAGAGGCATTTATGGCTGGATTATTTCCAGACAGCCTTCACATATAAATGGCCATCAAGTACATGAACAGATGCTCAACATCATTGATCATTAGGAAATGCAAATCAAAATTACAATGAGATACTACTTTGCACCTATTAGGATGACTACCATCAAAAAGAAAAAAGAAGAGAAACAAAAAATAAGTGTTGCTTAAGATGTGTGGATATTGGAACCCTTGTGCATTCTTGGGAATGTAAAAGGGTGTGGCTGTTATGAAAAATAGTATGACAGTTCTTCAAAAAATAAAAATACTTGTAGAATTACCATATAATCCAACCATTCCACTCTGGGTACATACATCCCCAAATTGAAGACGGTCTCAAAGAAATTTTGTACACCTATTTTTATAGCAACATTATTTACAATTTTCAAAGTGGAAGTAACCGAAGTCCATTGAATAAACAAAATGTGGGATATACATACAATGAAATATTATTCAACCAAAGGAAAAAAAACTGACTTCCAGTGAAGACAGTGGAGTAGGTAGATGCTATGCTTACCTCCTACAACCACATCAAAATCACAAGTAAATTATAGAACAACCATCATTCAGAACCACCTGAATACAAATTGAACAGAACTATAAGTAAGGATGTAGAGAAGAAGTTATGTTGAGACTGGTAGGAGGGGCAGAGATGCAGTTCGCATACCAAGGTGTGATGGTAACAATCAGGAGAGAAATAGCTGTGGAGGCCCCCTGGGGAGTGAGGAATCCCGACCCCACACTGAGCTCCCTAGACTGGGGCACTGGTGCCAGGAAGAGAAGATACCATAACTTCCAGCTGTGAAAACTGGCAGGATTTGTATCTAAGGATGACAAAGGGTGGCAAGAGACCTAGGCACTGCAGGCCCTAAAGGGCCTGCACAAAGACTCACTCATTCACAAACTCACTCATTTCAAGTTCCCATGCAGGGGCAACAACATGAAAAGCACAAGGGACAAAAAGAAAGAAATTTACTGGCTTCAGGGTGAGAGCTGGAAGGGCAGGAGTTAGGGAAGCTCTCTTTGGGATGGAAGTGTGGGCAAATGCCATTCTTCCTTTGTTCAGCACTCCCCACACCCAGCCAGGAGGTGCAGGGGGCACCAAATTTGACCATTCCACTACCGTTTGCCTCACCCTAGTGATTCCCTAAGATGCTGACCCGCCCAACTCAGTTGCCGAGTCCAAACCTCTTTCAGTTGCTGTTCCACAAAAATAGCCTACCTCAGATCATGCTGTGGACATTCCTAAAATCTTTCAAATACCCACAAACCCCAAACAAGAAATAGTGTGCACTGTACATCTTGCTAAATGGCCTTAAGCCTGTCATTGGTGGCAACCAGCCTTGGATCACAGCACAGACTCTCCCAGGCACCTTTAAGTGCAGCACAGATGGATACCAACCACAGATCTCTTTGTAGCTCCCACCAGTTGGCTCCAACTTGGGGTACAGGCAGCATCTGATCTTGACTGGAACTGAAGGCCCTTCAAATAGTCCTCAGAACCAACACACCCAGTAGCTAGCTTCATACCACACCAGAGCACCATCCTACCAGCTCCAAATATGACACACCCAAAGGCTGAACTGAGTAGGCATCAGAGCCCTTCTAAAGCAAATCCTGTTCTATGGATCAGCCCTTGAAGAACAGCTCATATGCTATAGACACAGCCAGTTCTCACAGTCAGTCAGCCTGAGGGTCAGTCCTATTCACTGATATGCCAACAGCAATCAAGTCTCAACTATAATAGGGAGGCACATGCATCCAGACAAGGGACACCCTTGGAGCCCCAGATCAGGTGACTGGGGAGACTGTGCCACTGGGCCCCACAGGACACTTGCTATATAAGGTCACTCTGCCAAGACTGGGATACATGGCAGATTTACTTAATAATACAGAAACACACACACAGGGAGGAAGCCAAAATTAGGATACAAATAATATGTCCCAAATGAAAGCACAGGTCAAAACTCCAGAAAATTATGTGAAATGGAGGAAAGCAATCTAACATAGAGTTCAAAACACTGGTTATAAGGATGATTAATGAATTTAGGATAAGAATAGATGAACTCAGTGAGAACTTACATAAAGAGATAGAAACCATAAAAAAGAACCACTCAGAAATGAAGAATTAAATTACTGAAATGAAGAATAAATAGAGGCAGTCAACAGTAGATTAGATGAAGCAGAAGTGATTTAGAAGTTAAGAAAGACAGCAGAAAACACCCAATAAGAACAGTAAAAAAAAAAAAAAAATAGGATAATTTAAGGGGCCTCTGGGACAAGATCAAGCATACCAACATTTGCATTTTTGGGGTACCAAAAAGAGAAGAGAGGGGAAAAGAAAATGAAAACCTACTTGAAGGAAAAATGACTAAAAATTTCCTGAACCTGAAGGAAATAGACATATAAGTCCAGGAAGCATATAGAGAATCCCAAACAATATGAACCCAAAGAGGCCCACACCAAGACACATCATAATTAAAATGCCACAGGTTAAAGACAAGAGAAAATCCTAAAAGCAGCAAGAGCAAGACAACTAGTTACTTATAAGGAGGCTCCCATAAAACTGGCACTGATTGCTTAACAGAAACTTTGCAGGTTAGAAGGGAATGGCATGAAATATTCAAAGTGATGAAAAGCAAGGACCTACTACCAAGATTACTGTATCTGGCAAGGCTATCATTTAGACCAGTGGTTCTCAACCTTTTTAATGCTGTGACCCTTTAATACAGTTTCTCATGTTGTGGTGACCCCCAACCATAAAATTATTTTTGTTGCTACTTCATAATTGTAATTTTGCTACTGTTATGAATCATAATGTAAATATCAGATATGCAGGATGTATTTTCATTGTTACAAATTCAACATAATTAAAGCATAATGATTAATCACAAAACAATATGTAATTATATATTGTGAAATATTTATTTCTAATCCAAATAAATGAAATTTTGTCTTGAAACTGGTGTAGCATGGGTAACAGTCTTAATATAACAACAGTAACATACATTGCTACATTTTACGATAGTATGCGTAAAAAGCCAACGTCAGTGCGAAGGTTGAGATTGCTTCTTTCTCACCAGATCAGAAATTCTCAGGGAAGTTTTTGCAAGAGCACAACGAAGATAATCTTCTACAAGTCTACTTCTGTATTTAGACTTAATAACCAACAAGCTGGAAAACCCTGTTTCATGAAGATATGTTGTTGGAAATGGAAGAAGAAGGCACAACAGTCTCAGACAGAACAGGATATGACTGCAAACACTTGATCCAGAATTTTGTAACTGGCATTGTAGAGAAATCACTTCTTGCTGCATCACTGTTAATAAGTTCAATGAACTCCTCTTGTGCTGTCTCAGGAACATCTTCAAATTTGACTGTGAATGGGCTTCTGGCAAGTGCAAATGGAGTGTCAGGTAGATTTGGAAAGTATGATGAAATTTCATCTGCAAGCATTTGCCAAGTGTTCTTTCACAGAAATTATCATCGTAATCCTTTTGTCTGGTTCAATGTCATTTTCCTCAAAGAAAGCAGATAAGGTAGGCAACATGTAAATTTTATTTTCATCCAATTTTTTTTTGCCAAAGCTGAAGTTTCATTTGGAATGATTGGATCTTTTCAGACAAATAGAGGCATGTTGCATCTGGTACTTGCAGTGATAAATTTAACTCAATCAAGATGGCAAAGATGTCAACCAAGTAAGCTATTTTCTGCAGTTCACTTTTGTCGCTGAAAAGTGCTTCAAACTGAAGTCTTGTTTTCTGATTTAAAAACGTTTTGAGTTCATCACGAAGCTCAAAAACACGTTTTAAAACTTTTCCTCTCAACAACCATCTCACTTCAGTGTGAAATAGCAGAGCATTGTTTGGCGCATCCAACTCGTTGCACAGTTGCAAAAACAGTCAACTGCTTAAAGTGCTCGCCTTTACAAAATTGACAGAACTTATGACGCTTTTCATTCTTGTAACTCTTGTGGCAGTATCTTCTTTGCTAATATTTACCGACAAATCATACAGTGAGTTCCGATGACTTTTGGTGACTCATTCAGCACCAAACATTGAAATCCAGATCGACATCCTAGCATAGCTGGAGCACCATCTGTGCAAACACCACAAACCTTTTCCCAAGAGATCTTATGCTCTTTCAGAAATGAACCAACTGTGTCAAATACATCATGTGCAGTAGTTTTCGTTTCAAGAGGTTTGCAAAACAGAAACTCATCTTTAAAGTCGCCATAATTAATATGTCTCACGTAAACCAGTAACTGTGAACAGTTTGCAACGTCTGTAGACTCATCAAGCTGGATACTAAATATTTGAAGTGGAGCAGATTTAATTTCCTGGATGACCTGATCAAGAATATCAGCAGACATGTCATCTATTCTTCTGTGGACAGTGTTGTTAGATAAGGAAACTGCACTTGATTTCATAACAAATTTGTCTCTGATTGTAACTCAAACAATGTCTTTGGCTGCTGGCAACAGTAATTCCTCAGCAATGGTGTGAGGTTTCATAACTCTGGCAATTCTGAGTGCCACCAAATATGAAGCTTCAATGGCTGCTACGTTTTGTTTGTGGTACTTGCCACCAGTGTTAAGTCTAATTTTCTTGAGTCCATCAGCTTTGTTTCTAAAATAGTTAGTATCCTTACTGGCAAAGCTCAGATGCTTGCTATCAAAATGGCATTTTAGTTTGTTCAGCTTCGTAGATCCGGCTGATAGAACTTCACAACAAGTAACACATTGCGGTTTCTCAATTCCTGCTGTAATTATTGAGGTAAAACCATACTGTAAAAAATCCTCACTACATTTTCTTTTCTTAACATTCTTCTCAACACAATCCACTGTCATGGAATGGTTTGCTAAAGAAAATAATACATAACAATAGCTTTAATAATACAAAAGATGATATATGGCATAGTTTAGTCAACACAGGTCATTAAAGTTTCCTATGATTTACCATTCTCTTCATTTTTTTTACATACCTGTTACTATCACAAGGAGGGCGTATTCACATCAACCAGAGCTGAATATAAAAAGACCAATCAGCATCCAGATTAAGTTCCCATGGTACAGATATTTTTCTCTTTGCAGTAGTTGATTTTATAGTACATGATTTTACATTTACCCAGTAATTATAATTCATGAAGTGTAATTTTACCTCCAATACTGCTGCTTTCAACACAGCAGCTGCTTTCTACACAGTAGCTGCTCTCTACACGTGTGACTGGTCCACATAAGTACTGTATTTGTACGGGGTGTATGTGATGGGGTTGGTGCAATGATGTCATCACGCTGGGTACTCATATGTGGGTGTATCTGCATGTGGTGGATCCGCCTGGAGACGGATAGAGGAGCGGTGTCTCGGTTCCTAAGACCATCGGAAATATATGTTTTCCAATGGTCTTAGGCAACCCCTGTGAAAGGGTCATTCGACCCCCAAAGGGGTTGTGACCCACAGGTTGAGAACCACTGATTTAGACTCAAAGGACAGGTAAGGAGCTTCCCAAACAAGAAAAACCTAAAGGAGTTTATCACCACCAAACCAAACTAAAAGAAATGTTAAAGAGACTTCCTTAAGGATAATAATAATAATAATAATAATAATAATAATAATAATAATAAAGAAAGTATGGCCCCACCCTCTAGGCTTCCCAAGGTCAACCTGGCTCCTCCATCAACAGCAGCTCCTACAGGGTAGCAGGGTAGCAGCCCACCGAATGAGTAGTCATTGTGTTTGCTGTGATGCTTTGCATGTCCAGCTTTGAGGAGACAGGGAGTATGTTATAGCAGTGACAACGGGTGCTTACTCTGTGAAAAAGCTGACATGACTCAGGGGAATGACACCTTAGCTCATTCTGCATCTCTGACCCTCTTACCAGTATCAACATAGCTGCTTCTGTACATCCTTACTTACAGGAGTTCTGTTCAGTTTGTCTTCCAGTGGTTCTGCATGATAGTTGCCATTGCTTACACCTTTGCCCTGACTTTGGCAGCCTGACTTTTTGATGAAATGTTGGCACACCAGGAACCACCTTGGACCTAAATCTGGACTGGGATGGTTGGGAATGTCAGAGGAAGAAGAGGGATGAAGTACTGTTAGGTGGATTGGTGGGGTGAGGAGGGGTGTAGGGTGGGGTTGGGCAATGGAGAGTTCTAAGTCCCACAGGAAGTAATGGTGTGCACCACATTCCAGTAATCCTGTGACTAGCACCTCCCTTAGACATGAGTAGAGGAGGGCCATGCCCTGGCCCCATACCCCAGGGTCCCTGCCTCTCCCAATTCTTCCCAGGAATTTGTTGACAGCCCCCCGAACACACACACACACACACACACACACACACACACACACACACACAATTAGTACCCTCACCCCAACCCCAACCTCCAAACTTTCATCACCCTTAGATATCTGGGAATGGCCTGGGGGTGGAGGGTGCCTGACAGCTGCCTGGCACCTTCCTCTTTTGAAAGGCAATGCTATTTCCCAGAAGCCTTCCAATATTCTGAGCTTTTTCTTTCCTTTTTTTTTTTTCTTCACTAGTTATCCCCATCAGGTTGTTGCTCCAGGTGGTAGGGCACAGCCAACCTCCCTTTAACAAAGTAGGCAAGCTATTCAGAGCTTCTCTCTGTGGCCTCAGCCAGAGGGCCAGGGGAGGAATAGATCTGAATTCCTGCTGGCTGTGGCATCTAATCTCCTTGTCCCCTGGTGGCATTTCTCTCAAGACTGAATTTCTAGAAAGCAAGAAAGAACTGCTTTGGTCTACCTGAAGGCTGAGGTCCAGAGAAGGAGTTGGAACTTGTTGATGAAAGAGACCATGCATGCAGTGGGTTCCCCATTCCCTATGTGGCATACCAAGCATGGCCATATTCCTTGGGCAAGTCTTTCTTGGCCTTTTATCTTGGCAAGGAATTTCCAGCTCCTAGAGAAAAATGTTCAAGCTGAGGTGCAATACTCTGTTTTGCAGAGGAAGGGAAGAAGTTTGGGTGCAACTGTATGGTGAAGATACCCTTAACTTCTCCCCCAGACTTGGGTTAGCAAACAGGTTGGAGCAACATGTTTCCATCAGGAAGTGACTACGACTTCATTTGGAGAAGTGGTCATGTGTGGCAAATGGTTGTGTGTGAAACTCCAGGGTTTGGGGGTAAAAGGCAGGGGTTCCAGAAGGGAAGACATGAGCTCAACATCCACTGTCATAAGAACTGTGTTTGGATGTTGACCCACTCAAGTTGGTTTCAGGGCAAGGTGGTGTGTGTGTGTGTGTGTGTGTGTGTGTGTGCACACGCGTGTGTGTGTTAGGGCAGACACTCAGGTATGCTTGTTGGTGAACTGCTTAGGCTCTGGACTTTGACAGAAACTGTGTCCGAGTTCCAGCTCAAACATATACAACTGGAGGAGTTCCCTGGTGGTGTAGTAGCCTAAGGCTTCGGCGCTGACACTGTCAACGCTGTGGCCTGGGTTCGATTCCCAGCCAGGGAACTACCCACATACCAAAAAACAAAAAACAAAAACAAAAACAAAAAACAAAAAAACAAAAAAAAACATATACAACCAGTAGGCACTTGGGACACTGACTGAAATTCTCTATCAGACATAGTTGCCACCAGTTCTGATAATCATTAAAAAGTGATTTTGGACTACTTTCTTACACCATATACAAAAATAAATTCCAACTGTATTAAAAACCTAAATGTAAGACCTGAAACCATTAAACTCTGAGAAGAAAACATAGGCAGTAAATTCATTTACATTGGCATTAGCATTTTATTTTTACATGTCTCCCTGGGCAATATTTACAAAAGCAAAGATAAATGGGACTACATCAAACTAAAAAGCATTTGTATAGTTAAAAAACAGCAAAAACAACAAAGTGAAAAGGTAACCTAGTTAAGGGGAAAGAATATTTGAAAGTGATATTTGTGATAAAGGGTTTATATCCAGTGTATAAAGCAGTCATACAACTAATTTAACATAGAAAAAACCCAACAATTTGACTAAAGAGTGGGCAGAGGACCTAAACAGAAAATTTTCCAGAGATATACAGATGGCCAATAGACATGAAAAAATGCTCAACGTTACTAATCATAGAGAAATGCAAATCAAAACCATGATGAGATATTACCTCACTCCTCTCATAATGGCTAACGTTAATAAATCAACAAACAACAAGTGTTGACAAAAGTGTAGAGAAACAAGAACCCCCATGCACTGTTGTTGGGATTGCAAATTGGCACAACCATTATGGAAAACAGTATGGAGGTTCCTCAAAAAAATTAATAGAACTACCATGACCCAGCAACTGCACCTATGAATGTTAATCCAAAAGAAAATAAAAACATTAATTCAAAAAATACATGCACCCCTATGTTATTTGCAGCATTATTTGCAAGGGCTAAGATATGGAAGCAACTTAGCGTTCCATCAATAGATGAATAGATAAAAATGTGATACACACACACACACACACACACACACACACACACACACATTTATATAGTACTGCCAATATTAGAGCACAGTGGAAAGTTCGCAAACTTAACTGTCAGGACGACAGCTCTGATGGCCATTCCAAAAATAGAGTTCTCAAATTGCTTTGAAAGGTGAATAGGCACTAGCATCAGTGCATAGCTTTCCAAGGGGAGTACTTCAAAGGTGACCACAGTGATATTCAGCAATGAGATATGTTGAGATACGTACCACTTTTTCTAGGATGACTTCATGAAATTAGTTGTCTGGACTTATATACGTGTGTGTGTGTGTGTGTGTGTGTGTGTGTGTGTACAATACAAACAACAGAGTATTACTCAGCCATAAAAAAGGAAATCTTGGACCTGCAAAAACATGGATGGACCTAGAAGGTATTATACTAAGTAAAATATGTCACACAGAGAAAAGTAAATACCATATGACTTCACCTATATATGGAAACCAAAAAACAAAAAAGAACCTAAGATGATGTAGTCAACATACACTCTGCTTGCTTCATCCCATTAAAATTACCAGTAAATTACAGACCAACCAACCTGAAGAACCAACTAAAGTCTAGCTGAACAGAAGTTTTATAACTAGGGATAAAAAGAGGCCATGTCAAGACTGGTAGGAAGAGGCAGTGATATAAAATGGGCTAGCCTCAAAACTCATGTGTCAGGAGAGAATCAGAAGGGCTATCTCAGCCACAGAGAAAGCCCTGGAGAACAGAGAAACCCCACCTCCTCACCAGGTTCCCCAGTTCAGAGTACTGGGGAGGGGAAGCCCCAACATCTGGCTGTGCAAAACAGTTGGAATTCTGATGACCCAAGAGGGACAGAAGGCTGAGGGAAACCTACATCCTTTTGAAGTGACTGTGCACAAACTGTCACTCACAGGAACTCACCTGGGGCTCTGACAGACAGACAGTGACTCAGAGGGTGTTGGAGGCATACAGGGGGTAGACTGAGGGGTGTGGCTTTGGGATGAGGTCTGGAGGACAGTTGCCACTTTTCCTGAGTTGGGTGCTCTTCCCATGCAGCCAGCTGGCAGATGCCATCCTTCCTGTGTTGTGTCCTCCTGCAACCAGGCCAAATCTGAATCTCATTGGTCTGGTGAGCACCACTCGCTTCACCCTGCTGACTCACTGTTACCCTGTCATATCCAACTCTGCCAATGCAAGAAACACTTTCTCCAGTGAGTAGCCAGCCCTACCCACATTGCAATCTTTCTTGGAAAAGTGGGAGGCAATTGATCTGAGACTTTTGTGTGCTTTGAGACTTTAGCTGAGTAGCTCCAGGCACAGCATTTGCACCAAATGAGCATCTACAGAAGAACTGAGCACAGGTGACCAGGGAGATTGTGCCAGAGCCCCGCAGGGCACCTACTACATAAGACTACCTGGCAATATTGGGAGACATAGCAGATCTACCTAATACATAGAAACAAACACAGACAGGCATCCAAAATGAAGAAACAAAGAAATATGTCCCAAATGAAAGAACACCAGAAAACTCCAGGGGAAAAAAAAAAACTATACAAGATGAAGGCAAACAACCTATAAGGAACAAAGCTCAAAACAAGTATAAGATTCTAAGGATGCTCAAAGAACTTGGTGAAAACTTCAACAAAGAGATAGCAAGCATAAAGAAGGACATAGAAAGCATACCAATGAACCAGGAAGAAAAAAAGTATATAATAACTGAAATGAAGAATAAAAAAGAAGGAATTAGCATACTAGATGAAGAAGAAGGTTGAATCAGTTACTTGGAAAACAAACTAGCAGAAAACACCCAATCAGAACAACAAAAAAGAATCCCCCCCCCAAATGAGGATAGTTTAAGATTCCTCTGAGACATCAAGCATAACAACATTCACATCATAGGGATACCAGAAAAAGGAGAGAGACAGCAAGAGATTTAGAACCTATTTGAAGAAATAATGACTGGAAACTTCCCTACCTGGCAAAGGAAATATACACTCAAACCTAGAAAGCACAGACTCCCAAATAAGATGAACACAAACAGGCCAAGACACATTATAATTAAAATGGCAAAAGTAAAAGACAGAGAGAGAATCATAAAAACAGCAAGAGAAAGGAAACTAGTAACTTATAAGGGAGCTCCCATAAGACTGTCAGCTGATTTCTCAACAGAAACCTTGCAGGCCAGAAGGGACTGGCAGAAAATACTCAACACAATGAAAAGGATCTATAGCCAAGACTACTGTGTCCAGCAAGGCTATCATTCAAAATCAAAGGACAGAGAAAGAGCTTCCCAGACAAGAAAAAGCTAAAGGAGATCATCACCACCAAACCAGTATTACAAGGAATATTAGAGGAGCTTCTTTAGGATGGGGAGAGGAGGGAAGCAAAATTATGAATAAAATGGCAATAGCTACATTATCTATCAACAATTACTTTCCATTTAAATCAACTCAAAGTTCCAATCAAAATACATGGATGGTACAGTGCTGAATGGAGTGTCAGGCAGAGAAAGACTAATGCAAGTTTATTTCACTTATATGTGGAATCTAAAGAAGAAAATAAACAAAACAAAAACAAATTCATAGATACAGAAAAATTTAGATAGTTGCCAGATGGGAGGAAAGTTGGAGGAGTGGGCGAAATAAGGGGAAGGTATTAAGAAGTACAAATTGATTGTTACAAAGTAGGAATGGGGATGTAGGGCATAGCATAAAGAATATAGTCAATAATATTGTAATAACTATGTATGGTGTCAGATGGGTATTAATTTGTTGGGGTAATGGGAGGAAAGCTGGAGAGGTGAGTGAAAAGGAGAAGAAATTAAGAAGTACAAATTCATAGTTACAAAATAGCTATGGGGCTGCAAAGTACAGTATGGAGCATACAGTCAATAATATTGTAATAACTATTAATATGTATGGTTTCCCAGCCAGGGAACCACCAAAAAAAAAAAAAAGAAAAAGAAAAGTATGGTGCCAAATGGGTACCAGATTTATCAAAACTATGACTTTATAAGTTATATAAATGTCTCACCACTATGTTGTACACCTGAAACTAATATATTTTATGACAAATATAATAGAAAAATTTTAAAATTATAAATAGAAAACACCAAAGCACAAAAATAAACAGACTCATAAATACAGAGAACAAACTTATGGTTGTCACAAGGGAGTGGGTAGAGGATGAGTGGAAAAGGTAAAAGGAAATAAGAAGTACAAACTTCCAGTTATAAAATAAATAAGACAGGGGATATAATGCATAGCAGAATATATAATAAAAATATTGTTAATAACTTTTGTACAGTGACAGAATGCTACTAGACTCACCATGTTGATATCTTAAAGTATATAAATATCTAATCACTATGTTATATACCTGAAAATTAATATAACATTGTTTGTAAACTATACTTTAATAAGAAAATTTTTAAAATTTTATACATATTAAAATCATTTAACAATAGCTGGAATTGAGCTTGTTGACATATAAAAATGTGGACAAATTACAACTGGAGGGTTTGGAGACTCTATGCGTTCTTTTATTATAGTTATAACTTTACACTACAAACATGAAATGTAAACATGTAAAACAGAAATAACTGTTATGTGAAAGTTTAATATACAAAATATAAAATAACACAATCCAATATGTAATCATACAGTACATAATACATAGTAAGAATATTTTTATTATATAAGGAATATATAATATTATAATGTGCTATATAATAAAAATATCAATATTATTATAGTACATAATGATGTATACATACAAAATTGTGAGTAATATACAAATCTACTTATATTTAGTCTAATATATAATAAATAATCTTTTATCAAATATAATTTAAATTATCACATGATAAAACATAATACTTTTGAGATTTATCCATGTTGTAGTTGTGTCAATAAATAATTTGTTTTTATGATGTTATATCAGCTTTCTTATGGCTGAGTAGTATTTCATTGTAGAGATTACTGTAATTTGTTTAATTATTCATCCACTGATGGACATTTGGGTAGTTTCCAGTCTTCTGGAAGTCATTAATAAAGTTTCAGTGAACATTCAATTACATACATAAATTTTCATTTCTTTAGGGTAAGTACCTAGGAGTAGCATTGCTAGGTTAACTTTATGAGAACTTCTCAAACTTCTGTCCTGAGTAGTTACACCATTGTACCTTCCCACAAGCAATGGATGAAAGTTTCCATTGCTCAGTATCCTTGCCAACTTTTGGTACTATTTTTAATTTTTTTAGCCATTCCAATATGTGTGTAGTTGTATCTCATTATGGTTTTAATTTTCATTTTACTGATGACTAATGATGTTAAGCATCTTTTCATCAGCTTATTTTTCATTTGTATGTCATACAACCACATGGATAAATCTCAAATACAGCACATTAAATGAAAGAAGTCAGACTCAAAAGGAGATATATACATACTTATACATATATAGTATCCACACATTTATATGATATTGTGGAAAAGGCAAAACTGTAGAGACAGGAAATGGATCAGATTAGTGATTTCAAGAGTCTGGAAGTGGGAAGAGGGACTGACTAAAAAGTGACAGGAGAGAATTTAGAAGAGTGATGGAATAGTTGTCTTGATTACATGATTATATGTATTTATGTTTGTCCAAATTCACTAAACTGTACACTAAAAAGGGTAAATATTGATGTATGTAAATTATGTTTCAAGAAATCTGATGAAAAATAGCATTACTATAATATTGTTACAATAAATACAAAAGAAATAATTGAAAGTAATGTATGACAAAATGTTTCCCTTTGGCACAGCCATGCTTGTATCAACTTATAACTAGTAATATTAACAAGATACCCTTGTTGGTGTCCACCAGCCTTGCTTCTTTCATGTGACCTATAAGAAGTCACTTAATCCTCCACAATTCCAGTTTACAGGTAAGGCAACTGAGACCACGGGGAAGTGCTGGTCCAACCCAGAGTCCCTTAGCAGGTCAGTGCTGACACCAAGATTTGAATGCATATCCACAGCTTTCCCTATTCTGCTTGCCTCACTCATATAGTAAATGGGAAAGTCAGCTTGTGGTCACCTGGGACCCCTAGATCCTTTTCAGGCCACTTGAAGCCAATTCCCTGAAGAGGTCTATAAAGTTGGGACCTCATCCTTCCTCCATCCTCCAAAGCTCCTGTCCATGCAAACAGCAGGGATATGGAGAAGCAGTGCTGGAAACACTGCAGTAGCCACACTGAAGGGGCTCATAAAACAAAGTGGGCAACAGGGAATCAGCACTGTGTTCGTAGGGGCCAACATAAAAACAGAAGACACTACCAACATTTAATGGCGGGGGGGGGGGTAACACATACTGTGTTAGTGAGTAATTAGCATCAACAGACATTGTGCTGGCTGTTTATGAGAGTCCTATGGGGGAGGGGAGAGTGCTGGCTCCAAAATGCACACAATAATACCAAATTTATGGTGCATTACTAGTCATCACCCTTACTTGGGGGAGGGAAGCAGGTTAACAGTACATACCAGTGTTCAGAGAGGGTACTGGGGGCACCATCACATGCTGTGTTGGAAATGATTGCGGACACTGCTAGGTGAGGTAATGAAAGATTGGTCACCATCATTTTGATGAACAAGTAATGGAGGGGGACACAGGAGCCATCCTATTAGAGGTGCAATGAAAATGTCAGGACATGATTTTAGTAGTTGGGTTAGGTGGAGTATACCTTGGTTCTCTATTCTGACTGCAGTAAGTGGTCATCAGTCAGTCACTCCTTAGGTGAAAGTGGGATTAAATGGGGAGTATGGAGGATACCAGACCTTGTCATAATGGGGTAAAGTAACAGACATTATGCTGGAGGTAATTGTGCAAGTCATGAAATCTCCAGACACAATTTTCTGGAATTAATGAGGTATGATGAACATAATACTGGAGTACGGTAAAAGATGAATAATGGAGTAAGTCCAGACATTGTGCTGAGGTGGGTTAAAAAGGAGATAATGGGGAGATAACCAGACACTCTCCTGAGAAGTCAACATTGTCCGAAGTTAGTGAATAATGGGGGGAAGGGGTCACCAGACATTGAATGAAGCCCCAGATACAGTGCTGGATGAGGTAAAGGGGGATAATAGAGTCAACAGACATTGTTCCAAGATAGGGAAAGGTGTAAGGTGGATCATCAGATACTGTGAAGAAACGAGATACAGGGGAGACAACGATGGATCAGATATTGATCTAAGGTGGGGTTATGGGATGTGTCTCTAAGCACTGCCTAATTTGGATGAGGTAATTAAAGAGGCAACCCTGGCCCTGAACCTTCAACTGGGTTCTGCCTCCAGCACCACCACTCCATGCTGTTTACAAAAGTTAGAGCATCCTCTGCACTATTTCTCACTTCCGGCATTGCCAAAGGAATGACCTGGAGGAACCATTCTGCTGTTTCTAGCATGGCCATTCAGCAGCTGAGTGCTCAGACCCTGTGCCTGCATCTGAGGCCATTACTGCCCCAGTCCTGGGTCAGACCAACTTCTGGGGAAGGTCTGCCTCATCTGTGTACTATTAGCACTATATGCTGCTACTTGCTTTGGGTGTACCTGTCAGAGCACGATGAATAGGACTGTAGGTCAGCTTCTGGGGTGGGCAAGGCCCTGTTGAGGTACAACTGGGATGCCACAGGGCACAATGGGGCAGAATGAGTGGGCTCTTTTGAAATTATTTTGGAGCAGACTGTGGTATTTTAGAATCATGGCAGTCCTCAAATACCAAGCATCTATATAAAATTCTGTGCTTCAGTTATCCCTTCTTTAAACAGGTTGGCATTGGGCCAAAAGGTTTACAATGTTATAGCTGTAGAACTAGGAAAGAAGCACAGCCCAGGTAAAGACTGGAGGTGAAAAAGTCTGATGTGCTTTAGGCAACTTGCTTTTTCCCACTGGAGCATTCCTTATGCTGCAGTATAGAAAAAATCAAACGGAAGTTATGGGATGAGTAGGGCCAAAGTTCCACAATATTTATTTATGGAATTCCTATTGTATGTCAGTCATGGGTCTAGACTCACAGGGGTGCAAAAAGGAAAAAACATTCTAGTGTGGGAGCCACAGACAAATGAGTAAAGTATACGAGGTCTGTCCGGCAAGTATCCAGCCATGTAATATGAAAAAATAGAGGCATTTATGGCTGGATTTTTTTTCTGGACAGCACTACAGAGCTAAGTGCTACGGAAAAGGATAAAGGAGGAAGGGTGGGGGTTGGAATTTTAAACCAGGCAAGGAAGGTCTCGGTGAAGAGGTGCCACTGGGTGGAAGACATAAAGGAGCAAACCAAAGATATGATAAGGAACTATCCTCTTTGAAGAGGCCTTGTGGAGCATATGACATAAAGATGGACACAGAAGACAGTGAAGATGTGGTAGGGTTGTTTTAGTAAGTTACTGATTTGTTATTATTATTATGAAGGTTATGGCATTAAAGGAGGTAAATGAACTAGAACTGTGACAGCAAAGCGGGGGTCTGAGGTGAATTGCTGACTGAGGAGACCTGAAAATTTTTACCTCAGAAGCTTTCTTGAGGGTAGTGGGAATTTACAAAAGACTACATTGAGAATTCAACAAGGGTAAGTAAATACTGTCTGGGAGATAATGGCAGGCAGTAGATACAGTGTTTAGCACTAATGGGCAGTCATAATGCAATTATGGGGTTTAGAAGACAATGTTCTGGGGATGCCTGTAGGTCAAAGACACTCTACTTGTGACCAATATGGGGGAGGGGAGGGTTAGAAGTCATGATGCTAGAAGATAACAGAATCAACATACATGCTGGGGTTTGTCTTTGTATATGTGGAGTTTTTTTAATTGTGGTATCTTTTTCATCATAGAAATACTCAATGGGGGATTAAGTAACACAACCATCTTAGATTCAACAGAAGAATAAAAAACACTCAAAAGTCTGTTAGACAATGTGTTTTGCAACAAACATCTCACAAAACTTAGGGTTTGCCACTATGGTAGATAAGAGGGGGACAAAAAAAAAATCCCAGAATTTATCTCTAAAAAGTTGTGTATTTATTTTCAGTTGTTTAAACTTCAGGCACCTTCAATGTACTCTCCATTTGATGCAATACACTTATCGAGATGCTTTTCCCACTGCTCAAAATAGTTTTGAACTCATCAATTCTGATACCTTTTAGTGCTTCTGGCATTTTTTGTTTCAGTTCTTGCACATCAGCAAAATGTTTTCCTTTAAAGACTTTTTTCATCTGCAGAAACTAACAAACAAACAAAGTTGCTTAGGGCAAGATCGGGAGGGAGAGTAGAGCACGGGCATCACGCTGTTTTTGGTAAAAAAAACAACTGCTGAACACTTAGCATGGTGTGGGCAAGTGCATTGCCATGCCGCACGTTCTTCATGTAAATCACCCATCATGAAATGGGCTAACATGTTGAAAAAGTCTCCAAATAAGTTCGCTGAAACCAAATGTAAGCTTCTCACCACAACACCAGCTGGTACAGAGATAGAGATGAGTTCCTAGAACACTCACCTAGTGGGGGAGAACTGTACTACAAAGGGCCTGCCCTCCAGAAGATAATTCTGTTTTTTAGGGGTCCCCCCTTTAATTGTCATTCTACCATTTAACTTTTTGGCACCTATTCCACAGTAAAAAAAGATTATTGTTAACATGATTTAACATAATCTTTCCCATGCAGTATTTGGTAACAGTGTTCCATAATTTTCATGAGAAGTCATAATGTGTCAAATTGAAAAAGTTCCTTTTCAGTATGAATGCCTCAAGTTTCAATGAGGCTGGTGATCCCCCTCAGTCAGGGCTCTCTCAGAGGTCCTCCTCTGTACAGCTATATGACATTTTGATAGGGCATTTCTACTTACAATAATGTGCATATTTTTCTGCTGCATGAATTCAATAATGTACCATCAGACCTGATTACAATGGGGTTTTCTCACATGGCTCTCTCAAGTGTGAATATTCTGATGCACATTGAGCACTGATTTCTGAACAAAGCCTTTCCCACAAACTACACACTTATAGGGTTTGTCTCCAGTGTGTGTTGTCTGGTGTTTATTCAAATTTGACCTGTCAGTAAAAGCCTTCCCACACTCAGAACACACGTAAGGTTTCTCTCCTGTGTGAATTCGCTGATGCACTTGGAGCTGTGATTTCTTAGTAAAAGATTTGCCACAGTCACTGCATTCATATGGCTTCTCTCCAGTATGAATTCTATGATGTATAATCAACTCTGACTTCTGTCTGAAGGTCTTCCCACATTCAGAACAGATGTAGGGCTTTTCTCCAGTATGAGTTTTCTGGTGTTTACTGAGATTTGACCTGCCACTAAAGGCTTTCCCACACACAGCACACACATACGGTTTTTCTCCTGTGTGAATTGGTTGGTGCACCAGGAGTTGAGATTTGGAGGTGAATGATTTCCCACAATCACAGCATTCATAAGGCTTCTCTCCAGTATGAATTCTCTGATGAGTAATAAAGTTTGATTTCCGGATGAAGGCTCTTCCACACTCAGCACATACATAGGGTTTTTCTCCTGTATGAATTTTCTGATGCACAATGAGTATTGATTTCTGGTTGAAGGCTTTCCCACATTCATGGCATTCATACTGTCGCTCTCCAGTGTGAATTTTCTGGTGTATATTGAGGTGTGACTTCTGAGTGAAGGCTTTTCCACAGGTATTGCATTCATAAGGTTTCTCTCCAGTATGAATTCTCTGATGGGTTATTAAGTCTGATCTTTGTGTAAAGGCCTTTCCACATTTAGGGCATATATAGGATTTCTCTCCTGTATGAGTTTTTTGATGTGTAATGAGATTTGATCTGTTAGTAAAGGCCTTCTCACATTTAGTACACAGATAGGGTTTTTCTCCAGTGTGAATTCGTTTATGCACATGGAGCTGTGACTTGGAAGTAAATGATTTCCCACAGTGACATTTATGAGGTTTCTCCCCTGTATGAATTATTTGATGTGCAATCAAGTGTGCCTTCTGAATGAAGGCTAGCCCACATTTCATGCACACATATGACTTTTCTCCTGTATGAATTCTCTGATGTACTGTAAGTGCTGACTTCTGGGTGAAGGCTTTTCCACAGTCACTGCATTCATAAGGTTTTTCTCCAGTATGAATTCTCTGATGTATAATCAACTCTGACCTGTAGGTAAAGGCCTTACCACAGTCAGTACATATAGAAGATTTCTCTCTAACTTGAAGTTTCTTATGGGTAATGAGGTTGGAACCATTATTAAAGATCTTTCCATTTTCAGTACATATAAAGGGTTTCATCCTTGTATGAATTCGTTCATGTACCTGGAGTTGTGACTTGGAAATGAAGGACTTCCCACAGTTGTTGCATTCATATGGTTTTTCTCCAGTATGAATTCTTCGGTGTGCAATCAAGTGTGTCTTCTGGATAAAGGCCTGTCCACATTCAATACATATATAGGATCTTTCACCTGTATGAATTTTCTGATGCATCTTGAGTGTGGACTTCTGTGTGAAAGCTTTGCCACAGTCATTGCATTCATGATGTCTCTCTCCAGTATGAATTTTCTCATGTATACTGAGATCCGAGTTGTAAGAGAAGCCTTTCCCACATTCTTGGCATTCGTATAGTTTTTCTCCTGTATGAATTCTCTGATGCCTGAAGAGAGAAGAAACTTGGAAGAAGGCTTTTCCACATTCATTGCATTTAAAGGGCTTCTCCCGGGTATGGGTTCTCTGATGTACAACGAATTCTGGCTTCTGTAAAAAAGCCTTCCCACAGTCAATACATACATAGAGTTTTTCTCCTGTATAAACTTTTAAATGCACTTTGAGTTGTGACTTCTGGGTGAAGAGCTTTCCAAATTCAGTACATTTGTGAGATTTCTCTACTGTATGAATTTTCTGATGTTGAGATGGTGCCAGTTTATAGCTGAGTCTTTTTCCAAATTGATTATGGTCCCATAACTTCTCTCCTGTTGGAGTACACTCCTGGTCAATATAGGAAGACATTTTACCACATTCAGTAATTTTATTAATGTTCTTTGATGCATTGTTTCTATTATGACTGTATACATCTAAATTATGCTTCAAAGCATTTCCAAATGAGTAACATTGATAGGGTCTTTTTGGGGAAGAAATGTTTTGACTCACATGAATGATTTTTCTAATGTCCTTATATTCATAATCCCTCTTTGTGTTCAATGTATCCTTGATGAAAGCACCATCTCTTAAAGATTTGTTTCCTCTTTGCTGATGGCTTTCTATCTGGTCACCAATCTGCCAAAATTTTTCTAGAATAAAATACAACAACATCACTTGTGGCATCACTACCCCTCCCTCTCAATGTAGAAAGAAGCTTTTTGAGAAATTCTCTGCTAGGAGGTTCAAAACCCAACTTCTCATTCTGAAAGGAAAATTTAAAAAAATAATAATTGCAGCTCAAAGAGTTGCTAGCAAAGGCTAAAAGAGAAGGTCATATGGCTCATCCAGGCTGAACACCGAAAGGGGTGATGAGGAGGCTGGTGATAGTGGTGATAGGAAACATTCTGGGATACAATTCAGCAGTTAGAGAAAATAAAATTTATGAACACTGTACCATGGACAGAAATGAAAAAAGTAAGGAAAAGAACAAAATATTTCTATATTTTCACAAAAAAATGTGTATTTTCACATACATACACAAAAGAACAAGATAGCACTATAATATTCATATAAACTAATAATACATACCCCAAAACACTTTAAAATTTAAAAAAAAATGTGCATGAATGAAACACTATATTTTCATAATATAAAATAACTGCCTATGGTGGGAAATGAGATTAGTATGGGGATAAGAAAAAAAAGGAAAGGAACTGAAATATAAAATAATGAAGAATCCTTGTCCAGACTAATGATGATACCTTGTCTAAAACGAGGAGCATGATTAAACTCAAACCATGTCATGTAAAGTACAGAAATAAAACAATTACAAAAATATCAGCCAATCAGGCAGAGACACCCCAATCAGTGTAAAGACACTCAAGCAACACTGAATGTCAGAAAGGTACTTTTAAAGTGAAAGTGAATTTTAAGTCATCAGTTAGACAGAAGATATGGTGACTGGGGAAGTGAAAAATACCATGTCAGAGACTACGGAGAAAACAAAAAGAGAGCCTGGTTGGAGATAAGGTCCTGAAGTGTCTCACAGTAAGAGAGAAAGTGGTCAGAGAGAGAAAGTGATGACAGAAAGAATGAAAGCAATGAAAGAAACAAATGAAAGACAACTAACAGCAGTGGGAGTATGTGACCTATAGTAATTTTGAAAGAAAGCGGATCCATGAATGCCTGAATGCATAAAGAAAGAATTTGGGACAATGGAGAAAAGAGAAAGATAAAGGATGTTGAGAAAATGCATAACCAAGAAAACAAAAGAAATCTTTAATGAGGCAGATTCGTACATAATCCAAAATCCAAAAAGCCAAGGAATAAGACAGAAATGATAAAGGCATTTATGTAGAAGGCATTTAGTTATTTGAGAGGCCATTGTCAAGGGTCCTCAAGCAATACAAAAAATTTAAAACTTTCTTGAAAATTCATCTTAATAGCATTTCAAAAATGCCAATCTTTATCAAGACAATTGAGATTTGTTCCCATCTCCCATCTGGTCACACTCACGTGAATAGCTCTGATGTAGGCTCTCATTCTGCAATGTCCATGGCTTCTTTCCTGGCTCCAACATGAAAACCTCTGGTTCAGGAACCTGATAGCCTGTTCATGTGAAATGATAAAGAACTGGGTCTTAGGGGTTCCCTGGTGGAGTAGTGGCTAGGCTTCGGTGCTCTCAACGCTGTGGCCTGGGTTCAATTCTCAGCCAAGGAACCACCTCCCCCCCCCCCCCCACCAAAAGAACTGGGTCCAGCTAATTGTGTTTCAGAGCTCAATCAATAAAGTCTTGTATTACAGAATGATGCTTTGTTGTTCAGGAAAGTAACCGTATATCTCTGGGAACAGAGTAATATTCAGAGTACCCAAAGGGATAAAGAATCCTGAAGAAATCAATGAGAAAACCATCACATATTTCACATGTCTCACAGCACTTAGCAACTGAGAATGAAAACTCTCAGTGAACCTTCACTCAGATATCCAGGTGTCTGTACTTACCAACTGAAAGCAGGTGGCTGTAAGTCTCCAGCATCACATCAAGGTACAGATTTTTCTGAGCAAGGTCTAGATGCTGCCACTCCTCTCTGCTGAAATCTACAGCCACATCTCTGAAGGACACTGATCCCTGTAAGAGGACATTCTTTTTCAATGTGAATAGTTAGCTTTGGGGATACATTTAGGAATATGGAACTTGGGTTTTGCTGTCCATTTACCTCTGCTTTTTAAAAATTCAAGCCTACTCCCTGATTTTCCTAACATATTACTATAAAGACTTAAAAGCATACAAGAAACTTTAAAAAACGATATAGTGAAAACCTGTAATACCCACCACTTAGGATCTATCACTAGCATTTTACTCTACTTGTTTTAGCACACATTTACCCATTCTTTTATCTATCCATCAACCCATCTTGCTATTGTGCATTTCAGAATAAACTGTAGGTCAGTACACTTTCTCCTATATAGTTCAGAAAGCAAATAGTGAACTAGAGTACAATATTTGTTTACCTTTTATTAGGTAAGATTCACAAGTAATGAAATGCAGAAATCCTTAGTGTACCATGTGAAGTTTTGACAAATGCATACACTTGTGTAATCCAGGCACTTTTAAAAAATGGTTTTTCATATAGGATATATATTAAATATCTAGTTTCACATAATATTTGTGGAATAAATCCAAAAAGAATTTCTGCTATTTGTTCTATACTATCATCAATTACGTATTTTTCAAAACTGAAGGTTGAAATAGGCTTTCTTTTAGTTCTAGAAGCTAAACAACCTGTGATATAGTTTCTGAGCAATTTAGAACCAGCCAGTCCTGAGAACACAAAAATGAGTTATTTATGTTTATAGTCTTCTAATAACTAAAAGACTTAGAAAATAAACAAGACGTAAGTTCCAGAAAAAGAGAAAAAGAAGACACAAGTTCACCAAGGTGTTAAAAATGAAACTGAGCCCCCCCCCCCCCGCGCACCAAAAAAAGAAGAGTTGACCCTTGAACATTATAGGGGGTAAGGGTGCTGATCCACCACACAGTAAAAAAAAAAAATCCATGTATAACTTCTGACTTCCCCAAATTTAAGTATTCATAGCCAACTATTAACCAGAAGCCTTGCTGATAATGTATAAAGTTTACAAACACAGAATTTGTATGTTCATACATGTAACAAAATATGTATGTTATGTGTATTATATAATATTAATATATTCTTACAATAAAGTAAACTAGAGAAAAAATGTTATTAAAAAAATCATTCGCCTTGGCCAGCACCTAGCAGCCGGCTTAGAACTGGTGTGGACCAGGGGAATCCGACTGTTTAATTAAAAAAAAAGAAAGTCAAAATGAAGAAAAAATATATTTACAGTATTTATTAAAACATTTCATGTATAAGTCAATCTGCACAGTCAAACCTGTGCTGCTCAACGGTCCACTGTACATTATACATGGGGGAATAAATTTATATTTGTTGAGAAATGTAAGCTGGAAGTTAACAAGTGTAATACAGAATGGGGAGTAAAAGAGGTAATTTGCTAGAAAAAAACAAAAGCAAAGGTGTGGAGATAGAAAATACATAAATGTGGGGAACAGCAAATAGTGCTATGTAAATGGAGAGAGGTACGCATGATGTGCCAAGGAATGGATTATTTTTACTGAAGGTAAAAGTAATTAAGGTAATCAGATTTATGTTAAAATTTTTTTTCTACAGAGCTTGTATTACTTGATAACCAAATAAATACTGAGACAAAGTTCCTTATAGAATGATTGTAGATAATAAATGAAGAGGTTAATATAGAATTAGAATATCACCATTTTGTAACTCCTAATAAAATATGGTTTTATACAATAACGGTTTCACAGAAAGGCTGAAGGTAAGTATACAAAAGATGGATCAGCAAATAACCTTTGCACCCACTGATCAATTTTAACATCATAAAAAGAGAGATAGTAAGATATCCTGTGCCTCCTGGCATGGTATTAGAATTTCATTACACCACCCATTAGGTATTCTTGCCAAAGAAAAGAATAATCCAATCTGAATCTTACCAAGCATCCAGCTCTAACAAACCATTAACAGGTAATGTGAAGGATAGAGGAACACATTGAATAAATCAGCTAAATCTAAAAGGCAGCAAATGACCTGCTTCTCCAAAAAATAAATTACAATAGAAAAAATATGGAGGGGAATCATTTGTTTATCCAAAGAGACTTAGGAGTCATACTAGAACCTCTCATTTGACTTTCTCATGTACATGGGGTTCCCAAATACATTCATGTATTAAATTTGGTTATTTTCTTGCTAATCTGTTCATGTCTAGTTGACTGGGTCAGGCAGAAAAACCTTCAGGGTAGAGGAGAGTTCGTTTCTCCCCCATAGTTGGTATTATAAGCAGGATAAAATCACTGGCTGGAGCTCCATGCTTCCCCTTGAGACTGCCGCAAATGAGGAAATCCTGAGGTGTCTGACACAGGCCTGCAGAAGGTAAAAGTTCTGACCATGTCAGCACACCCCGAAATCTCTACAGTGGAAGCAAACATGGTCAGAGTCCTTTTATCTTCTAAATTTAGGTTGGCAGGAGAAAATATTTCTAAAACTAGTTTCTTGGGCTAGTGATTCCTGGTTACTTGGTATATATCATACTCATTGGTTTTGGTTTTGTTTGTCTGGTTTTTCTCCTTTCATCTTGTTATGTGTCCTGACAGCTTGACCTTATGACTAGTGAAAATATTTTCTCTCTGGTTTCTACCATCCAGAGGATATACTTGCCAAGGTGCACCTTGCTCTCTATCTGACCATGACAAGCTCTTAAGGGACTTCTCCGTGTCTATCCTGTTCCTCTCAGAAATTATCTATTATAGCTATCAGCTGGATGATGCATATGCATCTGGCAGGCAGCCAAATAAGCTGTGAATCCAAACTTATAAAATCTTCAACCTTTGTCTGTTCGGGGGGTGGGGGGAGCACATGATTCCCTGTGTTTTAGAACAGCTCCTTAAAGACAAGCCTCCGCATCTTTCTTAGGCTAACTCTGGGAGTAAACTTTCTTGTAAGGGTTTCATTTTTCTGCACTCTCCTTTGCGAATACTTTTTGCATCCATAGTATTGGTTTGAGTTGCTACAGATCTTACCATCAAGATCATGGATCCTTTGAATTGGAAAAACTTCCAAATTGTAAAGAAATTTTTCTTAGCGAGCTCTTATATGGTTATAATAGTCATTAAAATTCCTTTAGTAAGATACAAGGACAGAAAAATCAAAGTCCACTCAGACATCTTATTTGCCTTTGTATATTTGCAAATACTGTTTTAAAAAACCAAACCAAAACAAACAAACAAACAAACAAAACCCCCCACGGCACTGGAAGTACAACTGTCCTGCACTTAAGAGAGATAAGTGAAAGAAAAAGCGTGACAAAATCCTACTTAAAGACAACCTAGCATTTTTAGGTTCTAAGAATTTGGCTTGGTAACTGTTAAGTTGGAAGATTCAAAATACAGCCAGACAGAAATGTAGGCTAAACTCTATTTATACTTAGGGTCCTACCAAATTGCTGCTATCCCTCAAGGAAAATTATAACCTAGAATTACAATGGCAATTATAAGGAATCTGTCAATTAGAAAACAAAAATTGAACCAAATAAAACAAATGGGGTTAAAAGGAAAGTTTTAGTACAGCACTAACAAAAACTGAATGGATTAAGATGACCCCCTCTTGGCCTTCCCAGATTAAAGGGCTCCAAACAAGTCTGCTCCATCTACACCAGTGTGGAGAAATTTAAAATGTTAGAAGAGATTACAATGACAAAGCTCACCAGCAGTAACTTGGAACAATAGACAGGCTAGTTAAATCAAGTTCAAGATAATAGAAACAAGGTCCTTTGGCTCAACCCATTGCTGGGAACCTAAAACCTTTTGACTGAGGAGTGGGTAAAATGGTCAGGATGATATGGGCCAAACAGAGCAGCCATCCCCCCACTTCACTAAGGACTCCTTTTCCTTATTCTTTTGCTCTCAGTTTCACCTTTTTCCTAGTCCAAAGTCTTAATCGCTTTCCTTATCAATTTTCTCTGATTCTTCACCCCGAGCAACAGACTTTCCATGCTGAACCTACCCAGTGACAAGGGCTTTAAAACCTATTTTTCTGATCAATGCCTTTCAAGTACTGAGTTAATTTCTCCTAATCTAGGAACCATCAGGATACTAGCAGTGCCCCAACAAGACTTCCAGCCCATCTCAACCAAAGGAGTCAACATGGCAGATCTCAAGACCCCTTCCCCTTTTAGATCAGATAGGGTGAGAGCTCTGTGGATGCCCAACAGGTAGGGACAACGACCATCTTCAGCAGGAAGCAGATACAGAAGATGAGACCCTCAGCCCCTCAACTTTCCCATGAGGATTGGGGGAATCATGTTTCTCAAGGAAATGTGAGGAAGGCAGATAGAATAAGGGGAATCTCGGGATCCCTCCCATGAGACTCGCCCTGCTGGATAGTCACCGCCTTGATACCACCCTTTCACTAGTAACCCCTGCCCCAGGGTAGGCAGCCACAGGAGGAAGTTCCAGGCAAATACAAGGAAGTCAGAGGGCCCAAGAAGCCCACCAGTTTGAGTCAGTTCCTAACACCTGTGCAGTGAGTTACAAAGACCTTCATCTCACCTAAACCCCATTATACCATCATTGTAATGTCATACATATGCCCGGAAGTTCATTAATATCATTATAACAGACTGAACTCTGGGAAAGGACATGCACAGTCAGAAGGTGTTACGTAATAGGCACCTTGTCGATTGGACTTGTCAATCAAGAGACCCCACGCCCAAAGGTGTCTCCCCTGAAGGCTTAGAAGACAATAAAAGTACCAAAGCTTCCTTGATCGGGGCTCTTCAGCCACTCTCCCTGCTCGAGCCTGCTCCTACCTCTTTAGAGTGTACTTTCTCTCAATAAACTATCTCTTTGTTTCACCTCTATACTTTTGTGTGTGTCTCATTCAATTATTTGCTCGAGATACCAAGAACCTGGACACTGTGTTGACAAGGACACCCCATTTTCAGGTAATAAGGAGATAGAAAGAGAAATTTCCAGAACTCCTTGATATGGGACTTGTTAACTGTTATACCAAAACACACTGGTGAAGTCCTGACTCAGGCTACAATCAGATTAAAAGAATTTGGAAATGATTGAAAAGGTTTTGAAAATTGAAATGTATAAATTTTCATTATGTTAAAATAAAGGTTATGTCACCTTTAACTGGGGAACTGGAACATGAAAGCTGTCAGTTCATTCTTTTGGCTATCAGAGCAAAAGACTCCAGAAGGTAATAACCTTTGTATCCTCTTAGATCCATGGGACTGTTTAATTATGCCAGAAATAGTGACTGTTTCTCCCACTTGAAACCTAACTGTTAGAGATATGAGCTGAAACGCCGGTCAACAGTAACAAGCTTCATTAGGGGCACTGCTGGGCTGCCTCACAAAGGGAGGAAAAGCAGCAGCCCCGACCGTGGGGAGGGGAAGATATATAGGTAGGGGGTTATGGTGGGCAAATGCGGAGGAAAGTATAGGTGGTAATGTCTGATTGGTCAAGGATAGGTTTCAGTTTCCCGAGCTGAGCTGAGCCCCCATAACACAAGGGAAAGGAGGGAGAGGTGAACTGAATAAGATAATGGTTCAGGAGCCATTTTAGGCAGAGTCCATCACTAACAAGATATTTTAAAGAATTTAATAACTTTTTTTTATCATAAATTTGGCCAATCTTCACTGTCATGGCCTGGGTTCACTTCCTGGTCAGGGAAACAATAACAACAACAACAAAATCAGTTAAAAAAAAATAAACATTCCGCAACATTCGGTTCCCTGACCAGGAAGCCCAACCACCATGGCCCTTTGCAGCTACCAGTTTGGGCGAGTGCGGGCGCAGACACTGGGAGGAGCCAGAGGGGAAGGTGCACACTGCCCACTTAGGCAGTCTCTGAAGTGGCTGCCTCTAGTCGACCCCATTTCATGATCACCATAGGACTCATAGGAGGCCTGACAAGACAGGTTCCGGACCAGGCATCAGATACGGTAAGGCCCTGGGGCCCCACTCAGTTGAACAGCAGGCTGATCACCTTGCAGGGACTCACAGGAATCCAGAGTCAGGAATTCAGCTGGGTGGGAATGTTATAACCTTTGAATGAATGTACGAATGTGTAAGTGTGTGCGGACTGTGGAGGCTTGTGTCCATTTATCTATTTTGTGGATCCACGGCCTTGGTTATGGAGTCTGAGTGGGCCCAAACATGTGGTTCTATGGCAACGTCATAAGGCATAATGATGATTTGTCCTCATGAGGACAAGCAGGCCCAGGGCTTATACAAGTACACCTTAGCCAAGATGCACCTAAAGTCCTATGAGGGACATGGCCAGAAGGGTGCTTGAGAGGTCTTCAGGAGGCACACTTTCCCTTTGTCTGTCTTGCGACACCAGTCATGGGAAACATGAGGTCAGGACACAGCAAACCCATGTGTTAGATTGCATTTTGAAAAACTTCAGGAAGGACTTTTCTAGAGACTACATGGTTAAGATGACCCCCGGTAAGCTCCACACCCTCTGCGAGCTCGAATGGCCCATGTTCCCTGTCGGATGGCCATCAGAAGGAACACTAGATATCCCAAAGGTCCGTCATGTCTGGCAGGTCATTACCGAGATGCCTGGACACCCAAACCACTTCCCGTACATAGAGACTCTTATTTAGAAGTTGCCCAGACACTTTCCCCATGGGTGCGGTTGTACTGCAAATCAGGGACAGTCTAGGGTCTTTGTGGCACCAACCCAACTAGATCAGAAGCCTGAACCAAATAAAGACATTCCCCAAATCTGTGCAGACAACCTTGAGGAGGAGCCGATTCTATCTCCACCATACATCCCACCAAGGCCTACGGCCCCAGTAACCCACTCATGGACACTCCCCCTGCATCAGACACACCAAACCTGCGCATTCTGGGGCCAGCCCCGGAGGAACCAATCTCATGTCCCCAGGCCCAGTGGCAAGACTCTGGCTGCATCTGGCGGCCCTCCAGGTGCCAGTGAGAGAGTCCAGGGAGCTGGAGAGAAGGGATGAAGACGGCACTGTGCAACCCGGCAGAACCATGATGTATTAACAACCCATCTTCACTACTGATCTCCTAAATTAGAAACACAACACTCCATCCTACTCTGAAAAACCACAGGCAATGATCAACTTGCTGGAGTCCCTTTTTCAGACCCACCACCCCACCTGGGAGGATTGTCAGCAGCTGCTGTGGACTCTCTGTAATACTGAGGAGAGACGAAGGATCTTAAGGGGGGCCTGCCAATGGCTAGAGGAAAATGCCCCAGCAGGAGTCGCTGATCCCAGAACCTGGGCCCTAGTCATTGCCCCTGAATGACGCCCAGCCTGGGACTTCATGACTGAGGAAGGGCGGGCTCAGATCCAACAGTACCAACAGGCACTACTCCGAGGAGTTTGGGATGGAGAAAAGAAACTGATGAACATGTCTAAGGTCTCCAGTCACACAGCAACCAGAAGAGGCTCTCGGGGACTACTATGAGAGACTCTGTGAGACTTACCGGGTCTATATTCCCTTTGACCCTAAAGCGGCTGAAAGCCAACAAATGGTTAATGTGTCCTTTGTGGCGCAGGCAGCCCTGGACCTACATAGGGCTTTGCAGGAATGAACATCACTCAGCTCTTGGGGGTTGCCAACAAGGTCTACATGAATTAGGACATAACAGCAGAAAGGGAGGTCTATCCGAGCATGGAGAAGGTCAGCCTCTTTACAACAACCCTGAAGGACCAGGGGAATTAAAACCCAAGAAAGGAGCCAAAGAAGGGACGGCCACCCAAGGGGGGACTCGGCAGGCACACACACCCCCCGCCAGTGGCCAACTAATGCACTTACTGCAAGGAGACAGGACACTGGAAGAAGAGTGCCCCAACAGAGGGAGGCCTCAAATGGCCAGTAAGTACTAACGGGAACCCATGGAAAGGGATCTCATTGGTTTGACCAGACTGGGCTCAGAATAAGAAAGACCAGGCTCTCTCCTTCTCGGCCCCCATGAGCTCAGTCAAAGTAAAAGTAGAGATCAACCTATGACTTTCATGGTCGACACCAGGGCTGAACACTCTGTAGTACCCACCCAGGAGGGCCACTCAGTGAATGGACCACCAGCATCCTTGGAGTGACTGAAGGCTGTGTCACACAAAAGTAGTTCTGCAGGACCCACCTCTGAGAATTGGGAGGGCACATGACATGCCAGAGTGCCCTATTCCTCTTCTGGAATGAGACGTTCTCTCCAAGCTGGGGGCGCTGAGTTCTGAACCATGTACCCCCTCGCGTGGGGGCGGAAGACAACCCGCCAGGTTTGGCCCACAACCAGGCGTCGATTATCATCAAACTGCTACCAGGGACATACCCACAAAGGCAATGACAGTATATGATCCCCCAGGGGTCCAACTCGGCATCCAGGAACACCTGATTAAACACTCCCCTGCTGCCAGTAAAGAAACCCGGGGGAGGATACCGGCCAGTCCAGGATCTCGGCAATCAACAAGGTAACCGTCTCCTTGCACCCTGTGTTCCAAACCCATACACTCTCCTCGGCCAAGTCCCTCAATCTGTCAGGTGGTTGACCTGCTTAGACCTCAAAGATGCCTTTTTCTACCTCCAGCTCTCGCCACAGAGCCAGCCTCTTTTTGCCTTTGAATGGACTGATCCGACTAATTTGCCAGACTAATTTGCCTTTGAATGGACTGATCCGACCATGGAACACCAAACACAACGACAATGGAACAGCTTTTATAGGAGAAACCATTCAAATCCTGCCAGAGACACCCGGCATCACTTGGAAGCTCCACATTGTTTACAGGCCCCAGAGTTCAGGGAAGGTTAGAGTTCTCCTTTTGAGCTGATCTACGGAAGGCCCTCTCCATGCCTGGGGTGTGCACCAGGAAACCTCCATTAGCTAGGTGACAAGAGGATAGTGGAGGACCTCCAGGCCCTAGGAATGGTCCTCTCCAAATTACAAGGCTATACTTTGGAGAGGGTCCTCAGTGCACTGAGTGACCCTGCCCACCACTTTCAAGAGGGCAAATTAGTCTGACTCAAAGATTGGAAAAAGACCCCCTTAGGCCTCATTGTGGAGGACTTCACACAGTAATCTTAACAACCACTGCTCTTAAGGTTTCAGGAACCATCTTGTGGGTTCATGATTCAATAGTGAAAAAGAACCACCCAGGAGGATTTGGAGACTTGGAGAGCTGAACAGAACCCATCAGACCCACTTAAGATTTGACTCCATCATGGACAGTCCTGTGGGACCCCCAGGCAATCATTCCCTTATTGATGGACCCCTGCTCACTGTAGCTCCTAGCAGTGGTGGGACTCACTGCCGTAATCCTAGGGCTCGGACTTTCAGTGACAGCCTCGATTGACTGGACTAATACCCAGAGACTCTCACCCTGATATAATGGAGCATACTAGCATGTCTCTTTACCCTCAATTGTTTGTCTTCCTCCTTACCCCAGCCCTATTCTCCTACCAAACTGTCCCTGTCTGATGGGCCAAACCTTCACTGCCAATACCTACATGCCCACCAAATGTTATATGGGTATAAACCCCACCCTTTGTCTCCACAATGGGAGGAGATATTGGTTGGGAATAATTACTTCCAATAACTGTAGGAATTGGGGGGCGGAAGGGATCTACCAGATGCTGGACTTACTTAACCCACACAGGGATGTCTGACAGAGGAGGGTCCAAGATAAGGCTATGGTTCAACAGGGCCACATCCAAGAAATTAGTCATGCAAGGCTATCAGCCACTAGAAGATGATAACACTACATAATATATTCTATCATTAGGGCATCAAAGGGGGGAATGTAGGGGGATTGTCTCCCCCTTACTTCACTGATCGCCCTTGGTTCTTCCTCTTATCTTCTTCCCCTTTCTCATCTTCCCCTTTCCTCCTTGAATACCTGCTCCCGCCAGTCCCAGCCCCAGCCCCCACACATAAATTACCCCGCTCTGCTTGTGCTAGGGGCTCAAACTTTGGAAACAATTCCTCTGAGTCTGCCAGTGTAAAATAAACAACCTGAACTTGCAAGTACTCAGAGTGCCACTTGGTCTTTCTGACAGGAGAACGGGTAAAACCTTCAGTGCCTCAACTTCCCACAGAGATTTGTGGGGATCACATCCCTCAGGAGAAAAGTGCAGAAGGCAGACAGAATAGGGGGGAATCTCAGGATCCCTCCCATGAGACTCACCCTGCTGGAATAGTCACCATCCTGACACCACCCTTTCACTAGTAATCCATGCCCCAGGCAGCCACAGCAGGAAGTTCCAGGCAAATACAAAGAAATCAGAGGGTATAATAAGCTCACCAGTTTCAGCCAGTTCCTACCACCTGTGCAGTAAGAGTTACAACAACCTTCATTTCACTTTGTGGGAATATATAAATTCTAGAAATATATGTCTTTTCTTCTAAATTAAGAGTACAATGTCTCCACTTGGAGCTGGAAACTTACCAGGGTTACCCCACATTCTTTAGGTGCCTACTTTCAAGCAGGCTCTCTTCCTCTCCCCCATCAACTCATCCTGTTTACACAGTCACATAAGCCAACTTGGAATTTTGTCTTTAAAACTCTCTTATACCTCCCCTCCATGGAATATGAAGTGGCCAATTGGATAAGGACAAGATTGTGCAGTTGAAACCCTAGTCAATAGGGTAAGACACAGCCTTAATTAAGCCTGCATTAGAGATAAAAATTAGCATGGCTCTGCCTGGTGTGCTTGCAGTCTCAGTCTTGTTGTGCCGCTATGCACCCTTCTGCAGAAGTAAAAACTGCTGTGCCAAGATATTCAAATCTCTTAGTATTTGTTTGCCAACAACCTGAGTCTCATTATGTCATCATTATATATCATACATATATCCCCAGAAGTTCATTTAACATCATTATAACAGACTCTGGGAAAGAACATATGCAGTTAGAAAAAGTGATGTAAGGCCCCATGTCAATTGAAATTGTCAATCAAGAGATCCCAAGCCCAGAGAGGTGTATCCCGTGTAGGAAAAAGGAAATATAAACTGCCAAAGACTTCGTGGTTGGGGCCCTTGAGCCTTTCTGCCTGCCCCCACCCCAACCCCCACGCTTGCTCAGTCCTGCTCCTACTTGTTTGAAGTATACTCTTCACCACTAATAAACTATCCTTTTGCCACTTTATTTTCATGTCCCACTCAATTCTTTGGGACACCAAGGACCTGGACATTGTGCCAAGAAGGGCCCATTCTCCAGTAACAATCCTGTTAAAGGGCCCCCACACAGACTCACTTACTTCTAGGCACTCAACCTGGGCTCCAGTGGAGGAACAGTGACTTGGAAGGTATCAGGACATACAAGGAAAGACTGAATTGTGTGACCTCAGGACAAGGACTGAAGGGACAAACACCATTTTCCCTGAGTAGAACCTTCCTCCTTTGCAGCTAGTAGGTAGGAGTCATCTTTCCTGTATTGAACCCTCTCCCACATGGCCAAATCTGATCCTGCATTGGCCTGATGAAGTCCACTTACTCCACCCTGGTGACTCCCTGAGACTCCATCACACCCAACTCATGTAACACTAGAAATACTTTCTTTTTTGTTTTGTTTTGTTTGGTTTTTTTGGTTGTTCCCTGGCTGGGAATCGAACCCAGGCTGCAGTGTTAAGAGCACCGAAGCTTGAAACACTTTCTTGACAAGCTACCACCCGCACAAGCATTGCACTTTCTTGGACAACTCAAGGGGGGTCAGTGGGCCACAGGAGCATAGCAGCTTGCCTTAGTGTGCTCTGAGACTTGCTGAGTTGCTCCTGGCTCAGCACTGGCATCAAATTAGAATCTACATTAACCTGGTGAATACTCCTGGTCACACCCTGGTAACTCCCTGAGACCTGGTCTCCTCAATGTGTGTACTGGACAAGATTCTATCAGTGACTGAGCCTTATGGGAACTGGTAGGCAGGCAGCAGCAGGCCTTGGGGTACCCTGAGTTTCTTGAAGAGCTATCTCAGGCCCAGAACTAATGTCAGCCATCCTCAGTTCACAGAGTAGCCTATACCACATGCATCTAGGTCCAACACAGCAACAAAATGTAAATTGCTTTATACCAGGTAGTTTCCAGCCAGTCACAGGCAGTGAGAAATGTGGGCCTGCACTGAAGCTCCTCTCAAGATGTCCCAGAACCAACATACCTGGAGGTCGTCTTCAGACCACAGCATACCACCACCCAATTACCTCCACAAGCAGCACACCCAAAGGGCAGTCTCAACAGGCACAAAAGCCCACTGGCACAACTCCAACTCAGTGGAGTAAGGCCATCTCATAGCAGCCCACAAGCTGTGGACATGGCCAAAATCACAGCCAATCAGCCAAAGGGTAAATCCCATCCAATGGCATGCCAACAACAATCAAGACTCACCTATAACAGGAGGGCACACACAACTTACATAAAGGGACACTCCTGAAGCACCTGGTGCAGGTGAACAAAAAGACTGTGCCACTGAAACCCACAGGACATTTACTACATAAGACCACCAGGCCAAGATTGAGAGACATAATAGATCTACCAAGTGCATAGAAACAAATACAGGGAGGCAGACAAAATGAGAAAACAAAAGAAATATGACCCAAATAAAGGAACAAAAACCTCCAGGAAAAGAACTAAATGAAATGGAGGAAAGCACATACCAGATAGAGAGATCAACACAATGGTTATAAGGATGCTCAAGAAACTTAATGACAGAGTTCTCTGGTGGTATAGCGGCTAGGCTTCAGCACTCTCAACGCTGCAGCCTGGGTTCCATTCCCAGCCATGGAACTACCAAAATAAATAAATAAATAAATAGATAGATAGATAGGTAGATAGATAGATAGATATAGATAGATATAGATAGATAGATAGATAGATAAATAGATAGATAGATAGATAAATACATAAATAGATAGATAGATTAGATAAATAGATAGATAGATGATAGATAGATAGATGGATAAATAAATAATAGATAAATAAATAGATAAATAGATAAATAGATGGATAGATAAATAGATAGATAGATAAATAAATAGATAAATAGATAGATAGATAGATAAATAGATAGATAGATAGATAGATAAACAGATAGATAGATAGATAAATAGGTAAATAAATAAATAGATAGATAAATAGATAAATAGATAGATAAGTAGATAGATAAATAGATAAATAAATAGATAGATAAGTAAATAAATAAATAAATAGATAGATAGATAGATAGATAAATAGACAGATAAATAGATAAATAGACAAATAGATAAATAAATAAATAGATAGATAGATAGATAAATAGATAAATCAATAAATAGATAAATAGATAAATAAAGATAGATAGATAAATAGATAGATAGATAAATATATAAATAGATAGATAGATAGATAAATAAATAGATAAATAAATAGATAGATAGATAGATAAATAGGTAGATAGATAAATAAATAAATAGATAGATAGATAAATAAATAAATAGATAGATAAATCGATAAATAAATAAATAGATAGATAGATAGATAGATGAATAGATAGATAAATAGATAGATAAATGGATAGATAAATAGATAGATAAATAAATAAATAAATAGATAGATAGATAGATAGACAGATAAATAAATAAATAAATAAATAGATAGATAGATAGATAGACATACAAATAGATAGATAGATAGATAAATAAATAAGTAAATAAGAAACTTAGTGATAACTTCAACAAAGAGATAGCAAGCATGGAAAAGGATGCAGAAACAATTTTTAAAAATCAGAACTGAAAAATAATTGAAATGAAGAATGTACAGAGAAGGAATTACCACGAGATTAGATGAAGAAGAAGATGAAATCAGTGATTTGGAAGACAAGGTAGCAGAAAACACGCAATCAAAACAGCTAAACTTTAAAAAAAAAATGGAATTAAAAAAGTGAGGATAGTTTAAGGTACCTCTAGGACAATATTAAGCTTAAATTCATGTCATTAGAGTACCAGAAAGAGAAGAGAGAAAGCTAGGGACTGAGAACCTATTTGAAAAAATAATGACTGACTACTTTCTCAACGTGATGAATGAAACAGACATATAAATCCAGAAAGTGCAGAGTCCCAAACAAGATCAAACCAAATAGGCACATACCAACACACATTATAATTAAAATGTCAAAGGTTAAATACAAACAGAGAATCCTAAAAGTAACAAGTGAAAGGCAACTAGTTACTAACAAGGTAGCTCCCATAAAATTGTCAGCTGATTTCTCAACAAAAATTTTGAAGGCAAGAAGAGACTGGCACAAAATATTCTAAGTAATAAAAACCAAGGACCTACAACCAAGATTACTCTACCAAGCAAGGCTATCATTTAAAATTAAAGAACAAATAAAGAGCTTCCCAGACATGAAAAAGATAAAGGAGTTCATCACCTCTAAACCAATACTACAAGAAATGTTAAAGGGACTTCCTTAAGAAAAAGGGTAAAATAAATAAATAAATATGAATAATAAAATGGCAACAAATATGTATCTATCAATTATCACTTCGAATATAAATGGACAAAACCCATAAATATCCATTGAAAGACACATAAAGATTGAAAGTAAAGGCACAGAAAAAGATGTATCATGTGAATGAATGGAAAACGAAAAGCTAGGATAGCAATATTTATATCATAGAAAGTATACTTCAAAACAAGGGCTATAACAAGCTTGTCCAACCTGCAGTTCCCAGGCCACATTAGCCCAGGATGGCTTTGAATGCAGCCCAACACAATTTCGTAAACTCTCTTAAAACATTATAAAAATTATACATGGACCTTTTTTTTTTTGTTTAGCTCATTAGCTATTGTTAGTGTCACTGTATTTTATGTATGGTCAAATATAATTTTTCTTCCAATGTGGCCCAGTGAAGCCAAAAGGCTGAACACCTCTGGGCTATAATAAGAGGCAAAGAGGAACATTACATGATAAATGAATCAATCCATCAAAAGGATATAACTCTTATAAACAATTATGGACCCAACCTATGACCACATAAACATATAAAGCAAATATTGCCTTACATAAAGGGAAATATCAACAGTAATACAATTACATTAGGTGACTTTAACATCCTATTGATACCAATGGACAGATCTTCTAGATAGAAAATCAACAAGAAAACAGCAACCTTAAAGTTCACACTGGAACAGGTAAGTTTAAATTGGTATTTTTAAAGCATTTCATCCAAAGCAGCACAATATACATTCTTCTCAAGTGCACATGAAACAGTTTCCAAGACAGATGCTATGTTAGGCCATAAAACAAGTCTCAATAAATTTTAAAAGATTAAATTCATATCAAGCATCTTCAATGACCACAGTGGTATGAAACTAGAAATCAATTCAAGAAAAAAACTAAAGGGGCGGCTCGGGAAGGTGGAGACCAGAGAGGAGAGCCCTAAAACTTCTCCAATAAATACAATTAAACAGCTAGTGGGGATCCAACACGGGAAACCCTGAGTGGCACAATGACAGCTGAGAGATACACACATCACAAGAAAACACCTGAAGGTTAGAAAAAGTGGGGTGAGGGGGAGAGAAGGGAGGGAGCAGATATGGATCATGACCCAACCCGACTGTGGTTAAGTGAAATAACAAGGAAGAAATCAGAAAGCAGCACCATACTAGGGAGAGAGGGTAGGCCAAGAGGCAACAAGAGTGGAGGCCAGAGTGGTGGGAACTCTGCCAGACCGTGGGCAGCTGGTAGCAGCAGTAACATGTTAAGAGACGTCGTCTGGGAGCCGCACCCCAGGTGGCACGGAAGTTGAGCAAGGCATCCAAGCTCCCCTAGACGGGAATACAGCCCCCAGCTACAGCACACAACTCTTGGTGCTAACGAATGATGCTGCAAGAGCTGTTGCTGTGGGAACAAACCACTGAACCATAATCCTAGGTAAAACACAACCAAGGAGAAGGAAGAAAGGCTGAGCAGCACTAGCCCTGACCAAAGTAAGCAGCCTCAGGTCACATCCCATCAGTCTCCCCTTGCTCCCCTAGCTTCCAGAAGGAACCTCAGTAAGCTGAGGGACCACAAACTGCCCTATGACCAGATGGTTGTAAAGACTAGAGATACAGCTGAAACAACTGTCCTCTCTCCCAAAACTTGACCCTACTGCCACCTAGTGTCTGCTCTACAACAAGACATCACAAAAATACAAATAGGGAAGAGAAAGAAATCTCCTTGATACTGTCAGAGGTAAAGCCCTCATGCCAAAGTAAACAATATGAGTACCTTAGAATTCAAAGCCACTCAGAAAGAAGATGAAAAATCTCCAGAAAAAGGTCTTATAGATCTAGAAATTTATGAACTAAGTGACATAGAATACAAGGCTGCAGTTCTAAAGGCTCTCAGGGAAAGGAAAACATACTGGCAGAACACTATAGCTGAGATGAATGATATCAGAATTTGTGAAAAAAAGGAACATTTTAACAAATAAATATGAATTATAAGGAAGAACAAGATGAAAATTTGGGAGATAAATAATACAATCAAAGCAGTGAGAAATGAAATAACTGTCCTAGGAAACAGGGCCAACCAGATGGAGAAAAGATTTAGTGATATTGAAAACTGGAGCATGGAAACAATCAGAAAGAAGATAAAGACAACAGAATCAAAAGGATTCAAAGAACTATCTGATCCCATCAGAAAAAATAATATTAGAATAATAAGAGTGGAAAGAGCAGGAAGAAAAAAAATCTACAGGGAGCATATTTAAAAAAAAAAAAAAGTGGACAAGAATATTCCAAACCTATAAAAAGATGTGGAACACCTAATTCAAGAAGAAAATAGGTCCCCAGGCTATCTGGACCCTAGCAGATCTTCTCCAAGATACATTAAACCAGACACAAAGAGGCAATTCTCAAGGCAGCCAGGGAAAAAACTATAACCTTTAAAGGAAAACCCATCAGGCTATCATCACACTTTTCAGCAGAACTGGGAGGGAGTGGAATAAAATATTCAAAATATTAAAACAGGGAGTTCCCTGGTGGTATAGTGGCTAGGCTTCAGCGCTCTCAATGCTGCGGCCGGGTTTGATTCCCATCCATGGAACTACTCCCCCTCCCCCCAAAATTTAAAACACAGAACTTCCAGCTAAGAATAAATTATCCAGCAAAACATATGAAGGAGGAATAAAGACCTTCTCAGACATACAGAAGCTGAGGGAATTCTCTAGCATGAGGCCATCACTTCACAAAATACTGAAGGAGGGTTTTCAATCTAATACAAAACATTAGAATAAATGAAACAGAGTTGGGACAACAAAAAAGAAATAAAAATAAAACAAGGGCTATAGAAAACCCTCATATATTAATCACCACTCTAAATGCTAATGGACTGAACTCACCAATAAAAAGACACAGAATAGAACTGGATTAAAAAACAAAACCCATCCATATGCTGTCTCCAAGAGACACACCTCAGTCATAAGGACAAACAGAGACTCAGAGTGAAAGGAGGAAAAACAATACTCCAAGCAAATGGTATCCAGAGAAAAGCTAAGTTGTCATACTGATATCTGATGCAACAAACTTCAGGTTAAAAAAGATAACAAGAGACAAAGATGGACATTTCACAGTTGATAAAAGGGGCAATATAACAACAAGAAGACTTGACACTAATTAAATATACATGCTCCCAACGAAGAAGCACCAAAATATACAAAGCAACTACTAACAGATCTGAAAGGAAAAAGTGACAAAAACACAATCATTGTAGGAAAATTAAACACCCACTTAACAGCCATGGACAGATCATCCAAACAGAAAGTAAATAAGGAAATACGAGCACTGAATGACACATTATAGCAACTGGACATAACTGACATTTACAGGACACTTCGTACGGCAAAAAAGACTACACCTTCTTTTCCATTGCGTGTGGAACATTCTTAAGGATAGACCATATGCTGGGATACAAAACTAGCCTCAGTAAATTCAAGAAGACTGAAATCATACTAAGTGTATTCTCAGATTACAAAGCTCTGAATTTAGAGATCAACTGCATATACATGGAGATTAAACATCTTATTAAAAAATGACTGGATCCAAGAACAAATAAAAGAAGAGATTAAAAATACACAGAAACTAATGACAATAAAAATACAACATATTAAAATCATTGGCACACAGTGAAAGCAGGAATAAGAGGGAAGTTTATATCATTAAAGGCCTATCTTAAGAAAGAAGAAAAAATCACAAGTACACATCCTACAAATCCTTCTAAAAACTCTATAAAAAGAACAGAGAAAACCCAGTCAGAAGGAAAGAAATAATAAATATTAGAACAGAGCTAAACAAAATCAAGAATAGAAACAGGGAAAATTAATGCCACAAGGAGCTGGTTTTTTGAAAAAAATCCACAAAATCTACAAACCCCTGGCTGGACTAACCAAAGGATGAAAGGAAAGGACACAAATATCCAAAATTAGAAATAAAAGGGAAGAAATTACCAGAAATACAAAGGATTATAAGAAAATATTATGAAGGGCTTTATGCCACTAAATTTAACAACCTAAAAGAAATAAACAAGTTCCTGGAAACACAGAATCTACCTAGACTGAACCAAGAAAAATTGGATAATCTAAATAGACCAATTAACAGTAATGAAATTGAAATGATTATCCAAAACATCCCCAAAGGCAAAAGCTCCAGACCAGATGGTCTCACCCATGAATTTTACCAAGCATTCAAAGAATTAATGCCTATCCTCCTCAGACTCTTCCAAAAAACTGAAGATGACACAATACTTCCTAACGCATTCTACTAGTCCAATATTACACTAATACCAAAGCCTAGTAAAGACAACACAAAAAAAAGAAACCTATAGACCAATGTCTCTGATGAACACAGATGCAAAAATCCTCAACAAAATATTAGCAAATAGAATACAATAATGCATCAAAAATATTATATACCAGGATCAAGTGGGATTCATCCCAGGAGCATAGGGATGGTTCAACATAGGCAAATCAATCAATGTGATACACCACATAAACAAAATAAAAGATAAAAACCATATGATCATAATTGATGTAGAAAAAGCATTTGACAAGATATAACATTCATTTATGATTTAAAAAACTGAATAAAATGGGTATAGAAAGTACCACAACATAATAAAGGCCATATATGACAAACCCTCAGCTAATATCATATTGAATAGCCCATTCCCCTAAAATCAGGAACAAGACAGGAATGCCCTGTCACCACTGCTATTCAATATAGTACTGGATGTTCTGGCCAGAACAATCAGAAAAGAGAAATGAATAAAAGGTATCTAAATTGGGAGAGAAGAAGTCAAACTTTTGCAGATGACATGATCCATTATATAGAAAATTCCAAAGACTCCACCAGGAAACTATTATAAACAATAAATGAATATAATAAAGTCACAGCATACAAAATCAATGTACAAAAATCAACTGCATTTCTCTACACAAACAATGAATCTTCAGCAAAAGAAATGAGAGTCAATCCCTTTTGCAACAAAAAGAATAAAATACCTGAGAATTAACTTAACGAAGAATGGACTTACCCATTGAAAACTGTAAGACATTTTTAAAAGAAATTGAAGAGGACACAAAGAAATGGGAAGACAGTCCATGTTCATGAACGGGAAGTCTTAATATAGTTAAAATGGCCATATTACCCAAAGCAATTTACAGATTTAATGCAATTCCCATCAAATTCCCACAAACATACTTTCACAAAAGAGATAAAAAAAATTATCAGATTTGTATGGAACCACAAAAGACCTCAAATTGCCAAAGCAATACTATATAAAAAGAATAAGGTTGGTGGTATCGCGCTCTCTGATTTAAATTTATACGACAAAGCATCAATAATCAAAATAGCTTGTTATTAGCAGAAAAACAGACACACAGAATTGAAAACCCAAAAATAAATCCACAAATTATTTTTGATAAAGGAGCAGAAAATATGCAATGGGGAAAAGAAATCCTCTTCAATCGATGGTGCTGGGAAAACTGAAAAAACATATGCAAAAGAATGAATCTGACCTGTGAACTGACACCATATACTAAAATTAATTCAAAATGGATTAAAGATCTCCATATAAAACTCAAAACAATAAACTGTATAGAAGAAAACATTGGTACTAAAGTTGTAGACCTCAAGCTGAAGGAGAACTTCCTGAACCTGATCTCAAAGGCAAGGGAAGTAAAAGTAAAAATAAATGAATAGGACTATATCAAACTAAAAAGCTTCTGCATAGCAAAAGAAACCATCAACAAAGCACAGAGAATGGGTGAAAGTATTTGCAAACAACACCTCTAATAAGGGATTGATATCTAAAACATATAAAGTACTTGTACAACCCAACAACAAAATATACAATCCATCGCTTCTCGGCCTTTTGGCTAAGATCAAGTGTAAAATATACAATCCAATTAAAAAGTGGGCAGAGGACCTGAACAGATACTTCACCCATGAAGACATATAAATGGCCAACAGACATGAAAAAAATGCTTAATGCCATTAGGCATTAGGAAAATGCAAATCAAAACCACAATGAGATACCACCTCACACCTGCTAGAATGGCTATTATCAACAAGACAAGGAATAACACGTGCTGGACAGGCTGTGGAGAAAAAGGAACCCTTGCACACTGCTGGGAGGAATGCAAATTGGTACAACCACTGTGGAGGTTCCTCAGAAAATTGGGAATGGAGTTACCATATGACCCTGCAATCCCCCTTCTGGGTATCTACCCCCAAAATTTGAAAACCTTGGTCTGCAAAAACTTATATACTGCAATGTTCGTTCCAGCACCCTTCACAGTGGCCAAGACATGGAAACAACCAAAGTGTCCCTTGATAGATGACTGGATAAAGAAGTTGTGGTACATATACTCAGCTATAAGAAAAGATGAAGTACTGCCATTTGCAACAAAATGGATGGAACTTAAGATCATGCTAAGTGAAATAAGTCAGACAGAAAAAAACCAGGAACTATATGGCTTCACTCATATGTGGAATACAAAACTGAAAGCAACAAAGAAACAAAAACTCATGGACATAGTCAATAGTTTAGTGGTTACCTGAGGGTAAAGGAAGAAGAGGGTTGGAGAAGAGGAAGGGGTAATCAAATATATGGTGATGGAAAGATAACTGACTCTGGGTGGTGAACACATAATACACCACACAGACGATGCACTAAACAACCGTACACCTAGAACCTATGTAATTTTTGCTAACCAATGTCACCCCAATACACTTAAAAATAAAAAAAATTTTCTTTCCTAGCTACAGCAATCAAAGAAAGAAAGAAAGAAGGAAGAAAAGAAAAGAAGAAAAGGGATCCAAATTGGAAAGAAACAAGTAAAGTTATCCTTATTTGCAGATGATATGATATTATATATATAGGATCCTAAAGAGTTCACCTAAAAACTATTAGAACTGATAAATGAATTCAGTAAAGTAACAGGATATAAAATTAATATGCAGAAATCAGTTGCATTTTTATTCACCAATAATGAACTATCAGAAAGAGAAATTAAAACAATCCCATCTACAACTGCATCAAAAAAATTAATAAAATACCTAGAAATAAATTTAACCAAGGAGGTAAAAGACCTGTACTTGGAAAATTATAAGACACTGAAGAAAGAAACTGAAGACCAAAATAAATGGAAGCATATACCATAACTCACGGATGGGAAGAATTAACATTGTTAAAATGTCCATGCTACCCAAAGCAATCTACAGATTCAATGCAATCGCTACCAAAATATCAATGACATTTCTCACAGAAATAGAACAAATAATCTTAAAATGTACATGGAACCACAAAAGATCCCAAGTAGCGAAACCAATCTTAAGAAAGAACATCAAAGTTGGAGGTATCATTCTCATATCAAACTATACTACAAGGCTATAGTAATCAAAATAATATGGATCTGGAATAAAAACAGTCACATAAATCAATGGAACAAAATAGAGAGCCCAGAAATTAAATTATGTCTTATGGTCAATTCATCTATGAGAAAGGAGGCGATAGTATACAATAGGGTAAAGACAGTCTACTCGATAAATGGTGTTGGGAAAACTGGACAGATACATGCACAAGTTGAAACTAGACCACTTTCTTACACTATATACAAGAATAAATTCAAAAGGAATTTAAGACTTAAATGTAAGACCCATAAAACTCTTAGAAGAAAACATAGGCAGTAAACTAATGCTCTGATGTGGCTCTTAGTAATATTGTTTTGGATATGTCTCCTTGGGCAAGAGAAACAAAAAATAGTAATAATAAACAAACGGGGCTGTATCAAGCTGAAAAGTTTTTACACAGCAAAAGAAATCACCAACAAAATGACAAACTACTAAATGGGAGGAGATATTCACCAAGATACAACAAATAAAGGGTTAATATACAAAATATATGTGGAATTCATACAATGTAAAAAACAAACAAAAAAAAGTTCAATTAAAATGGGCAGAGGACCTGAATAAACATTTCTTCAAAGAGGACATACAGATGACCAACAAAGAGATGAAAAGATGCTCAATGGGATTAATTATCAGAGAAATACAAATTAACACCACAATGAAATAACACCTCACAGTTGTCAGAATGGCTGTCATCAATAAGTCAACAATAAGTGTAGGCAAGTATGTAAAGAGAATGCTTGTGCACTGTTGGTGAGAATACAAATTAGTGTAGCCACTGTGGAAAACGGTAAAAATAGAACTACCTTATGACCTAGCAATCACACTTCTGGGTATTTATCCTAAGCCATCCAAAAACTAATTCAAAAAGATATACCTCTGTATCCCTACATTCACTGTAGCATTATTTATAAGAGCCAAGATATAAAAGCAACCTAAGAGTCCACTGATAGATGATGACTGGATAAAGACATTGTGGTTCATATCTACAATGGAATATTATTCAGCTATAAAAACACTTGTCACAGCATGAACACGCCTACAGAATATTACGCTAAGTGAAATAAGGCAGAGAAGGACAAATACTGTATTATTTTACTTAAATGTGGAAACTAAAAATCAAAACAAATGAGTAAACAAAACAGAAACAAACTCATAAATACACAGAAAAAAACTGATGGTTGCCAGATGGGATGGGGTTAGGCTAACAGGCTGGGTGAAAAGCTGAATGGATTAAGAAGTACAAATTGGTAGTTATGAAACAGTCACAGTGATATGAAGTACAGCATCAGGAACACAGTTCATAGTATTATATAATACATATGGTGTCAAGTGGGAATAGACTTAGAAGAGGCAACACTTCAAAAGTTATATAAGTATGTAACCACTATGCTGTACACGTAAACTAATATAATATTGAATGTCAACTGTAATTGAAAGCAAAAAAAGATTAAAAGGTATACCTAGCTGAGAAAATTTTTTTAAAACATAAAATTTTTTTAAGTGTGATAAAATATACATAACATAAAATTTACCATTTTAACCATTTTAAAATGTACAGTTCAGTGGCATTAAGTCTATTCACAATGTTGTGCAAAAACCTTTTACTTTCTATTTCTAATTTAATGCTCTTGGTCATAGAAGAGAACTAATATTATAGCAAAATTTTATATTTTTTGTCTGCTTGGATCAGTAAGTTTTTGAGAGCAGTTGATAAAATGGTCAATGTATTTATTAATTTCTGTTCATTTTCACTTAACATAGTTCAAAGATATGTTAAATAAATGTTGACAACTTTTTAAAATTTTTTGTATATTATTACTTTTATAAGTTTGAACCATTCCTCTTTATCCCTTTGAATGTTTCTCATCTTAAATTCTTTTTGATCTGATCCTAAACTTACAGCCCTAGATTTCCTTTAGTTTTAGTTTCTGAGTCAATTTTTCCATTTCCCTTATTTTTAAATAAAGAGAAAAGCAGCCGCTGGCAGCTGAGAGTTGGCCTGGCACATCACGCCTCAGGATTAGGAGCCAGATAGGCAGGATCAGCTAGGTCATGGTGTTCTTCTGTTACACAAAACCACAGAAAAAGACCAATCAAGCAAGACCCTTCTCTGACCACCATGGTACAAGGCAAAACCAAGACCACTCTGTAATCACGTCTGAGCACAAAAATCAGAATATTGTTCAAACCAAAAAAGTGGCCAAATACCTCTTTATTCTGGCTTCTTTAACAATTATACTTTGTCTCACCCCATTATTCTTTTCTTCTAAATAAAAATTACTAAGATATCCAATTTCTCAACAGCAAGAGATTTAGCTGAGGCTCACTGCCTTTAAGTAAAAGCATGAGCTGAAATCCACTACTTCATATATGTACAATGTAAAGGGAAGACATGACAAGAATATCTATTGCTGTGTTGTTCATATTATGTACTGCATTTTATCTAACATTAAAAAAAGCAATGTGCAATGGTGTGTCTATTATGCCACTTTATATGAAATGAGAAGAAAAAATATCTAATTGTTTTTGCTTACATAAAGAAACTAAACAATAAAAAAACTAATAAAATTGGATATCTTTAAAGAGGTTACTTGGGCCAGCATGGGACAGAGGTGGGCAAACCATCTTTCCCCTGCATTTCATTTATTATAATACTTTTCATTGTATTGCTTTATATGTAGTGGTCATCTAGAAAAAAATAATCCAGTCATAAATGCCTCTATTTTTCATGTTACATCGCTGAATACTTTCTGGACCCAGACAGCCCTTGTATATATATTTTAATTTCTGAACTAAATGTATCTATTACCTATTCCAAAATTTAATCTATTCCTAAAAACTATCACCAATATCTTCAGAGATGTAAGAAATAAGATTATATCCAGGCAATAAGAAGAGGATGCTAATAAAAAGAAATATTTAGAAAACTAGAAACTAGAATTTTACAAAATTAAGACTCTGAATTAAAACTCTTAATGAAAAGGTTGATAGCAGTAAAGAGAAATTAACTAGGTCTAGAAGACAAAGTTGGCAAACTTTACCAGAAAGAAGAGTAGCAAAGAAATTGAAAATAGTAGAGAGAAAAAACTGGAGAACCAAAATCTGAAAACCAGAAATTTAAAAAAGAAAATAGAGAAATATTTATGTAGGAAGAAGCAGTTTAGAAAGAAAAATTTCAAAATCCTGCACAAAAGTGAGTTCTAACTAGAAATTTTATCCTCAGCCAAAAGCTCAATATATATGCATGAGGACAAAATAAAGGAGTTTTTCTTGTCATTCCACCTCTTCACTGTCACACAGTTGGCCTCCAAATGTGGAAAAATGACCCATGTGTTGCACATTCTTGGCAAAAAGATCAAGGTTTGTTTCGGGGCAGTAGGGGAGTCTAGCTGCCTCCTGTGGCCCATCTGCCTCTGCCCTGGGGCTCTGGTGACAGATCAGAGATCTCTATATTTGGAATGAATTCCCATCCTCCTCACCTCATATGAGCTTCTGTGTTTCTCTGGAGCCAAGGCCATGGATTTCTGGGGGGAGGTCCAATTAACTGGCATGGTTATGCTGGGTCTTATTCTTTATTCACTCAGGGTCCTAAAAAGCTTGGTGGACATCTGCGAACTCCAGCAGACCTACTAGAGAGAGGTAGGATGGAATCTAGACAAAGATTTTGCCTAGGTGCTGCCCACAGACATCAAGAAACCTAAAAAGACAATGTTCACATAGTCAGTCTTTCAATATTCATCACATCAACACTTCCTAGAACACCAAGTTATAGTTCCCAGAGCTAGATGCCACAAAATAATGGTTCTCAAACTTGAGTGTACATTTGAATCACCTACAGGGTTTGTTAAAATTCAGTTAAAATTTCTCAGCCTCACTCCCAGTGTCTGATTCAGTAGGTCTAGGGTAGGACCTGTTTGGTCCATTCAGGCTCTTGAAACAAAATACCACAGAGTGGGTAGCTCATAAAAAACAGAAATTTATTGCTTACAGTTCTGGAGGCTAGTAAGTCCAAGACCAAGGAGCCTATAAGACGCTTGCGTTGTGGAAAGGGGCCAGGGTTCATAGCCGGCACCTTCTCACTATGTCTTCACAAGGTGGAAGGGGCTACATAGTTTTGTGGGAAGTCTTTTGTAAGAATACTAATCTCGTTCATGAGGGCTCCACTCTCATGACCTAATCATCTCCCAAAGGCCGATCTCCTAATACCATATTTTTGGAGGCTGGGATTTCAACATGGATGGGGGAGGGACAATAAACATTCGGACCATAGTAGGACCCAAGAATTTGCATTTCTAACTAGTGCCCAGGTGCTACTCATGCCGCTGGTCCAGGGACCACACTTTAAGAACCAGTACTGTGGAGAATATAAAGTTTAACAAAACCTGTGATAAGTATTGGTCATAGTAAAATATGAAAATAACCATGAGATATGGAATAATATTACTGAAGATTTGAATTGCAGCTCTGCTACCTTTCAGCTATGAGAACATGAAGAAGCTGTTTCAGTTCCTTTAAAAAATAAGGATAGAAGTGTTTATTTCACAGTTATGAAAATTAAATGAGATTATGTCTGTAAAGAACTCAACATCTCCCTGGCACACAAGAAGCATGTAATAAAAATCAGCAATTACCAATCACTATTAGATATTAAAAACTTAATATAAAAAACAATGTAATCAAAGCAGGTAAAACAACAGACCAGACACTATTGCTTTACACGAGGGACAAAAGTGGCATCCAACTGAATATGCATTAGACATTCATTGAGTAAATGGCACTGACATAAATGGCTACCAACCTGGAACTAAGCCAACTAGATCTCCATCATACACATTAGATTGAATTCCAGCAGGACTAAACATTTAAGTATATGTATTTAAAAACTCCAAAAAATATTGAAATAAGTTTTAGGAGTATGTTTGTATGATACTGTGTTGGGGTGAGAGGTACCTTTATTACATATGAGAGAAAATCCAAAAACTATAAAACAAAAAACAAATATTTCTGATTATATTTCCTAATTATGTTAAAATACACATGAAAAATAAAAATGAAGATATATATTTTCAATATGTAATTATAAGTCATCTCTAATGTTAAAAAAAATCTAGGAATCAGTAAGAGAAAAGAAACAGAAAAATTGGACAAAGGATATGAAAATTCACAGAAAAGGAAACTTAAATGGAAATTAATCAGAAATTACTAATAGAAATATTAGAGCCTTTAAATATAATTTCCCCTCCGAATTGTAAAACCTTAAAAAAAAAAAAAAGAAAGAAAGAAATTAATATCCAGTGCTGAAAAGCATTTGGAAAAATGAGTTCTTTTATAAATCGTTGGTGTGAGCTTGAATTGCTATTATATAATATCTTTTGAATCATTTAGTCGCACCTATTATTTAACATACACATAACTGATCGTAATAATAGTTTGAAAAATATAAAGCAGAAGCTGACACGGGGAGGGAGTAGGCAGGTCACCTTTGTTGTTGCTGGTTCTCTGAGCAGGAGCCGCAGCAGTGAGAGCGCTGAAGCAAAGCCACTAGACCACCTGGGAACCCCCGGCAAAGCACCTTTCCAGTGAGTTTACCTTTCTCTATAATTAAGTAGACAGAACAATCTATGAGGACATACATAAAATACAATTAGTAATTAGAGTACACACATTGTTATTTATGTAACAGATGTGACATTTATGAAAACTGACTGTGAACTAGGCCATAAAGCAATTTTTAAACTTGAGCATTACCCTGAGGCATTATTTGAAGTACCGAATGCACTTCTAAATAAATCATGGGTTAAAAAAAAAAAAGAAAAAGACGAACACTTCAATTTGAACAATAAAATGCTACATAGTAAAACTTGTGAATGTTTGGAAAGTAAGCTCACCATCGACCCCACCAAATCCCACACAGGCCCTCAATCATTGACCACAGATTCCTATCACTGAGCCCACAAACCCCACACTCAAAGATCCCCATCACTAACCGGAGAGATGCCTATCGGTGATCACTGACCTCACAGACACACTCCAACGGACGCCACAGACCCTCAATCACTGACCTCAGAAACCACCATCTTTAACCCCACGGACAACATCCCCGCCCTCTCTCCCTGGAATCCCTAATCAGGACCACCTAAATCCCCCTACAGAGATCACGGGATTAAAATATGGACACGTTAAAGACACCAGCGGCGAAAAGCTGTATAAGGCTAATTCCGCTTCCGGTCCGACCTCTAACTCCGCTTCCGATGGACTGTTGGTATGGCGCATGCTCTAAATTACCTTGAAAGCTGCATCCCGCCAACAGTCAACACAGCAGAGATACGTTGTTCTGGACATTGCAGTTTCGTTAGAGGCGCTGTTGGACAGGGAACATGGCCACTTCCAAATGGTGCTTCTCCATGGGGGCCGCCATCTTGGAAGCGTGTTCATTCCGTAAAGCGAAGGAATAGGCCTCCTGCTAGTATTCATGGAGCGAGGCGCGGTTTGTCGCATCGAATGCAGGAGTGTACCCCTTGTCTGGCTTCCGATAGAGAGATGGTTTTGGTGATGAGGTACCACAATTGTGTTTAGAAAAGCTAAATGTCCCCTCGGTTTACAGCACTATGCCCAGAACAGTTATCTGCTGGGAGAAACCATCGGGGAAAGGGGAGCCAGGAAGGAAAAGTCACCAAGGGAGAAGGATACATGTCTTAAATGTGTCTTATATTTGTCTTATCTGCCCTGGGAGAAATCACCGCGGGATGAGAGGAGAAATCAGGATAACACAATCTGCTTTATGGAGAAACCACTCAAGAAGAATGCGGAGAGGTCAGTTGGGAGTCGGCGCCCGGGCGAAATTGCCCAGAAAGACATTGTCAGAAGGAAGGCTGATTCATCCCTTCTGGGTAAACATGACCAGGGGAAATAGGGTCAAGGTCAGGGTAGTGCAATCCTCCCCTGAAAGATACCAGCAGAAGAAGCTGTGTTACTTTCTGTAGGGCTGGTGGGGGCAATGGAGACTTGAATCCCCATTATTCTCCATTAGCCTTTACACTAGCAACCTGAAGTATAACAATTGGAAGCAATAATAAAAATAATAATTATATTTAATTTGGCCAACGTGCGACAAAAAGCACATAAGTAAAACTTATTTATATGTAAATTAAAATTAAGTAATAACAATGTCCTTACTATGTAAATAGAGCCTTAAGTCCGGTCTCCTGACTCTTCACTTAGCGTCTCTTATATGGAAATTATGGAACTGCCTACCTTCCCCTACCCCTCCTTTTTGGGAGGCTGTAAGAAGGGGTTGTAAAGACAATTCTTTTAATCTAGCGACCTTCTAAACATTCCTCAAAAACCTAGCTTAAATACCGCCTCTCCCAGGGAGTTCTACGTGAAAGTGGTAGAGGGATCTATGACATACTGAAAATCTTCAGTACTAGCAAGTGGGCAAGGTGTTTGAGTAAACTAGACCTAAGCTCTGATACAGGCATGCTGAGCCCCTTCATACCAGTTTTGTCCCGCTCTGGGATTCAATTTTAAAATAGGGCCAGTTAGAGGGCTGTACTCTGCTAACCTCTGGTTCTCTTTCTTCTCCTAAAGTCTGGCCTCAGGAAAATTCTGTGGAAGTCCACTAGTGAACACACACTTTGACCAGAGCTTTGAGAATTACTTTTAACATTGTTGGTAATGTAATTATGTTTTAAAAGTAGGCTTTTCTTTTAGGGATTCATATGGAAATATTTATGTTAGGGACGCGGAGAGGAAGGTGCTCGAGACTGAGTCAGGGTTTAACGAAATTTTATTCAGAGCATCTGGGTGCTCATGGGCTGAGGCAGAAAAGAGCGTCAGCGCCAGGTCTATTGCAGAAAAGTTTTATAGAGAGGAAAGGAGGAAGTTTCTGAAGAAGAGATACTGCTGGGCTAGCCAAATCATCACGGAGGGCCGAGTAGCATGCATATTTTTATCTCAATGGGTCTCTATTCCCTGGAAAATGTTACTTTCCTCTGGCGCTCAGAAAGTGGCCAAGTTCCCAGGGGTGGGGGTGCTTAGCAAGCTCTCAGACCTTATCATTTATAGGTGAAATATTAACTTTAAAAATTCCACTGAGGAGGGGGAGGTTGGATAAAACAAGTATAATAGAATGTTGATAAACAGGTGGTGGGTACACAAAATTTATTATAATATTTTCCTTGAGAATATGAAAATTTCACAGTAAAAATTGAACTAAGCATTGAAATAAGTTAAAAGTCATTTACAAGAAAATATCAACAAGAAAGCAGGTGTGTTGATAGTAGTAGATAATACAAGTTTCAAAATAAAAATAAACATTCCATATTTTACTAAGATGCTACTATAAAGAGCATATAACACTACAAACATTTATCTAACAATATAGTTCTAAAATACATACAACAAAAGTGACAAAATGGAAAATTTGAGGATTTTACAATCACAGTAATAAACTAACATATCTCTCAGAAACAAATCAAATAGAATAAAGATAGCTATAAGGCTATAGTGGGATAGGAAATAATTTGCTTGATATATTGTATAATTTACATTTTATTTTTAACCAGAGAATGAACATTTTATTCAAATATACATGGAGCACTCATAAAAATTCTATACAAAGTAGGTTGTAAAAGAAATGATAAATCCCCCAAACTGCTATCACATGTTTCATATTCTCAGACTACATCACACCTGCATAACCCTTGGGTTAAGGACAACAACAAAAAAACGACCTTGGAAACTATTTATAATGAAGAAAATAATAGTACTATATATAAAAAATCTAAAAGATGGGCCAAAAGGATACCCAGAAGAAAATGTATAACCTAAAATGCATTTATTAGGATACTAGGAAGAGTGAAAACAAATTAACTAAGCTTTAATTCAATCCCAATCTACTAAAGTCCTATTAAAACTCCCAGAGAAATTAGAAAGGAGGATTAACATAAACGGGTATTAATAAAAGATATAAGTAAAAACACTAGTAGAGCCTATACAACCATGAGCTGTTTCTCTATAAGAGGAAAATCATTTTAAAGAACGATGAAGAAAATACAGAAGATACAAGAAAACAGCACAGGAAAGAAAAGGAAGATATTACACAGTGAAAAAATTTTAACTCAAGAATTCTGTGGTTATTTTGATTAATCAGTTTGGAATCCTTAATGAAATAGAAAGTTTTCCAGAAGATAATTGAGAATGAAAAAAATGAAGAATGAAGAAATTGCCACCTGAAGGGAAAAAGCTAGATAAACCAAAAAAACCTAAATTGAATTGGCAACATTTGCAAAAACCAACCCTAAATGGATTAACAATCAAATGTCAAAAACATAACTGAAACTCTTAGTAAAAAATATCAGCAAAAAATTTTTATACTTTGTGGTAACAGATTTCTTAAAAAACAAAAATATAAAAGATTGATAAATTTGACTATATTAAAGTAAGGACATTGGTTCATCAAATGTCAATAAAATACAAGTTATAAAATTGGGACAGGAGTTCCCTGGTGGTGTAGTGGCTAGGCTTCGGCACTGTTAAGGCTGCAGCCTGGGTTCAATTCCCAGCCAGGGAACTACCCATATAAAAACAAAACGAAACAACAAAAAAAACTGGGACAGATAAACATAGAACACTTGACCTAAATAAGGGAATAATCCAAACATGACTTTTTAGTTTTGTAAAACAAATATAAAACTACGTTATTATCTTCATTTATATTTCCCTGATCATTAATATGTTGAAAATCCATGGGGTTTTTTTTTTCAATGGGTTCATTTTTTTAATTAATTTTTTTTTTCAGTTACAGTTGATATACGGTATTTTTTATATTAGTTGCAGGTGTACAACATAATGGTTAGGCATTTATATAAGTTATGCAGTGATGCAGTGATCCCCTTGATTAGTCTAGTTCCCACTGGCACTATACATATTTGTTGCACCATTACTGACTATATGCTCTATGCTGTACTTTATATTTATATCCCCATGACTACTTTGTAACTACCAATTTGTATTTTTTAATGTAATATATGTAAAACATGATCATTTCAACATAGAAACCACTATAAAAATTGTCAGATACTTTACTTTTTTTTTAATTCATTTTTATTGTTAGACTTATTGGGGTGACATCTGTTAGCAAGGATTACATAGGTTTCAGGCATACAATTCTACAGTGCATTGTAAACTTGTTGTATAGTAAGTTCACCACCTAATGTGACTTCTCTTTCCATCACCTTATATTTAGCTTCCCCCCCTCAACTTTACTTTTTTTTATACTAAGTTTTTGAAATTTGTTTTACATTCACATCTCAATTCAGATGAGCCACATTTCAAGGACTCATGGGAAATATGTGGTATTGGACAGCAAGATTGCCCAGAGGTCCCCAATAAAATCAAGGCCTTACTATCCAAAATGGAACTCCATCAACTTTCCCTTAAACTTGACTTCTGATCTTGGCACATGGGTTTCACCCTATTTCACTGTACTTAACATCTACTCTCTTCATGGCGGTTCCCTCTCTAAAGTTTATTCGTCAACATAAGCTCCTAGCCTTTCTGGAATAATCTTTTTTTATTTCTACAGTCTTCTCTAACAGGCTTCACAAACTCCTAAGCACCCTTTCTCACCTCTCCTAATCAGGCCTCATCCTCTGATGTGCTTCTAGTTAATGTCAACTGTATTGGGAAGCACCCATGTGTTTTTTTGGAGTTCGTGGACGTTGCCTGTCTTTAAATTTCTTTAAAACTGGAATTTGCTGTTTGGTGCCAATTTGTGACTTTGAACTGTTTCCAAGAGGTGAAAGATGTTAAGATTCATACCTAACAACAACAAAAAAAAGATTCATATCTAAGCTGTTGTACTGACCATACTAAAGTCTCCCCCACCCCCACCCCCAGTTGGAGGAGTCAGAAAGCCAACCGTGGAAAAATGTAGAGTAATAACTTATAACTCTAAATACTGCAGAGGGAGGTTGAAATTGTATATATGAAAACGAGATCCCTAAGGGATCAGAGGGTGTGGGGTCTATTAGGGCTAAATGAGTCAGAGTTAAAGGCTTCCAATGGAAAAGGCTTGCAATTTAGACTCATGAAACTCTTTATTCCCCCTCCCCACTTGATCAAGTTAAGTCTTGCAGAGGCAAAACATGCTGGTAAGCGAGAGGAATGAAGAACAAAGAAAAATCACAGACCCCAGATTACAGACGCAGGAGGGAAAAAGATTTAGCAGACCAAGCCAGCCTGTTTATGGATAACAACTCCCCTAATCCCCTTCCCACTCGCTGACTTCTCGAAATCAGCCCCCTTGTACCCAGGTTCAATAAAGAGAACTTTTGTTCTATCCTCCCATAGCCTTGTGTTGATATGGCGGTGCCCGGTCAGGACTAACTAGTCTAGACTTTTCAGGATCCATAGCCATATGCTATAAACAGAGACATGATTTTACAAAAAAACCATGTTTGAAACTATGTGTCAGACCAATTGGTTTGCTTTTTGTTTCTCTAATAGTCAAATAAAATTGATGGTACAAGAATGTGCGTCCCAAATATCATTGTTCTCCAGAGGAAGTTAGGTAACTCATCTAATTTTACCTATGGCCTTACACTGCGGCCATCCTCAAAGTAATCACTACTACATACACACACTCACTCCGCTTGACGCTCCCGACAACCCTCCCGCATCAGCCCCATTCTGGGCTCCGGGTCTACTCTCCTTCAGTTTCCCTGGTGAATTGTGCTTCTGAGCCTCCCAAGTTTCCGCTCTCTTAGCAGTGTGAGTTCCGCGCCAACACTCATCCACTGACGAAGCCCAAAATGTTGAGTTAGTCAGTCCTGAGTAGTCACAGAGTAGACTAAGTCCTAGAGGAGTCTGGGGCGCAGCTCCGCTAATGCCTGTGGCAAAGCTATAAGCATAACGCAGAAATTCATCTAAGACAATCTTCCACTTACGCGGAGCGAGAGGGTGGAGGTGGGGCTCACCCTTTCTGGCTCTAGACTACATTTCCCAGAAGTTTCCGCGGTTCTAATAAACTTCCGGCACGAATCTAGATATTTTTCCATTTCTCATGGAACATATGACTCCCTAGGATTGACCTGGTCTATGAAGGAAGCTTGCCTCCAGGGTGTGGGATCTCCTTGTGTGGAAGCCTCATTCCGAGCCTGCGTCCAAGTCACAAAGTCTCCTGGCAGCGATCCCAAGATGGGAGGAGGAGTGTCGGCTTGGCCCAGACTGCTCTAGAGGGAAACCGGAGAGAGGGCACCATCTTGTTCAAACGGATCATCTCGAGACTACATTTCCCAGAGGCCCCCGCGGGAACAACCTTTTCGCTGGCCTTTGACTCGCTTTTGGGGGCCTGGGCCTTGCGGGAAGGAGGAGAGTGCAAGGTGAGTGAGTGGTCTGGGCCTTGGAGACTCAATTAGGCTCCTCAGGTGCGTCGCTGAGGATTTGAAGGAATGATCCTGGCGGGTCCAGAGTCTCAGGCCTGTCTGATTTCGTCGGGCTGGGTGAGGTGGCAAGAAGTGTAGGATTCCATGTGTACGATTGCGACCTACTGTGACGGTGCGGCGCTGTGTGCGGGGCTCTGACTGCATATGTCCCTGTGGTGGGTGTGTCATTATTGTGACTGATAATGCGCAGAGCCCTGTGTGTAGTTGTCACTGTGGATATCCTTTTTGTAGGTGTGTGGTTGTAACAGTGTAGCGCTATGTGTGTCTGTATGACTTAGTCCCCATGGTGGGACTATGATTGTGTGTGTCCCTATAACTTTGTGTGACGTGTGTGTTGGGGGGCGGGGTGCGGAGAGTGTAGGGAATCTGTGATTATGTGGCTATGACTGTTCTTTCAGGTCTGTGTTGTGTGACTATGGTTGTATGAACGGTAGCACCACTAAGTGTACTGGATGTCTGTGACTGTGAGGATGTGTGAGCGTGATAATGTAACTTTTTGTGACATTGTGTATGCGGTTGGAGGGTGCCTGTAATTGTGCCACGGTGACCGTTTTTGTGTCCCAGTGGTTGATGTGTGAGGTTAGGACAAATTTTGGTCTTGGACTGCCCACTTTTACTCTTGACACTAGGAATGCTCAAGACAGCCTAGACTCTCCTCTCCATGGATAGTAGGTGTGGATCCACAGCTGCCTCTGAGCTGGTGAGTCTGGGCCACAAGAAAGAACTGGCACCTCATGATTCCTTTCTTCTTCCTCAGCTCTGCTTCTCAGAGAGGTCCCCAGAAGGAGGGAGGAATGGCTGTCAATCAAGCTAAATACAAGGTATGCTGGGGTTTCCTTTTTGCTTTCTTTTTACTAGATGGTCTTGTTTAACATGACTCATAAGTGACCTGGTTCCTACAAATTTCTACTAAGAAAATAATGGGAAGCCCTTGGGGTGGACACACAGATCCCAATATACGCCCTTATTTCCTTCTATGTAATGGTCTTATATTAATTTAGAAAATAGCTCAGTTACTCCTGTGTACTAAATTTTTGCTTGTTTTTAAACATGTGCGCGTGCGTGTGCACGCGCGCGCACGCACGCACGCACACACACACACACACACACACACATACAATGTGATTATTTAAAGAATGGGAAAATAGGAATTTACAAAGACCAAAACCGGTCAATATTTTTATCTGTTTCCTTCTAATAAGTTTCCTATGCACATATACATGATTTCAAGATTGAAATCTTACAGCATTTACCATTTCATAGCATATGTTTTCACTAAAAACTATTTGTAGCTATTACATAGTTTCTTTTTTGTTCTTTTAAAAAATTTGTGAATATTGCATACATACATAAAAGTGCTTAAAATATAAACATGTAGTTTAAGAAGTACCTGTAAAGTACATCTGACTTGGATGGTAATTATTTAAAAAAAAAATAGTTACACATCAACATATCCCTAAATGATATACAGCCACTCCTCACTTAATGATCTACTTGTTTAACAATCGCTCGGACTTACAACCAGTTCTCCAAAGGGGGCAATCTCCTTTCTCAGCCTTTGTCTCCTTCCCACAATCAGTTGGTATTCACTACACAAAACATTCCCAATCACTCAAGTGTACATAGTTTATTTATTTATAAGTGTTGTTATCTCATGATATCTATAGAAAAATACATACTCTAGGGTGCCATGATATCCACCTTTAAACTCCTTGCTTATCTACCAATTCACTTAACAACCTAGTGATAAATGAGGAGTGCCTGTAATTTAGTTTTGTCTTTTAACTTGATAGAAGGGAAATTGCACTGTGTAATGTTGTTTTGGGTCTTGCTCTTCTTATATTGTACTGTATTTGTTAGGATTAACTCTGTTATGAGTTGTTACATGTAGTTATAGTTTGGATATTGATTGTTTCCAGTTTGTGGTTCCTTTGAAAGGATGTTTTGAATATATTTTATTAAATATTCTGTTGCACATGTGGATGCTTTCCTAGGGTATAAACATATGAATGAAATTGCTAAGCCATAGTATATGTGTTATCTTCAAATTTCTTAGCTATTGCCAAACTGATTTTCAAAATGGTTGTACCAGCTAATTCCTACCAGCAGTTTATAAACATAGTTATCCTGTATTCTCTCTAAAATGTATTTACTTGATATTTTAACTTATGATGAATCTGCTGATAAAATGGTATATCATATGGTTTTGAAAGTATAACATACATTTCCAAAAGTACAAAAAGCAAAGTATGTGTCTTCATTAATTTTATAAAATGAGCATATTTATTTAGCCAGAACTCAAATCAGATCAGGAAATAGAACGTCACACACATTCCAGAAGCCTGATTCTTGTCCCATCTACTCACTACCCACCTCTCTCAAAGATAACCATTGTTCTGTCTTCTATAGCCATAGATTAATTTTGCCTCTTCTTGAATTTTATATACATAGAATCACAATATCTCCTCTTTTGCTTGGCTTCTTTTGTTCAACATTAAATTTCACATGTAATATGAATGTACTATGTAATAATATGTGATATGAATATGTGAGATTCATCTGTGTTGCTTCATGTAGTTGTAGGTCATTTATTATTGTTTATAATTCCCATTGCATTAATATACCACAATTTATCCATTCCGTTTGAGTTGTTTTTGGATTGGGGCTATTATATTCTGCCTTTTTTTTTTTTTTTTTTTTTTGTATGTGGGTGGTTCCCTGGCTGGGAATCGAACCCAAGCAGCAGCATTGACAGCGCCAGCGCTGAAGCCTTAAGCCACTACACCACCAGGGAACTCCCCAGGATTGGGGCTATTATGAACAAGGCTGCCATGTACATACATGTACATGTCTTTTGGTGCACATATGAATGCATTTCTGTTGGGTATATCCCTAGGAATGATACTTCTGTGTCATAAGTTATGCATATATTCAGCTTTAATACATACAATTTTCCTAAATGGTTGTATCAGTTTACACTCTTGACTTCATTATATGAAAATAAACTTTACGACAAGAAGCTGTACTGGAGATGAAGAGCGTTAGTTCATAATAAAAAGGTTAGTCCACTGGCAAGATATTACAGTTCTAAATGTATATGCCTTCATAAAATGATTTCAAGTATATTTGACAGAACGAAAAGAAGTAGTACACAAATCACAATCATAGTAAGGGATTTTTAGCACTTTTCTTAATAGCTGATAGAACAATCAATATAAACCCAGTAAACTATATAATATTTGAACAATGTGATCGACAAATGTGACTAATCGACATATGTAGAAAAGTATACTGTACAACTACAGTATATATTATTTTTAGATGCATATGAAACATTTATTCAAATTGATTATATACTGGACTGTCAAGCGAATTGTAATAAATTTCAAAGGATTGAAGTAATACTGTATGTTTTGGGACCACAATGGAATTGAACTAGAAGTAACAAAAACGTAATTAGAAATACTTCAATATTTGGGATTTAAGAAATGTATTTAAAGTAACTGGTGAATCAAGAAGGAATTGCAATGAAACTTAAAAATATTTTGAACTCAATGATAATGAAAATACAACATATCAAAATGTGGAGTGTGGCTACAGCTGAACCCGAAGAAAATAGGTAGCTGTAGAGATGCCTATGATAGTAAAGAAAAATGCTGAAAATCAATGATCTATGTATGTATCATCTCAAAAAGTTAAGGAAAACTATACTCAAACCCAAAGAAAGCAAAAAATAGGAAAATAATAAGAGCTTAGATATAAATTTATGAATATTGGAACATAAAATGTACAATAGAGAAAGTTAAAGCCAAAAGTTTATTTTGGGGATTAATAAAATTTATAAACTTCTAGCAAAACTTAAAAAAGGAAAGAGGACACAAATTACCAAATCAGAATTGAGAAAAACAAAATAAAAACACAAACTAGCTTTAAGACCGATTTCTCAATTAATTCCTGGTTGGTTCCTGGACTTGGTTGCAAAGGGTAAGATCCTTAGAATCTGAGCCAGTGATCATTATGCTGTGTCTCTTTATACTTAATTAGACATAGAGATTTATTTATTTATTTTAACTTTTTTTTTGGTTGGTTCCCTAAGCGGGAATTGAACCCAGGCTATGGCAGTGAGAGCGCTGAAACCTAGCCACTAGACCACTGGGGAACCCCCTAGATTTATTTTTTAATAAAGATTTTTATTTTGTAACTCAGTTTTTTTTATCGGATATTGTATGTGTTTTAGATGGCCTGTAATGTCATTACACCTCATCATGAAGATAATATTGATTGACCTGGGCTAGAGGTGTTTCTTTAAAAACTTAAATCTTCCTCATTAATATGACTATATAAGTATTAGGGGTTTAACAGGTCAATAAAATGTTCTTTTCCTCGGTGATAATGGATTGACTATGCAATGAGTTCTTTGGAACATTCAGCTTATTTATTATTTTACCACACCCTGTTTCTACTTGTATTAGTGATTAATGTGTGTCTGCTGGTTCTGACTAACTGGAATACCCTTTCTATCTTGGATTATTGTGTGAGGCCACAGGTGTGGTGGGTCCTTCCCTGGTTTTGGTAAGTGCCTCCTTTTACTAAGGCTACCTTTTTCAAAGTTCCCTGAGCTTATATTATACTTTTCAGATTGTACAGATGCAAACAGGCACATTAATTAGATCATATATGAATATAAATATAGGATGAAGAAATATAAATAATAGGACAAGAAAAAAACACATACATAATCATTCACTAATTATGGCAAGAAAAATATTTTTATTCACCCTCTCTTTGTACTTCATGTTTTTCTCTCATGTTATTATGGACTTAAAGGATTTTTCCAATGTTTTAATTAACTGATGGTTATCATGAGTTCATTATAGTAAAGGAGGAATGGCAGGAGAAGTATTCATAGTAGGTTGTTGTATAAATTTTCATTACATAGCCAATGAGAGCCCCTTTTAGAAGACTTCTTTATAAAAGAGTCTTCAGACAGCGTCTGAAATTTTGAAAATAGCCTCACCTTTTGGCAGCAACAGCAGATTCCAGATCTAACCAAATTTTTTTTCTTTTCTAAGACATGGAGTTAGCTATTATCCAGGAATCCTCTTTTCTTTCTTTTTGTAAAATAATTTTTATTAAATTTATTGGGGTGATAGTTGTTAGTAAAATTATATAGGTTTCAAGTGTACTATTCTATCTGTATATTGCTTTGTGTGTTCATCACCCAGTCAGTTCTCCTTCAGTCATCACATATTTGACCCCCTTTAACCTCCTTTACCACCCCCTCACCCCCCAACCCTCTGGTAACCACTAAACTTTTACCTGTGTCCATGAGTTTTGTTTGTTTGTTGCTTTCAGTTTTATATCCCACATATGAGTGAAATCATATGGTTCTCAACTTTTTCTGCTTAACTTTGCTTGGCATGATAATGTCAGGATCCATCCATGTTGTTGCAAATGACATTATTTCATCTTGTCTTATGGTCAAGTAGTAGTCCATTGTATGAGGGCTGTCCAGAAAAAATCCAGCCATAAATGCCTCTGTTTTTCATATTACACAACTGGATACTTTTCGGGCAGCCCTTGCACACATGTACTATATCTTCTTTATCCAGTTATCTATCAAAGGACACTTTCGCTGTTCCCTAGTCTTGGCCACTGTGAATAATGCTAAAATGAACATCGAGGTACATATTATATATGAGGGGGACCCAAAAAAAAAAACAAACCAAAAAACAGAGGCAGGCTCCTTGTAGTACAGCCTTCTCCTGCTAGGTGTTTTAGGAACCTATGTGCATCAGTGTACCTTCTAGTGGTGGTGTGAGAGGCTGCATTCAGCTTCAGTGAATTTTTCTTGGACTCTTTCAGTGCATTTGCCCATTTCCCAATGGGTGGTTTACGCGAACAGTCTGCAGCAGGATACTGCACCTGCCCACATCACACTGAGTGTTCAGTTTTTGACCAAAAACAGCATGATTGCCCCGCCCCCCCTCGTGTCCTATGCTCCCTATTCACCTGATTTTGCCCTGAGCAACTTTTGTTTTTGTTTCCCTGGATGAAAAAATGTCCTCAGAGGAAAACATTTTCCCTGTGTGGAAAAGGTAAAATAAAAAATGGTGGTAGCACTAAAAGAGAGTCAAAATCGACAAATTCAAACTCTTTTGAACAATGGAAAAAATGCTTCTATGGGTGTATTGATCAAAGGGAGAAGGTGACTGAGGTTTAAACATGTAAGAATAAATACACAATTTTTTATAAATAAATTCTGGGGTTTTTTGGGTCCTTCCTCATATCTTTATGGATAAATGTTTTCAGATTTTTTTTGTGGTAGATAACTGGAAGAGGAATTGCTGGGTCATATGGTAACTCCATTCCCAATTTTCTGAGGAACCTCTATACCGTCTTCCACAGTGGTTGTACCAATTTACATTCCCACCAGCAGTGTATGAGGGTTCATCTTTCTCCACATCCTCTCCAACACTTGTTATTTCTTGTCCTATTCATAATAGCTATTCTGACAGGTGCAAGTTGGTATCTCATTGTGTTTTGATTTGCACTTCCCTAATAGCTAGTGAAGTTGAGCAATTTTTTCATGTATCTGTTGGCCGTTTCTCTTGTCTTCATTTCTCTTCTTTCCCTCTTTGAACTGAATAAAAGACCAGAAACAGGAGACTTACATAATACCTGAGAGTTTATGTTGGGTAAAAGTGCTGCTATTGTTGGATTACTTTAAGTGATGCCAGAGTTTAAAAGCTTGCTTTCTTTTTTAAAAAATTTATTTTTATTGTTAGACTTATTGGGGTGACATCTGTTAGCAAGGATTACATAGGTTTCAGGCATACAATTCTATAGTGCATTGTCAACTTGTAGTATAATAAGTTCACCACCTAATGGACTTCTCTTTCTATCACCATATATTTACCTCCCGATCCCCAAAAGCTTTCTTTTCAAGGTTGTGTGTTCCTATTTATTTTTCTCTAGTTTTCTTAATGTGATTTTTTTCAACTTTGAAAATTTTCTCATACTTCTGTAGGTTATTAGGGGCAAGGGATTAGCAATTAATTGAGGAAGTAGTTAAATCTGAGGCATTTCCACAATAAGCATATATCGTGAAATAACAAGCAAAATTTGCTTTTTTGTTGTTAAATTTATTGGGGTGACATTGGTCAGCAAAAATTACATAGGTTCCAGGTATACAATTCTACACTTCAAGTCTTTTGGGTAGATCCCCAGAAGGGGGATTGCTGGGTCAAATGGTAGCTCCATTCCCAATTTTCTGAGGAACCTCCACACTGCCTTCCACAGTGGTTGTACCAGTTTGCACTCCCCCCAGCAGTGTACCAGAGTTCCTTTTTCTCCACATCCTCTCCAGCACTTGTTTCCTTGTCTTGTTGATAACAGTCATTCTCACAGGTGTGAGGTGGTATCTCATTGTGGTTTTGATTTGCATTTCCCTGATAGCTAATGAGGTTGAGCGTTTTTTCATATGTCTGCTGGCCATTTGTATTTCTTCGTGGGAGAAGTGTCTGTTTAGTTCTTCTGCCCACTTTTCAATTGGGTTGTTTGTTTTTTTGTTGTTAAGTCTTATTAGTTCTTTATATATTTTAGATATTAGACCCTTATCTGATGTGTTATTTGAAAATATTTTCTCCCATTCAGATGGCTGTCTCTTTGCCTTGTTGATGGTTTCTTTTGCTGTGCAGAAGTTTTTTAGTTTGATATAGTCCCATTCATTTATTTTTGCTTTTACTTCCCTTGCCTTTGAGGACAGGTTCATGAAGCCCTCCCTGAATGCAAAGTCTGTAAGTTTTATACTGATGTTTTCTTATATACAGTTTATTGTTTCAGGTTTTATATGGAGGTCTTTAATCCATTTTAAATTAATTTAAAATGGGGTATTGTGACTGTTTGCAGCTCAGATTCATTTCTTTGCATGTGGTTTTTCAAATATCTCAGCCCCATTTACTAAAGAGGTTTTCTTCCCTCATGTATATTTCTCTGTCCTTTGTGAAAAATTATTTGTTCATGTATTTGTGGATTTGTTTCTGGGTTTTCGATTCTGTTCCATTGGGCTGTGTGTCTGTTTCTCTGCCAGTATCAAGCTGTTTTGATTATAGATACTTTGTAGTATAAATTGAAATCAGGGAGCATGATACCTCCAGTTTTAATTCTTTTTATGTAGGATTCAAGGTTATTTGTGAGAGAATGTCTGTGAGATTTTAATGGAAATTGCATTAAATCTATATATTACTTTGAGTAATATGGCTATTTTAACAATGTTATGTCTTCCTATCTCTGAACACGGAATGTCTTTCCATTTCTTTGTGTCCTCTTGAATTTCTTTTAATAGTGTCTTACAGTATTTTTGTGTATAAGTCCGCCACATTCTTTGTTAATTCCCAGGCATTTTATTCTTTTTGTTGCAGTCACAAAAGGAATTGACTCTCATTTTTCTTTCTGAAGATGCATTGTTTATATATATAGAAATGCAGTTGATTTTTGTACATTGATTTTGTATCCTGCAACTTTACTGTATTCGTTTATTGATTTTAATAGTTTCCTGGTAGAGTCTTTGGAATTTTCTATATAAAGGATCATGTCATCTGCAAATAGTGACAATTTGCCTTTTTTCTCTCCCAATTTGGATACCTTTTATTCCTTTCACTTGCTTGATTGCTCTGGTTAGAATTTCCAGTACTATGTTGAATAGTAGTTGTGACAGGGTTCATCCCCTGTCTATTTTCTTATTTTAGGAGATTAGTCTTCAGCTTTTCCCCATTCAGTTTGATATTAGCTGAGGGTTTGACATACATGTCCTTTATTATGTTGAGGTACTTTCCTTCTATACCCATTTTCTTTAGTTTTTTATCATAAATGGAATTTGTATCTTGTCAAGTGGTTCTCCTGCATGAATTGATGTAATATGGTTTTTATCTTTTAGTTTGTTTATGTGGTTTATCACATTGATTGATTTGAGGAGGTTGAACCATTCTTCTGCTCCTGGGATGAATACCACTTGATTGTGGTATGTAATCTTTTTGATGCATTGTTGCATTTTATTTGCTAATATTTTGTTTAAAGTTTTTGTATCTGTGTTCATCGGAAATATTAGTCTATAGTTTTCTTTTTTGTGTTATTTTTACCAGGTGTTGGTATTAGGGTAATGTTGGCCCTAGAGAATGAGTTGGGAAGTATTGCATCATCTTCAACATTGTGGAAGAGTTTAAGAGGATAGGCATTAATTCTTCTTTGTGTGCTTGATAAAACTTGATGAGACGATGGGGTCCCGGGTTTTGGTTTTGGATGATTCTTTCAAGTTCTTTATACGGATTGGTCTACTTACTTAAGTTCTTGGCTCAGTCTAAGTAAACTGTGTTTCTAGAATTTTGTGCATTTTTTTCTAGGTTGTTAAATTTGGTGGCATAAATCCTTTATAGTTTTTTTTTTCTTAATGATCTTTTGTATTTCTGTGTTATCAGTTGTAATTTCTCCCCTTTCATTTCTAATTCTGGTTATTTCTTCCCCCCCCGCCTCCTTTGGTTAGCCTAGCAAGGGGTTGATCTATTTTATCAACATTTTTAATGAACCAGCTTTTCGTTGCATTAATTTTTTTTTGTCTTTTTGTTCTCAGTTTTGTTTAGTTCTGCTCTAAGTTTTATTATTTGTTAGCTTCTGCTGACTTTGGGTTTTTTTTTTTTCTCTTCTTTTTCTAGTTCTTTAAGATGCAAAATTAGGATGTTTACTTGTGTTTTTTGTTGTTTCCTGAGATTGGCCTGTAACAAAAAGAAATTTCCCTCGTATTACTGCTTTTTCTGTATCCTAATAATTTTGATACATTGTATTTTTATTGTCATGAGTTTCTATGGATTTTTTAATCTCTTCTTTTATTTCTTCTTTGATCCACTCTTTTTTAAGTAACATATTGCTTAATCTCCATGTATTTGTGATTTTTTTTTTCTGCTTCCTTTTTGCAGTTGATCTCCAGTTTTAAGGCATTGTGGTCTCTGATTATATTTGGTATGATTCTGATCTTCTTGAATTTGCTGAGGTTAGTTTTGTGTCCCAGCATATGGTCTATCTTCATGAATGTTCCACATGCAGTAGAATAGAATGTATAGTCTTGTAGGATGGAAAGTCCTGTAATTTTCATTTGTGTCCAGTTGTTGTAATGAATCATTTAGAGCTCATATTTCCTTATTTATTTTCTGTTTGGATAATCTGTCTGTGCTGTCAAGGAAGTGTTTAGGTTCCCTTACTATAATTGTGTTTTTGTCACTTTCACCTTTTAGATCTTTAAGTAGTTGCTTTGTAAGTTTTGGTGCTTCCTGATTGGGGCCATATATATTGATGAGTGTCATGTCTTTTGTTGTTCTGTTACCCCCTTTATCATTATGAAATGTCCACCTTTATCTCTTATTACTTTTTTATTCTGGTCTGTTTCATCACATGTAAATATGGCTACTCCTGCTTTTCTCTGGATGCCATTGGTTCAGAGTGTTGTTTTCCCCCCTTTCACTCTTGAGTCTGTGTTTGTCCTTGTGGTTGAGGTGTGTCTATTGGAGACAGCATGTGGATGGGTTTTGTTTTATAATTTAGTCCGCTGCCCTATACCTTTTTATTGATGAGTTCAGTTCATTTACATTTAAGGTGATGACCAATACATTAAGATTTTCTATGGCCATTTTGTCTTTTGATTTTTGGTTATTTAGTGTCTCGCTTTCTTCTTTACTTTTTCCTCATTGTCTCTTTTTTTAGTTTGATGGTGTACTATGATTTTGTGTTGTTTCCTTTTTGTTCTGGTTGTTTTTCTTGATTTTGTGGTTGGTTTTTGTTGTCATTGTTTTGGTTTTTGTTTTTTTTTAATAGTTACCATAAGACTTATAAAAAGGAAAATGTTATATATGTAGTGGCTCTTTTCCTTATGCATACTTTTAATTTCTATTGTCTTTTTGGAATTTAAACCTTTACTTCTTCCCTTTTTATGTTTTTGGTATCTCAACTTTTGCCATTTATTTTCATTTTTTGTTTCAGATTGAATAGCCTTCAATATTTTCTGGAGCGTCAGCCTTATGTTGGAGAATTCCTTCAACTTCTGTATGTCATAAAAGGTCTTTATTCCTTCTTCATATCTAAAGGGTAACTTTGCTGGATAGATTATTCTTGGCTGGTAGTTCCTCTCTTTTGATACTGTGAATATATGATTCCACTTCCACCTGACTTTTAGAGTTTCTGCTGAGAAGTTTGATAACAGCTGATGGGCTTTTTTTTTTTTTTTTTTTTTTAAGGTTATAATGTTTTTTTTTACCCTGGCTGCTTTGAAAATTCTTTCTTTGTCTTTGGTTTTTGACATCTTCAGTGTAATGTGTCTTAGAGAAAGTCTGGTGGAGTTTCAGTTATTTTCGTAGGTTTGGAAAATTTTTGTCTACTATTTGATTGATTAAGCTCTCATTATAATATTCTGTTGTTTTCTAGTATTCCTAATATTCTATTGTTGTTCTTTGTAATGGAGTCAAATAGTTCTTACAGAGATCTTTTATTTTTTTGGTTCTCCAATTTCTGTCTTTTTCCTTTCGTTCAATTTCCGTGTTTCTATCTTCCATATTGCTAGTTCTTTTCTTTATCTAGTCAGCCCTGCTACCTATGCTAGTTAGTTCATGCTTTATTTCTTTTATTGCATTGTTTATCGTCCGAATTTGATTCCTTTTTATAGTTTCAATTTCTTTGTTAAAGTATTCTTTCTATACAGAGATTTCCTTTCTGAAATCATTTATCTGGGTATGAGTACTTTTCCAGCATTCCATAAGCTCTCTGAATATTTTCAGGAGTGCAGTCTTGAATTCTGAATTCTGTGCCACTTAGATAATGTATTTCCAAATCTGTAAGTTCCTTTTCTAGAGATTTTCCATTCTCTTTCTGAGATTATTTGTTCTTGAGAGAGCTCATTGTAGTGATGTGTTTCTCTTCCTGGGCGTAAGGACTTTTTCCCCTAGCAGGTATGGAAAGGTCTTTCTTTTACTTCCCAATCTGTGTTGCTGCCACGTCTTTCAGTATTTCATCTTGGTTGTTCGATTTTCTTACTCTTGGAGCTTTCCTAGAGGTTGGGCTTCTTTTTGATTCAGTTACCTTTGTTTTGATGTGCCTTTTCTTTGGGAAAATGTAATGGGTGATGCTATTCTTTGCCTTTGATATTGCAGGCAGAGCCTGCTATGTCTTTGTTTTACGGTTTCTCTGAGCTCCCACACTGGTTCTCACAGGGGTAGGGTTTGTTGCGGAGGGTTCAGGGTTTATTTGTGGCACAGGGTAATGGCAGTTTGTGGGAGAGCAAGGGGAAGCAGCCAGGCTTCTTGTTCACAGTTTCTGCCTAGTGGTGGGGGCAGTGTGGTTCATTGCTGCTATTTGTCCCAGAGTTTGCATGCTACCCTGGGTCCTGGCTCAGCTGTAAAACTGGCCTCTTCCTTCATCAGGAGCACTCAGGGCCGGTACAGGTATACTCTGCAGCATAAGCCCACTCCTATATCAGGGGAATGCATAGCCATGCCTGGTGTACAGTGCAATACAAGCCTAGTCCTCCATCAGCTGTACATTGGAGCTAGGGTGACTGCATGCCGCAAAGCAAGCTTGGCCCTTTGTCAGGAGTGCACTGGTGCTGTAGTGGGTGTGCTTGACTTTCCTTCAGGAGCGCACTGGATCCACGATGAATACACACTGCAAAGCAAGCTTGGCTCTCTGTCAGGAGTGCATGGGGACAGTTGCACACCATCAGCACCACCTTTCTCCCTTTTCCCAAGCCGGCATTTTACCTGGGATTGTGTTTTGTTCTGGTTACTGTCCCCCAGCTGTTGGCACTTTATCTCAAGCATGTTGAGGGCCAGATTTTGGTCAAGTCCTGCACTTGTCAGATCCTAGGTTCAAGGCTGTGTTTAGCTGGGTCCCTGTTTTTGCCTTGGGTACTTTAGCATGCCTTTGTTCAGGCCATATCACATCTGGGGCATGGCACTCTCTGGGGCCCTAGTGCTTGTTCTTCAGCTTGGGCTTGGGCTTTATTTTATTCCCTCACAGGGCTTCCACTGTCTGCTCCTTTGCCCACCCACAATTATGATGTGCTTCAACCTGTTTCCCCCGCCTTCTCCTCAGTCCTTCCTCTGCCAGCCCCAAATCACAATTCACAGCCCTGTCTCCATACTGCTCCTTTTTTTTCCCTCTGGTTTGCCTTTCTTTCTCAGACCTTTAGGTGTTTTCTTGCAGTGGTTTGATCTCTCAGCTGAGGCAGTGTCTCTTGGGGATTCCCTTGTAGGATTTTGACTGTTCAGTTTGTAAACTTCCAGGAGTGGTTTCAGGGATATCCTGTCACACCACCATCTTGATTCCCCCCCTCAGTTCTAGAATTTCTTTTTGATTCTCTTTTACAGTTTCAATTTCTTTGTTAAAATGCTTTTTGTTGTTGTTGTTCACAGATTTCCTGTCTGACATCAATTATTTGTATCTGGGTACTATGCCAACATTCTTTCAGCTCTCTGAGTGTCTTAAGAGCTTTATTCTTGAATTCTATGTCACTTAGATCATATATTTCCAGATCTATAAGGTCCTTTTCTGGAGATATTTTATTTTCTTTCTGAGCAACTTTGAATCTTAAGGTACTCATTGTCTTTGATTTGTTTATTTTCCTGGGCATGAAGACTTCTTCCCTGGCAGATATAGAGAGGTCTTTCTCTTCCCAGTTGGTGTCACTGTAGTGTCTTACACTATTTTGTCCTGGTTGTTTGATCTCCTATCTCTGGAGCTTTCCTGAAAGGCGGGCTTCTCCTTTATTGACCCAGTTGTTCTGGTCTCAATGTGCCTCCTGTTTTGGACGCTATGATAGGTGATGATGTGCTATGCCTCCAAGATCAGTCCAGGTGAAAGCTGCTATACCTGTGTTCTGCAGCTTCCCTGAGTCCTACCATTGGCCTCCATGGGTGTGGGGTCTGTTGGAAAGTACACAGGCCTGTTTGCCTCTTTTTTCAGCTGGCTATAAGGCAGACACTAGGCAGAGCCAGGGGGACAAGTCTTAGGAGGGAGTTAGGCAAAGAAGCCAGGCTCAGTGTCTGTGGTCTCTGCCTGGGGGTGGGGATAGTATGGCCTGTGGCTGCTTTGTGTCTTGGAGTCACTCCCTTGGTTAGTGGCTCTGCTGTAACACAAGCCTTTTTGTCAAGTATGCCAGGCCAGGCTGGGTGTGTGTGGGTCAGGTATGGGTGGAGTGCCTGCCACTGACTCAGCCTTTCCGTTTTCTCCTGAACCCACACTTCACCCAGGATCATGTTTTATTCTGGTCAGCATTTCCACGGGAGCTCAATTTCAATCTCTCCTGGAGCTGAAACGTGGGCAGCTGGGGACCTATTCTAACCCAGGGCAGATCAGCAGCCTTTGTTCAGCCTTTAACCCACCCAGGGCATGGCACTCTGGTTGGGACCCTAGTGTGCTGCTGCTTAGTTGAGGTTTTAACTTACCCATGGTCTCATAGGGTTTCAGCCACCCATGCCTCTGCTCTTAGCATTTCTCAGCCTCTTGCCCACCTGGGATCATGTTGCTCTTCAGCTAGTGTATCTAGGCCCCCATTTCACTCCTTCCACCAGTTCTGTGTCATGTTCTTCAGCCCCATCTCTGCTGTGCTCCCTCCCTCCTTTTTTGTTCGCCCCTCCTATTTCTGACCTTCAGGTATTTTCTTGGGTTTCATGGATCTCTTGGCTGAGGCTATGCCTCTCAGGGTGTCTCCCATTGGATCCCAGTTGTTCAGTTGTTATTTTCCAGGAGAGGTTTTAAGGGTCTCCTTTCTCACCACCATCTTTTCATTCTTGCCTTTTTTTTAAAAAAATGATAAGACTTAAATTTTATATTTGGGTGGGCACCTTTTTCCTCAGGAAAGGGACTGTGGACATGACAGGTACCTGAAGCTATTAAATATTAGCGCTATTATACAGTGACTGAACCAGTAGACTTACTGGTTACTCTATGACTTCATAAACTATTAACTTTCTTTATGATTCTATTAACTTAAAAATTAGCAAGCACAAGAGTAGGAGAATTAGAATATAGATAGTGTTTTTGCAAAATAAAAACTTGGTATTTCGAGTGGACTTACTCTTGAGTTAAAATAATTTGGATGGTCAGCAGATTAAGTTAACTGAAGGCCTGGTATTTGTTGAAGAAAATATCAGGATGAGCATGAGTCTCCCCAGTTTTGTTGGGTATAATCTCTTTCTGTCTTAATTTTTTTCCAATCCATTCTCCTGGCCAAAAATCGTGCAAGATATATTGCATCCCCTTTTCCATTAGCCACTCAAAATGTTTATGCCACCCTCAATTGCCTTTTCTTACTAGGAAATAAAGTTATTGCCTATTCCAACATGAATGGGAATGACTTTGGGAAAGTAGTGGACTGTAATGGAAAGTTATATTAGAAAAACATTCTAAAGAACTCTTAAAAACTAACTTCACTGAACATTATTAGTCATAAAGAAAATATAAATCAAAACCACAATGGGAGACCTACTAGGTATCTACATGCCTAGTAGGATGGCTATGATAAAAAAGAGAGACAATAATAAGTGTCAATGAAGATTTGGAGAAATTGTTGGTAGGATATAAAATGGTGCAACCACTTTAGGAAACAGTTTGGCAGTTCTTCAAAAAGCTAAACAGAGTGACCATATGACCCACCAGTTTTACTCCTAGATATATACTCAAGAGAATTGAAAACATTCACACAAAAACTTGTACATGAATGTTCAAAGTAGCATTCACAGTTACCAAAAAGTGAAATAATCTAAATGCCCATCCATTAGTGGATAAAATGTGGTATATCCACACAATGAAATACTATTTGCCAATAAAAAGAAATGATGTTCTGACACATATTATAGCATAGACATACCCAGAAAACAATTTGCTAAGTGAAAGGATCTAGTTACAAAAGGCCATGTACTATAATTCCATTAATATGAAATGTCTAGAAAAAGCAGAAGGTAGATTAGCAGTTGTTTAGGGCTGGGGGAGGAAGGGAAAGGAGGATTGACTGCTAATGGGTTTTCTTTTAGGGGAGATGAAAAAGTCCTAAAATTAGAACTTTTGTGGTGATTAAGAAACATTGAATTATATAGTTTAAATGAGCAGCTTATATGGTATGTGAAGTATAGCTCCATAAAACTGTTAAAAAAAAAAAATAAAGCTAACATAAAATTAGTGTTTTAGAGCCTAGATAAAATAATGTTGGCCATGACTTTATAATTGTTGAAGCTAGTTAATGGGTACATGGAGTTTTTTATACTATTTAAACTCTACTTTTGTGTACAAGAGGTAGTCAGGAAATTCATGGAATGGGGTAGGGGTTATTGGAGAGGTCAGAATACTGGTACACACCAGAATTTGATTGTGCGACTTATTAACATATTTGCCAATATGCTACTTGTGTCCGTGTTCTTTCAGATATCACTGAAAAAGCACATAAAACATGAAGAAAACCCCAAGTATGGATAAAATTGAATTTTGTTCCTTTATTTAAGTTCCTCACAAAGCATTAAGAAACCCCAAGTATGGATAAAATTGAATTTTGTGCCTTCATTAAGTTCCTCACAAGACAAGGAAACAATGTTTATCAAACCATTTTAGAAGAGATGTTAGTGATTTACAGGAACTGTTGCCCTCGAAAATCATGGTTTACAAGTGACATAGCGTTTTCAAGCAAGGCAGAGAGTCGAATGAAGACAGCCTCTGTCCAGGATGCCCTGTTGAACTGACTTCCTCAGACACTGTCAAAAAAGTTGAAAACTTGAGGTGGAGGATGCCAGATTGAATAAAAAGCAGCTTGCAGATATGGTTGGAGTATCACCTACAACCGTTGTAAATACTCTCCATTAGAATTTAAGGTTGTCAAAAGGCAGTGCAAGACTGAGGATACCGAGAATACCGAGAATGCTCACACCCCTTCCAAAACAACAGCACATTGAATGTTCACAACAGTTTTTGGACCTTTGCAGAGACAACAAAGATGAAGTTTTAAACCAGATTCTTCCTGGAAATGAAATTTAGATTCATCATTATGAGCCTGAGTCAAAGTAGGAATTCATGCAGTGAAAAGGACATGCCACTCCCTAAGAAGCTCAAGGTGTTGCAATCAGCTGTTTTTTGGGAGAATATGGAGGGTAGCTGATCAATTACAAGGGTAAGGGTGTCACAATAACTGGAAAGTACTATTCCAATCTGCTGAAACAGTTAAAAGAATCTGTGAAGGAGAAAAGAAGAGGAATATGGACCAAAGGGGTGCTGCTTTTGCACGGCAATGCGCCCGTGCACAAGAGCAATGTTGAGTTTGCTACACTTTATGACTGTGACTTCCAAATGTTGAACCACTCTACCTATAGTCCGGACCTGGCACTGTCTCATTTTTATTTGTTCCTAAATATTAACAAACAGCTTTGAGGTGAGAAGTTTATAGATGACAAAGAGGTTAAAGTTACAATTTGAGGTAAAAAAACAAAACATTTTTTGAGGGTATAAAGAAACTTATTAAAAGATCTGAAAAGTATACTAGGGTTAAGGGTGACTATATTGAAAAGGAAAAATAATAAATAGTTTATTTACACTTCTTCCCATTCATTCTACGGATTTTTTGACCACCCCTTGTATGTTTGGTAATTTTTGTTTTAAAAGGTTAAAACAAAAAACAAAAATGTACCCCAGTGCCTAATGATGAAATACTAGAGGCCTTCACAGTAAAATCAGGAATAAGTAGTATTATTTAATATTTTTCTTCTAAATCTATTAGAATAACAGTATTCCCTAGGAAACAATTAGAAAACAGTTGCTTTCTTCTTTTTTATAATTTTTATTATCAAGCTTCTCCGTACACTAGTTTTTCTCCTCATGGGTGAGTTTTTTAGTCAATGTTAGGTAATAAGCGATGTCCATTTTACTGTACTAATGAATGCCATAAACTGCTTTGGAAGTTTAAACTTCTGGCTTCTTGAGCTCCAAACTTGCAATGAGAAAGCCACAATGATTGATTCTCTTTTCTTTTCCTGAACTTCTCTCTCCCACTAGATATTCTCAACTCCCTGAGGTCAGGAGCAAGGAAAGGAAGAGAGAATAAGGGACACAAACACAAAAATCTTTATTGTATTGACCCTGGTCCCGTCTTGTCTTGGGGCATGTTTATATCTGACTCTGAGAGGGCAAATGCTCTACTCCAGCTCGCTGCTTACAGTTCCTACGTTCTACCTTTGGGCATTAATACCCCATGGAGTCCTTCTCTGGAGGTCAAGGTCCCCTACTTGAAATCCTCTTGATAGGCCTGGAATAAATGCTGTCCCCAGCTGGCTCCCACTGTGGCATTTGTCTTGTCCCAGGATAGAGTTAGTCCCCAGTCTTTGCGCCGTTTAAACTGCAAACACAAGGAAACTTTTCCTTAAAACTCTCACTGCATTCCATATCCTGGTGGCACAGGGATCCCCTCTTTTCCTTATGAGGTATGAATACAGAGGACACCAGCACTTTCCAAAAATAGGTCTTTGTTTTAAAGATAATAGTCTTTTATATACTCTCCAATCTCTGAAATATCTCTGGAACAGATATTGAATTGAACTAAGGTCACAAAATCAGTTTCTAATTAGTTCCTTTTGCATGATCCATAAAGTGGCCAAGGTTTTCACTCTGGAATACAATGTTTCATGGCCCTTATTGTCTTGCTCTCCTTCCCTAGGACTTCTAAACTGAGGCAGGACATAATTTTTAAATTATTTTTTATTTTTAATTACAGTTAGTACAGTATTATATTAGTTTCAGATGTACAACATAGTGGTTAGATGTATTATATAACTTATGAAGTGCTCACACTAGTAAGGCTAGTACTCATCTAACACCATATATAACTATTATAATATTATTAACTATATTTTCTGTTTTTTGGGGGGTTTTTTGTATGTGGGTAGTTCCCTGGCCAGGAATCGAACCCAGGCCGCAGCGCTGACAACGCCAGCGCTGAAGCCTTAAGCCACTACACCACCAGGGAGCTCCCTTATTAACTATATTTTCTATGCTGTACCTTATATCCCTGTGACTATTTTGTAACAACCAATTCATACTTCATAGTCCCTTTACCTTTATCACCAGCCCCCATAACTCACTGCCATCTGGCAACCACCAATTTGTTCTTTGTATCTATGAGTTTGTTACTGTTTTATTTGTTTATTTATTTTGTTTTTTAGGTCCCACATGTTAAGTGAGATGATATACTATTTGTCTTTCTCAGTGTGACTTATTTCCCTTATAATACCCTCTAAGTCCATTTATGTTGTTGCAAATGACAAGATTTCATTTATTTTTAATTAATTAATTTTTCTTTTTATTGTTAGGTTTATTGAGGTGACATTGATTAGCAAGATTTACATAGGTTCCAGGTGTACAATTATACAGTACATCTTCTCTGTGTTGTGCTGTGTGTTCATCACCCACAGTCAATTCTCTTTCCATCATCATATATTTGACTCCTCCTCCCTCCTCTTTCAACCCCCTTCCCCATACCCTCAGACCACTACTAACCACTAAGCTGCTGATTATGTCCATGAGTTCAGTTTTTTCGTTGCTTTCAGCTTTGTGTTCCACAAATGAGTGAAATCATATGGTTCTTGGTTTTTGTGTGGCTGATTTTGCTTTGTGTGATGGTCTCAAGGTCCATCCATTGTTGTAATAAATGGCCCTATTTCGTCTTTTCTTATGGCTGAGTAATAGTAGTCCATAGTGTATATATACAACAGGTTCTTTAGCCAGTCTTCTGTCAAAAGACACTTTAGCTGTTTCCATGATTTGGTCACTGTGAATAGTGTTGTGATGAACATTGGGGTGCATATATCTTTGCAGACTAAGGTTTTCAAATTTTGGGGGTAGATACCCAGAAGTGGGATTACTGGGTCATATGGTAACTCTATTCTTAATTTTTTGAGGAACCTCCATACTATCCTCCATAATGGTTGTACCAGTTGGCATTCACACCAGCAGTGTATGAGCATTCCTTTTTCATCTCACCTACTCCAACACTTTTTATTCCTTGTCTTGTTGATTATAGCTATTCTAACAGATATAAAGTGGTATCTCATTGTGGTTTTGATTTGCATTTCCCTAACAGCTAATGAAGTTGAGCATTTTTTAAATATATCTGTTGGCCATTTGTATGACATTCTGAGAGAAGTGTCTGTTCAGGTCCTCTGTCCATTTTTTAATTGGATTGTTTGTTTGTTTGTTTTATTGTTGAGTTGTACAAGTTCTTTATATATTTTAGACATTAGCCCCTAATTAGAGACATTGTTTGCAAATATTTTCTCTCATTTGGTTGACTCTCTTTTTGCATTGTTGATGTTTTATTTTGCTGTGCAGAAGCTTTTTAGTTTGATATACTCCCATTCATTTATTTTTGCTTTTACTTCCCTTGGCTGTGAGGTCAGGTTCATGAAATCCTCCTTGAGGACTGTAAGGACTGCTCGAGTTCTGTAAGGTTAATACTGATGTTTTCTTCTATACAGTTTATTGTTTCAGGTCTTATTTGGAGGTCTTTAATCCATTTTGAATTAATTTTGTTATGTGATGACAGTTTGCACTTCAGACTCATTCTTTTGCATGTGGTTTTCCAATTTTCCCAGCACCATTTACTGAAGAGGGTTTATTTTCCCTATTGTATATTTTTCACTCCTTTGTCAAACATTATCTGTCCATATATTTGTGGGTTTATTTCTGAGGTTTCAGTTCTGTTCCATTGGTTTTTGTGTCTGTTTTTCTGCCAATACCAAGCTAGCTTGATTATTGATGCTTTGTAGTATAGATTGAAATCCAGCCTTGTTCTTTTTGTGTAGGATAGCTTTCATGATTCAGGGTCTTTTGTGGTTTCCTACGATACTGATGATTCTTTTATCTATTTCTTGAAAGAATATTTGTGGAATTTTGATGGGAATTGCATTAAATCTGTATATTGCTTTGGGCAATATAGCCATTTTAACTATGTTGGTTCTTCCAATCCATGAACATGGAGTATCTTTCCATTTCTTTGTGTTCTCTTCAGTTTCTTTCAGTAGTGTCTTACAGTTTTCAGTATGTAAGTCCTTCACATTCTTTGTTAAGTTTATTCCTAGGTATTTTATTCTTCTTGTTAAGATCGCAAAAGGTATTATTTGTCTCATTTTTTTTCCTGAAGTTTCATTGTTGGTATATGGAAATACAATGGATTTTGTACATTGATTTTATATCCTGTAACTTTACTGTATTAGTTTATTATTTATAACAGTTTTTTGGTGGAGTCTTTAGAATTTTCTATATAAAGAATCATGTAGGGGGTTCCCTGGTAGTGTAGTGGCTAGGCTTTGGCTCTCTCAATGCCGTGACCTGGGTTCAATTCCCAGCCAGGAAACTACCCCGCCCCACCCCCCAAAAAAGAATCATGTCATTTGCAAAATATGATGGTTTAACTTCTTCTCTCCCATTTTGTATGCCTTTTATTTATTTCTGTTGCCTGATTGTTCTGGTTAGAATTTCCAGTACTATATTGAATAGCAGTGGTGACAGGAGATATCCCTGACATGTTCCTGATTTTAGGAGAATACTTGTCAGTTTTTCCCCATTCAGTATATTAGCTGAAGGTTTGTCATATATGGCCTTTATTATGTTCAGGTACTATTCTTCTATACCCATTTTATTCAGTGTTTTGATCATAAATGGATGTTGTATCTTATCAAATACTTCTGTATCAATTGATATAATCATATGGTTTTTATATTTTAGTTTGTTTATGTGGTGTGTCACATTGATGGATTTCCATATATTGAAACATCCTTGTGTTTGTGGAATGAATCCCATTTGATCATGCTGTATAATCTTTTCAATGCATTGTTGTGTTCTATTTGCTAGTATTTTATTTAGGATTTTTGCATCTGTATTCATGAGAGATACCAGTCTATAGTTTTCTTTTTTTGTTATCCTTACCAAGCTTTGATACTTTGATATCATGGAAAGAATTGAGAAGTATTACCTCTTCAATTTTTTGGAAGAGTTTGAGGAGAATAGGAATTAGTTACTCTGTAAATGCTTGATAAAACTCGTTGGTGAGACTGGTCCTGGGCTTTTGCCTTTGGGGAGGTTTTGGATGGATGATTGTCTCTATTTCGTTACTGTTGACTGGGCTATTTAGATTGTCCATTTTTTCTTGGCTCAGTCTAGATAGACTATGTTTCTAAAATTTGAGTGTTTTTTTCAAGATTGTTAAATTTGGTGGCATGTAGTCCTTCATAATATTTTCTTATGAACCTTTGTATTCCTATGGTATCAGTGGTAATTTCTCTGTTTTCATTTCTAATTTTGGTTATTTGTGTTTTTTCTCTTTGCCCCTTGGTTTATCAGTCTTACTGAGTTTTTTCAAAGAACCAGCTCTTGGATGCATTGATTTTCTCTATCATTTTTCTGTTCTCAATTTCATTTAGTTCTGCTGTAATTTTTATTATTTTCTTTCTTCTGCTAACTGGTCCTTTTTTGTTCTTCTTTTTCTAGTTCTTTAAGATGGGATGTTAGGACGTTTACTGGTGCTTTTTCTTATTTGAGATAGGCCTGTAATAGGCCTATATATTTCCTTCTTATTATTGCTTTCGCTGAATCCCAGTAATTTTGATACATTGTATTTTCATTGTCATTTGTTTCTATATGTTTTTTAATCTCTTATTTTATTTTTTCTTTGACCAGACATTTTTTAAAACATTTTTAAAAAACATATTCGAGTGACATTGATTAATAAAAATTACATAGGTCCCAGGTGTACAATTCCACATTACATCTTCTGTGTGTTGTATTATGTGTTCATCACCCAGAGTCAGTTCTCTTTCTGTCATCATATTTTGTGTCCCTGTCCCTTTTCCCCACCCCCTGCCCTCTGTCCCCTCATTATTGACTGTGTCCATGAGATTTCTTTGTTGCTTTTGATTCTTATGTTAACTATCAAACTAAATTTCTCCATCCCTTTCCCTTATTTTACCCACTTTCTTATTCCTCCTCCCATCTTAAAGAAGTCCCTCTAACATTCTTTGTAGTACTGGTTTCATGGTGATGTATTGTCTTATCTAAGAAGCTCTTTATCTGTCATTACTCTTGGTTGTAGATCATTGGTTTTCATCACGTTGAATATTTTCTGCCAATCCCTTCTGTCCTGTAAAGTTTCTGGTGAGAAATCAACTGAGAATCCAATGGGTGTCCCTATTTAAGTTACTACTTTCATTTCTCTTGCTGTTTTTAGAATTTTCTCTTTTTCTTTAACTTTTGCCATTTTAATTATGATGTGTCTTGGTGTGTTCTTGTTTGGGATCATCTTGTTCGGGATTCTCTGAGCATCCTGGACTTGTATGTCTATTTCCTTCACCAGGTTAAGAAAATTTTCAGTCATTTCTTCAAATAATTTCTTGATTCCTTGCTTTTCTTCTGTCCCTTCTGAAACACTGATTATTCTAATATCCTTCCACTTAAAATTGTCCCAGAGAAATCAAACCATCTTCATTATTCTGGATTCTCATATCTTTCTGTTCTAAATGGGTGTTTTCTGTTGGCTTTTCCTGCACATGACTGCTTCGCACTCCTATTTTATCTAGTTTGGCGACATTTATTTCATTCTTCATTACAGTTCATGTAGTGATTATCTCTCTCTGGTCCTTTATAATCATTTATAAGTATTCTTCAATGTTTGCTATCTTTCTGTTGAAGTTATCATTCAGTTCCTTAAGCATTTTTATAATCATTGCTATGAGCTCTGTTTCTGATGGGTCATCTGTCCCCATTGCTTTAAATTCTCTGGTTTCTCATTTGCAGCCTTGCTGGACCCTCCCAGCTGCAATTTCTTTGCTGATAACTGAGTGGGAAGAAGTCTGTGGGGGAGTGATGTTTGCAGCCTTGTTCTTTTCCTGTGTCTTCAAGGGTCTTGCAAGGAGTTTGGACATGATTGCACCTTTCTGTTCTGGGATTTCCCTGCTTATGGATTTTGCCCTGAGCTTTGGGGTCAGTCCTCTTTGTTGGTCTCTCAGATCATCCTTGTTGTGGGCTGAGAAATGTGTGCAAAGCTCCCTCGATCCTTTTCCTTCCCCGCTAGAGCGTTCACGCTGTGGCTCCTCATCGCCCAGCTGCTCCCCCTCGTCTGGAAACTGGAGTGAAGTCTGGTCACTACGTTTTCCAGACCGTTCTGCACCTCCTGGGCCCAAAATGAGGTGGGTGCAGTATTTCATGCCCCACCTGTGCAACTTCTTTCCTCTGTCCCATGGACCAACTGAGGCCCTCCACCTTTTCCCTTTCTGCTCCAGTAGTAGAGTTCCAAGCAGGGACCTGTGTGACCAACATTCCCATTCTTCTCCTTATTTCTCCTTCGTTTAACCCTCTGCTCGCCTGTAGGTACCTTAATGTAACGCATGGGTTTCTTAACTGTAATTGTGCAATGCGTAGAGGGTCCTTGGTTGAGGTATAGTTGTTTTCTTAGTTGTAATCTCCAGAGGAGTTATTTGGAGGTCCCTCTCACGTTGCCATTTTTGTTGCATCAGATCCAGTCGTTTTTTAGTAACATGTTGTTTAATCCCCATGTATATGTGATTTTTTTCTTTTCTTTCTTTTTTTTGTGCAGTTTTTTGTGCAGATCTCCAATTTTAAGGCTTTGTGGTCTGGGAATATGCTTTGTATAATTTCAATTTTCTTAAATTTGCTGAGGCTAGTTTTGTGCCCCAGTATCTGGTCTTTCCTTGAGAATATTCTGTGTGCACTAGAATAGAATGTATAGTCTTGAGTTATAGGATGGAGTGTCCTGTAAATGTCAGTTATATCCAGTTGTTACAATGTGTCATTTAGAGCTGATATTTTCTTATTTATTTTCAGTTTGGATGATCTGTCCACTACTGTCAAGGTGGTGTGTAGGTCCCCTACTATAATTATGCTTTTGTCAGTTTCACCTTTTAGATCTTTAAGTAGTTACTTTATAAAATTTGGTGCTTCCTGGTTGGGGGCATATATGTTGATGAGTATCATGTCTTCTTGTTATACTGTTTCTTTTACCATTATGAAATGTCCATTTTTGTCTCTTATTACCTTTTTAATCCTAAAGTCTGCTTCATCAGATGTGAGTATGGCTACTCCTGCTTTTCTCTGGATGCTATTTGTTTGGAGTACTGTTTTCCATCCTTTCACTCTGAGTCTAGGTTTGTCCTTGTGGCTGAGGTGTGTCTCTTGGAGACAGCATATGGATGGGTTTTGTTTTGTTTTGTTTTGTTTTAATTTAGTCTGCTGCTCTGTACCTTTTTATTGGTGAGTTCAATTCATTTACATTTAGGGTGATGATTAATATATGAAGATTTCCTATGGCCATTTGTCTTCTGGTTTTGGTTGTTCGGAGTCTTGGTTTCTTCTTTGCTTTTTTTTTTCACTGTCTTTTTTTAGCTTGATGGTATTCTGTGATTTTTTTTCTTGTTTCCTCTTCTTTTGGTTGTGAGTCTTGGTTCCAGTTCTTCTTCTTCTGGTTTTTTTTGGGGGGGAGTGGGGGAGAGTTGTTACCATGAAATTTATATAAAAGAAATTTTCATGTATGTAATGTCTCCTTTTGTCAAGCATACTTTTATTTATTTATTTATTGATATTAAATCATTTATTGAGTACACATGATAATGGATGATACACAAGCTTCATTCCCATCTATAATTTTATCTGGTACTATAATTCAATTTAGATATATTGCATAGGATGTGCCAATAATCATTAATAACCAAATACACTCTCTGCTTCTGCTTGAGTGACCCTTTTAATGGTGAATGGTCACAACACAGTAACTGTCAATTCACCTATACCAAGGTCTCTGAAAACAATAGCTTCTGCACCCAAGCAGGTTGTATATAAATTTCAAATGAAACCTGACATCACCCTGAATGAATTCTAACTTCACACTGATGGGGTAATTTATCAAGATGGCTTCAGAGTAGATTAACTTTACACAGCACATTAAAAAAAAAAGACATTTATTCAGCATCATAATTAGACTATTACATTTAGCAGTCGATAGCATGGGTACAAAAAATATCTACATTAAAACACTGTATTGGAATGCTTTACACTTTCCACGAAACAGATACTAAAATAACCTGTTATACAATTAGTCCCAAATACAAATCTTGAGTTTTTTGTGCATGCACATGAGTATTGTCTAAAACATGTCTTCTTTGTAGCAGCTAGGCCCTGCCACCACTGTGGTTGGCTGAGTTCACAAGTCTGTTGTAAGCTGTAGCTTCCCTGTCACTTCTCTGGCTCTCTTCTCCTGCTAAGCTTTGTTTCCTGGCAGCAATTAAAACCTGCCACTGCCATAGCTACTGCTGCTGTTGGAACCACCATAGCCACCTTGGTTTCATGGTTTGGCAAAGTATTAACCTCTACCACCATAGGCACCAGAGCTTCTGCCTCCAAAATTTCCTCCTTTCATGGGTCCAAAATTTGAAGGTTGAGGGTTGTAATTGCCAAAATCATTGTAGCTTCCACCACCTCCAAACTTGCTTCCACTACCACTGCTAAAGCTACCTCCACTATTGTTATAGCTATCATAGCTGTCACTCCCACCATAGCCACTGCCCTGGTTTTCATAACCTTGTCCATCACTTCCATAGCCTCTGCTTCCTCCAGAGTAACCAGGGCCACCTCCTCTATAACCACCATCATGACCAAATTCATTATAGCCATCCCCACTGCCACCATATTCTCTACCACCATGACTGCCACTAAAGCCATCTAGACCACCGAAGTTTCCTCCACCTCCAAAAGTTGTCATTCCCACCAAAACTACCTCCTCAATCACCACCAAAGTTTCCAGAACAACTTTGACCTCTTCGGCTGGATGAAGCACTAGCCATCTCTTGCATAGATAGGGTTTTCCTTACTTCACAGCAGTGGCCATTCACAGCATATTTCTGAATGACAGTCTTGTCTGCAGAGTCATGATCATCAAAGTTTACAAAAGCAAAACCTCTCTTCTTGCTACTGCCTCAGTCAGACTGATATCAGTTACTTTAATTTTTCCATAATTTCTAAGTGATGTTCTTCAGTGTCTTCTTTAATACTACCAACAAAAATCTTTTCAGAGTAAAGTGGGCAACAGATCTTTGAGAATCTTCTCTTGAGACAGCCCTCTTTGGTTCCACAACTCTTCCATCCAACTTGTGTGGCCTTGCATTAATGGCTGCATCCACCTCCTCCACAGTGGCATAGGTGACAAACCCAAAGCCTCTGGAGTGCTTTGTGTTTGGGTCTCTCATCACCATACAGTCTGTGAGCATTCCCCTTTGCTCATAATGGCTGCTCAGGCTCTCATCAGTTTTTTTCAAAGCTCAGACTGCTGATGAAGAGCTTCAGAAGCTGTTCTGGCTCTTTCGGAGAGTCCGACTTAGACATGATGGCCGCGAGATTTAATGAGGCTTACGTAGTGACGTCCAAAAACAGAAAGGAGTGAGTTCAAGTACTTTTAATACCTATTATATTTTGGGAATTGAAACCTTAATTTCTTCCCTTTTTGTTTTTGTTGTCCCAACTTTTTGCCATTTATTTAGGGTTTTTGTTTTTTGTTTCAGGTTGAGTAACCTTCAGTATTTCCTGGAGTGCTGGCCTTGTGTTATCAAATTCCCTCAGCTTCTGTATGTCTGAAAAAGTTTTTATTCCTCCTTCTTGTCTAAAGGATTACTTTATTGGATAGACTATTTTTGGCTGGTAGTTCCTTTATTTGAATATTTTGAATATATGATTCCACTCTCTCCAGGCATGAAGAGTTTCTGCTGAAAATCTGATGATAGCTTGGTGGACTTTTTTTTGAAGGTTATAAGTTTTTTTTCCTGGCAGCCTTGAGAATTCTTTGTCTTTGATTTGTGACATCTCCAGCATAATGTGCCTTGGAGAAGGTCTGGTGGTATCCTGGTAGCCAGGGGTCCTCTTTTCTTCTTGAATTTGGGGTTTCATTTCTTCACAGAGAATTTGAAAGTTCTCATCTACTATTTGATTAAGCTCTCATTAGAATTTTGTTTTGTTTCTTCTGGTATTTACATTATCCTTTTCTTTTCTTTTCTTTTCTTTGCTTCTCAAATCTCTGTCTTTTTCCTTCTGTTCAATTTCTGTGTTTCCATCTTTGCTGTCACTAATTCTTTCCTTCATCTGTTTGGCCTTGCTTCCTGTGCTAGTTAGTTCTTGCTTTATTTTTTTTTTTTTATTGCATTGTCTATCTCATGAATTTCTATTTAATTCTTTTTTATAGTTTCAATTTCTTTGTTAAAGTGTTCCTTCTGTTCAGAGATTTCCTTTCTGAGATCATTTATCTGGGTCTGAGTACTCAGCCAGCTTTCCCTGAGCTCTCTGAGTGTTTTTAGGATTGCCATCTTGAATTCTATGTCACTTAGGTCATATATTTCCAAATGTTTCAGTTCCGTTTTGTTTTGTTTTGTTTTTGAGATTTTCCATTTTCTCTCTGAGATGCTTTGTTCCTGAGGGAGTTCATTGTAGTTGATGTTTGTCTCTTCCTGGGCATAAGGCCATTTTTCCCCTGGCAGATATGGAGAGGTCTTTCTTTCACTTCCCAATTGGTGGTGGTGTATCATCTTACAGTATTTTCTATTGGTTGTTAGATTTTCTCACTCTTGGAACTTTCCTGGAGGATTGGCTTCTCCTCTTTGACTCAGTTGCCTTTGTTTCCATGTGCTTCTTCTTTAGGGAAATGTGGTAGGCAGTGATACTCTCTGCCTTGAGAATATGCAGACAAAGGCTGCTATTCTTCGCTTTATAGTTTCCTTGAGCTCCCCTGCTGACTCCCTCAGGGGCAACATTTGATAGGGAGGGCTCAGGGTTTATTTGCTGCACAATGTAATGGGGGTTTGGAGGAGGGCAAGGGGAATTAGCCAGGCTCTCTCTGTGTTAACAGCATCTGCCTAGTGGTAGAGGACAGTACAGTTCATCACTGCTGTTTGTCCAAAGGTTGCTGGTTACCCTGGGTGCTGACTCAGCTGAGAAGCAGACTTGTAACTCTGTCAGGAGCACTCAGGGCCTGGGTTGGTGCACTCTGCAGCTTAAGCCTGCTCCTTTGTTGGGGGAGTGCCCAGCCATGCTTGGTGTGTACTGTAATACAAGCTTGATCCTCTCTTAGGAGTGCACAGAAGTACAGGTGGCTGCTTGCCACTGGGCAAGCCTAGTTCTCCATCAGGAATGCACCAGAGCCAGAGGATGGGGCCTTGTTTCCTTGAGTAGCTTCCATCGTCCACTCTTTTGCCCACTTGGGATTGTTCTGACCTTCAGCCTGTTTCCCTGGCTCCCCCCTTAGTGGTTCTTCTGCCAGTCCCTGGCTTTCACAGTCCCTTCTCTGCACTGCTCCCTCCCATTTTCTCCCATTTGCCTCCCTTTCTCTGACTCTTAGGTGTTTTCTTGTGGTAGGTGGATCTCTCAGCTGAGGCTTAGTCACTTGAGGATTCCCTTGTTGGATTTTGGCTGTTCAGTTTGTAATTCCCAGGAGAGATTTCAGGGATTTCCTCTCACACCGCCATCTTGATCCAGTCATCCCTAATTTATTTTTATGACTGATAAATATTCCATTGTATATAGGTACCACAGTTTATTTATTAACCTATCAATGGACACTTAGGTTGTTTTCATATCTTGGGTATTGTAAAATAATGCTTCAGTGAACACAAGCATACCTATATCTTTTCAAATTAGTGTTTTGGATTTCTTCCTATAAATAACCCAGAAGTGGGAATGATGGGTCATAAGGTAGTCTATTTTTAATTTTTTTAAGGAGCCTGTATGCTGTTTTAAATACTAGCTGCACCAACATGCTGTCCCATCAACAGTGCATGAGGGTTCCCTTTTCTCTACATCCTTGCCAGCATTTGGTTAATTTATTGATGATGGCCATTCTGACTGGTGTGATGTGGTATCTCATTGTGGTTTTTTTTTTCCTATTTTGATTGTTCATTTATTCTGTTCTTTAGATTTAAAATATAAGTGAGATCAGATACTATTTGTCTTTCTCAGTCTGACTAATTTCACTTAGCATGATATCTTCTAGTTCCATCCATGTTGTTGCAAAAGGTAAGAGTTTATTCTTCTTTATGGCTGAATAATGCTCTATTGTATGAATGTACCACAACTTCTTTATCTAATCATTTTTGATGGGCATTTAAGTTGTTTCCATATCTTGACTATTGTAAATAATCCTGCAATAAACATAGAGGTGCATATATTTTTTTGAATCAGGGTTTTGGATTTCTTTGGATAAATACCCAGGAGTAGAATTGCTGGATCATAGGGTAGTTTTATTTGTAATTTTTTTTTTTTTCTTTTTTTTTTTTTTGGTATGTGGGTAGCTCCCCACCTGGGAATCGAACCCAGGCTGCAGCGTTGACAGCGCCAGCGCCAAAGCCTTAAGCCACTACACCATCAGGGAACTCCCCTTATTTGTAATTTTTGAGGAAACTCTATACTGTTTTCCATAGTGGTTGGATGAATTTGCAGTCCCACTGGCAGTGCAAAAGGGTTCCCTTTTCTCCACATCCTCTCCAACATTTGTTGTTGTTTGTTTTGTTGATGAGAGCCATTCTGATGGGAGTGAGGTGGATCTCATTGTGGTTTTAATTTGCATTTCTCTGATGATTAGTGATGTTGAACATCTTTTCATGTGTCTGTTGGCCATCTGTATGTCCTCTTTGGAGAAATTTCTATTGAGGTCTTCTGCCCATTTTTTTAATTGGGTTGGTTTTTTTTTTTTTTTTTTAGTATTGAGTTGTAATAGTTTCTTATAAATTTGGGATATTAATCCTCAGTTACATGCCTCATTGGTGAATATTTTCTCCCATTCTGTGGGATGCCTTTTTATTTTGTTGATGGTTTATTTTGCTGTAGAAAAACTTTTCAGTCTGATGTAGTCCCATTTGTTTATTTTTTCCTTTGTCAAGTAGCAGGATACCAAATCAATATACAGAAATCAGTTGCATTCTTACACACCAGTAACAAACTAGCAGAAGGAGAAATTAAGAAAACAATCCCATTTACAATTGCATAAAAAAAAAAAACACCTAGGAATAAATTTAACCCAAAAAGTAAAAGACCTGTATTCAGAAAATTAGAAGACACTGAAGAAGAAGTCAAAGAATGGAAACACTTATTATGCTTGGGTATAGGCAGAATTAAGATAATTAAAATGTTCATACTACCCAAAGCAATCTATTGATTCAGTGCAATTCCCATCAAAATACCAAAAGCATTCTTCACAGAAATAGAATGTATAATTCTAAAATTTATATGGAACCATAAAAGACCTAGAATATCCACAGCAACCCTAAGAAAGAAGAACAAAGTTGGAGGAATCATGCTACCAGATGTCTATTTATACTACAAGGCTACAGTTACCAAAACAGCATGGTATTGGCATAAGAACAGACACATAGGTCAGTGGAACAGAATAGAGAGCCCAGAAATAAATCCATGTCTATATGGTGAACTAATCTACAATAAAGGAAGCAAGAACTTCCATTGGGATAAAGACTGTCTTTTCAACAAACGGTGCTGGAAAACTGGAAAGATACATGCAAAAAAAATGAAATTGGACCACCTACTTACACCGTTAAAAAAAAAATAAATTCAAAATGGATTAAAGACCTTAATATAAGACCTGAAACCATAAAATTCCTAGAAGAAAATATAGGAAGTAAACTCTCAGATATATTCTTAGCATTGCTTTCTACTATATATCATTGTGGTTTTAATTTGAATTTCCCTGATGACTAGTAATACTGTGAATATTTTCATATATCTATCAACCATCTGTATGTCCTCTTTGGAAAAAGGTCCTCTGCCCATTTTTTAATCATATTGTTTGTTTTTTTGGTGGTGTATGAGTAAGTTACTCATGTATTTTAGATATTAACTTTTTTCAGATGTATCATTGGAGAGTATCTTCTCCTATTCAGTAGGTTGTCTTTTAATTTTGTTAATGGTTTCTTTCACTGTACAAAACATTTTGTTTGCTTTACTCTCATTTATTTTTCTTATGTTTCCCTTGCCCGAGGAGACATATACAAAATGTATTGCTAAATATGGTATCAAACAGTTCACTGCTTTCGTTTTTTTCTTCTAGAAATTTTATGGCTTTAGGTGTTTGAATTATTTAGTGTTTATTCTTGTATATGTTATTTAAAAAGTAGTCTGTTTTAATTATTTTTGCATATATCTCCTCAGTTTTTCCAACACCATTAACTTAAGAGACTGTCTTTAACCCATTGTATATTTTTGCCTACTTTGTCATAGATTAATTGATTATATAGATGTAGGTTTATTTCTGGCTCTCTTCCATTGATCTTTGTTGTCTGTTTTTATGCCAGTACCATTCTGTATCAATTACTGTAGACCTGTAGTATAGTTTGATATCTCATAGAGTGTAGTTCCATATAAATTTTAGGGTTATTTTTCCAGTTCTCTAAAAACTGCCATTGGTATTTGGTGGGATTGTATTGAATCTGTAGATTGCTTTGGGTTGTGTGGACATTTTGATGATATTTAGTTCTCCTGTTAATGAGCAGGTATGTCCTTCCATGTATTTATGTCTTCAACTTCTTTCTTTCTTCTGATACAAGTCTTTTATCTCCTTAAATTTATTCCTAAGCATTTTATTATTTTAAATGTGATTATAAATAGCATTGTTTTTTGTTTTCTTTTTCTGATAGTTCACTACTTGTGTATAAAAATGCAACTGATTTCTGAATATTAACTCTGTATTTTGCTACTTTACTGAATTCATTTATAATTTCTAATAGTTTTTGGTATAATTATTAGGATTTTCTCTACATAACATTATGTCAGCTACAGATAATGGCAGTTATTTATTCCTTTCCAATGTGGATGTCTTTTATTTCTTTTTCTGATTGTTGTGGCTAGGTTGTCCAGTACTGTGTTGAATGAAAGTGGTAAAGTGGATATCCTCTTTTTCTTTGCGGGGGTTTCAGGGGGACGGGGGTAGTTCCCTGGCTGGGAATCAAACCCAGGCCACAGTGTTGAGAGTGCCGAAGCCTAGCCACTACACCACCAGGGAACCCCCTGATATCCTATTCTTATTCCTAATCTTAAAGAAAAATTTTGAGCTTTTCACTGTTGAGCATGATATTAGGTGTCAGTTCATCGTATATGGCCTTTATTATGTTGAGGTATGTTCCTTCTATTCCCGCTTTGGTAAGAGTTTTTATTATAAATGGATGTTAGAGTTTATCAAAGGCTTTTATTTACACCTGTTGATATGATCATATGATTTTTATCCTTCATTATGTTTATGTGGTGTATCACATCAATTGACTTGCAGATGTTGAATCAACTTTGCCTCCCAGTAGTAAATCCCACTTGATCATACTGAATGATATTTTTTAAGATATTGCTGAATTTGGTTTGCTAATTTTTTTGAGAATATTTGCATCTATGTTTATCAGGGTTATTGGCCTGTATTCTTTTTGTAATGTCTTTGTCTGGTTTTGGTATCAGGGTAATTGATGGCCTTGTAAAATGAGTTTGGGAACTTTCTTTCCTCTTAAATTTTTTGGAATAGTTTGAGAAGGATAGGTTTTTATTCTTTTGAATGTTTGATACAATTCATTTATGAAGATATCTGGTCCATAACTTTTGTTTGTTGAGAGTTTTTGTTTTATTACTGATTCAGTTTCATAGTAGATGTGTTCAGATTTTCTATTTCTTCTTGGTTTAGTCTTGGAGATTGTATGTTTCTAGTAATTTGTGCACTTCTCCCAGTTTGTCCAATTTGTTGGCATATAATTTGTCATAGTATTTTCTAAAAATTCCTTGTTATAATTTTTTGTGGTGTTGGTGGTCACTTTTCCTCTTTCCTTTATGATTTTATATTTTTGTTCCATTTCTGTTATTTTCTTGATGAATCTTGTTGAATGCTTATCAATTTTGTTTATATGGTCAGAGAACCAGCTTATAGTTTCCTTGTTCTGTTTTCTTTAGACTCTATTTCACTTACTTCTGCTCTGATCTTTATTATTTCCTTCCTTCCACTCACATTAGGCTTTGTTCTGGTTTTTTTTTCTTTCTGTTTCCTTTATATATAGGGTTAGATTGTTTATTTGATATTTTTCTTGTTACTTGAGGTAGGCCTGAATTGCTGTGAATTTCCCTTTTAGAACTTCTTTGGTTATGTCATTTTCCTCAATGTATTTTTGAATTCATCCTTGATCTCATTGTTAATCCATTCATTGTTTAGTAGCATGTTATTTAGCTTCCATGTTTCTCTGTTATTCATTTTTTTTGTATTTGATTTCTACTTTTATACCATTGTTATTGGAAAAGATGTTTGATATGATTTTAGTCTTCTTAAATTTATTGAGACTAATTTTGTGGCCTAACATGGTCTATCCTCGAAAATGTTTCACGTTCCTTTGAAAAGAATGTATATGTACTGATTTGTAGTGAAATGTTCTAAAAATACAAATCAAGTCCATCTGGTCTCATATTTCATTTAAGGCCACTGTTTACTTGGTTTTCTGTCTGGATGATCTATACATTGATGTCAATGGATATTAAGGTCCCCTACCATTACTGTATTACAGCCAGTTCTCACTTAACGACCTACCTGTTTAACAACCCAGTTCTCCAGCATTGAGAATCCCCTTTCTCAGTCTGAGTCTCAGGAGTCCTCTTTCTCAGTCTTTGGCTTATTCCGCTGTTGGTTAGTATTCACAGTCACTTAAGGCTATGTATTTTGCTTGTAAGTGTTGTGTCACATGATATCTATTGAAAAATACATAACCTATTGGCACCATGACACACCACAAGACATCCACTTTTAAGCTCCTTTCTTATCTACCAGTTGGCTTAACAACCTAGTCATAGGAATGAAACTCGATTGTTAGGTGAGGTGTGTCTGTACTGTCAGTCTTTCCCTTTACATCCATCAATATTTGCTTCATATATTTAATTCCTTCTTTTTTGAATGCATAAATGTTTACAAGAATTATATCTTCTTGTATTGATCCTTTTATCATGAAATGCTATTCTAGGTCTCTTGTTATAGCCCTTGCATTAAAGTCTATTTTATCTGATAAAAGTATTGCTATCCCACCTTTTTTGTTTCCTTACTTCCATTCACATGAAATATCTTTTTACATCCCTTTACTTTCAGTCACTGTGTGGGGTACTTTCAATCTGAAATGAGTCTCTTGTAGGAAGCATATGTATGCATCTGTTTTTTTCTCTTTCAGCCATTCTTTGTCTTTTGGTGGAGCATTTAGTACATTTACATTTACATTGAAAGTAATTATTGATAGGTATGTACTTATTGGCATTTTATTGCTTTCTGATTGTTTTGTAGTTCTCTATTTCTTTCTTATTCTCTTGCTGTTTTTTATGTTGATGATCCTCTAAAGCACTGGTTTCCAAGCAGTGGTAACCATTCTCCTCATTCTGAGTCATTCAGGGGTATGCAAAAAATAATCAGTAATGGCAAAAAACTAGTAAAGTAAAAAAATGCAAAACATTAGTTTATAAAATAAATGTTAAGTTTGAATCACTGTTAATGGAGACACTTCAAAATTAGATCACATTAGTGAATGATGACTGGTGAGGGTGTGGCTATGAACCCTTCCACCAAACTGCTCTTCTGCCAGTCATTACTAACAGTTTAAGAACAACTCATTTGCGACATTCTATAACTTCTCCAAACATATAAATACATCCGTATCTAGACTGTTCAGTTTAGTTCTTGACTGAATAAAAGTAAGTGTGTTGTGTTTAATCATGATTCTTTTCAAGTAGTTTTTTATTTAATGTTTAAATACTTGATCATCATTATCAATATTTAACTGTGTTATTAATATTACAAAATTAAATTTCTGGTTTGTACTTGTAGTAATTTTTCTTTCCTAACTTATTGCCTCATTTACAGTATTTTACATTAAGGTAGGCGTTGAACAAAAGTGTCAGTATTTAAAAACAGCTGTTTTAAAAACAAGGGGTACAATTTATAGAAGTGGGTTTAAAAGGAATACACAGTGGGAAAAGGTTGGGAACCACTGTTCTGGAGTCTTATGTTTGGATTCCTTCCTGTTTGTTTCTTCTGTTATCTCTTGTAAGTATTTGGTTGGTGATTATCATGTGTTTTATATATACTAAGCTATATTGACAGCAGTCTTTTAAGTTGATGGTCCCTTACTTTTGAACATTCAAAAATTGCTACAATTTTACCTTACCCTCTCCATGTTTATGTTTTTGTCATTATTTTTTTTTACTTTTGTCATTTGTGTATGTATGCTTTAATTTTTTGTTGTAGTTACATGTGATCTTCCTACTTTTATCTTTTAATCTTTGTACTAGCTTTATAGTTGTTTGAACCATTGCTTTTACTAAGTGTTCACCTTTGTCAGTGAGAATTTTTTTCTTTCCTATTCTTTCTTACTCATATTTTTTATCTTTTCTACTTAAGTCCCTTTAGCATTTCTTGTGATACTGTTTTAATAGTGATAAACTCTTTTAGCTTTTAGTGTGGGAAACTCTATTTCTATTTGATTCTAAATAGCCTTGCTCAGTATTCTTGTTTGTAGGTTTTTGCTTTTTATCACTTTATTTCTTGTTAATTCCTTTTAGATGCAAAGTTTCTGTTGAGAAATCAGCTGACAATCTTATGAGAGCTCCCTTATAAGTTTCTAAAGTTGCCTTTCTTTAGCTACTTTTAGGATTCTCTCTTTGTCTTTAACCTTCGCCGTTTTAATTATAATGTGTCTTGGTGTGGGCCTGTTTGGGTTCATCTTTTTTGGGACTCTCTGTGCTTCCTGGGCTTGTCTGTCTATTTCCTTTACTAGGTTAGAGAATTTTTCAGTCATTATTTCTTCAAATAGGTTCTCACTCCTTTTCTTTCTCCTCAAACTTTTGGTACCACTATGATGTGAAAGGTTGCTAGACTAGGATGTTGTCTTAAACTGTTCTTTTTTCTTTTTTGCTGTTCTGATTGTGTATTTTCTACTACCTTGTCTTTGAGATCACTGATCCAATTTTCTGCTTCATCTAATTGCTGTTGATTTCTTCTAATGTAGTCTTCATTTCAGTTATTGTATTCTTCATTTCTGGCCAGATTTTTATTTTAATGTTTTCTAACTCCTTTTTTTAGGTTCTGAGTTCCTCTAATCTTCCCCTACATTTATGGAGCAGCCTTATAACCAGTGTCCTGAACTCTGTTTCTTATAGATTGCTTGTCTATGTTTCATTTAGTTCTTTTTCTAGAATTTTATCCTGTGTTTTCATTTGGGTCATGTTTCTTTATCTGCTCATTTCAACTAACTTCCTTTGATCTACTCTATGTATGTGGATCTGCTATGCCCAGAGAGACATTTTTTAACATCCTGTTATAAAGTGAAAACTACTGCAAGTAATAAAATTGAACAAGATACAAAGTCGACATTCAGAAATCAATAGAACTTTGAGTGTTAAAAAAAGAAAAGCTTCTTTGGGAATAGACCTTCTTTGGGAATAGACCATTTAAAGTACTATGAGATACCTAGGAATAATCATTAGGATTGTGCATGATATATAACAAGATAACTTCTAAACTTTCCTGAAAGACACAAACGTTGACTTGAATAAATAGAAAGGTATTCTGTGTTCCAGGAAAACAAAACTCAACCATAAAGGTGTCAGAACTCCTTAAATTAATCTGTTCATTTTATGCAGTCAAAGGGAAAAGAACAAGTGTAATTTTTAAGTGATTTATATTCATATGGAAATGTTTGAAAAGATGAGTAATGAAATGTTTTTTAAATCTAGGACATTCAGGATTCAAAGAACTTTTAAAAATAATGTTTTTTTTAGAGTGGTTTTAGTTTTACAGTGAACTCGAAAAGATGGTACAGAGAGAGAAGACAAGATGGCGACTGGAGAGGAGGTTCCTAAAGCCTCTCCCAGAAAACACAATTGAACGGCCGACCAGGAGCCAAGAAAGCGGACCCTGAGTGACAAACCGGCTGCTGAGAAATCCACAAATCGCAAGTAAACCTGAAGGCTGGCGAGAAAGGGGCGAGTCGGGGAGAGGGAAGGGAGCAGAGACG